>BQKN01067108.1:85018-111510 GCA_022839385.1 Asparagus kiusianus | reverse complement strand
CTCGTCGAAGCCTCAACCTCCGAGCTCGTCTTCAACATCTGGTCCTCTGTCGAACAGTCGAAGCTTCTTCTTCAACCTCCGTTCTGTTGTTCATCGAAGCTCGAAATCGTCGAAACCTCTCGAAGCCCTTGGGAGTTCGTTTCATCTCTGTAACTAGGTAAAAGACTAATTGATAATTTTTAGGTAAGGGTATTGTGTTTTTGTATTTAATTGATAATTTAATTTAATGTCCTGTATACATCTGGTATTTTTTTAGTTTTTCTCTGATTTCTTTTTTTTTCTTTAATTTGTTCTGCTGTTCAAAACTTCACACTTCACACATTTTACAGTTTTCTTCTTCTTTCTTTTTGAATTTTTTTTTTCAGTTTTTCAGTAATTGTTTCTTGAGAATTTGTTTTATGGAAAACGTTTAGTTGTTAAAAAATTAACTGTTAATTACATGATTATCTTAGGAGTAACATTGGTAAAAAGTCTTGTTCAGTGGACAGCCAGCCCATTTTTGGTCACTTTACTCTGGATTACAAATGAACCAATTTGTGATTTTATTTCTCTGCTTCATTCTGTCTTTTGAGAGTTTGTATGGGTTATTTCGGTACAAATGAACCAATTTGGTAGAGTCTAGCACTGCTAGTAATTGTCTCAATTTTTGGTATGGCTAAAACTGCAGCTTATTAATGTTTTGCAGTTCCTAAGTTTTTAGAGTCTCAAGCATCGTAATTAATTAGTTGCATTCTCTACTTCATTCTCTGCATTTGCTCAAAGCTTACAACTGTACATGCAATAATTGTGTATCTGTATTGAGTTGAGTGCTGAAACTATAATATTCATGCTCCCTACATTTGGATTTGCAGCAATAACGAATGAAGTTGCAGTTTTTGACCTACAAAATAGAACAATAATTAGTTACAGTTTTTGAATTTACTAACAATAACGAATGAAAGTACAGTTTTTTGACCTTCAACTTCAAGTAGCATAATTAAAAAAAGAAAAACCGCCCAGAAGAAAAAAACCGTCCAGAAACCGCTTAGGCGCCCGCCTAGACGTCTAAGCGCTGGGCGCCAAGTCCGGCGCCCAGGAGCGCCCAACGTTTAATGTAACATTGTCTATGTTCCATATATCTTCTTTCATTATCTTATCTTTAAAATATATTAAATTCTCTCCTTTTAAATTCCACTATTTAGTTCTTAGTCTCTTGTTCACGTTAGTTTATCTACTCCACTTCTTAATAGATATGTCTAAGATCATCAACCGTCTAAGATCATCAACCTATGTTGTGTACTTAAACTCTCTCCTGATATAATTTTATAATCTTTGCATGTTAACCTATCCGACATTCTAGTAAGAAAAAAAGTCTATTTGACTATTATTAAAATCACTTTTAAAGGTTGTTAAGTGTCCATTCATTTTTCTAAAAAGCGTATTTGCTATTATTAAATCATACGATATTGCATACTCTAAAATTGATTTACCCATATCTTTCTCATCTCCATACCCGAAACCTCCATGTCTCCTCTCATATTCGTTATTATCATTACCAACATGCCCATTAAGATTACATCCTATAAATAATTTCTCTCTAATTAGGATTCCTTGTACTAATTCATCTAATCTATCCCAAAATTCCATTTTAGTACTCTCGGGCAAGCCTATTTGTGGTAAGTACAAATAATATTAATAAGCTCTATAGCTAAGACAACTTTTATTAGTATTATTCTATCACAAACTCTTCTTACCTCTCGAAAGCTTTCTTTTATTATATTATCTACAAGAACTCCCACTTCATTCATATTCTTCTCTTTTTCCGTATACCAAAGTTTATATCTGGTCTTTTCAATTTTTTTAGATTTTTTACCTACCCATTTAGTTTCTTGTAAACAAATTATATTTATCTTTCTTCTAAGGATGCCATCCACTAATTTCATAATCTTTTTGGTAAGTGTACTTATATTCCAAATAGCTAATCTAATTTTATTTTATTTTTGTAAAAGTCTCTTACCATTTTCCCTCTTAGACCGTTCTGGTCTATGTCTAATTATTAGGTAATCTATTAGAGGATTATAGATCCTTAGAACACCCTTCCTTACTTGTCATTAAACTGGAGTGACATTGATGTAATGCGTCGCTTTCGGGGGACGCTCTAGCAAATCACCATTGCTTACTTATCATTGCATCGGGATGACATCGATGCAACGCATCGTAGTGGGGATGCCCCAACAAATGTATAACATGATTCATTTATCATGTGGAACTAACTATATTTTATGCTGGTTGTCGGCTACCTAACACAACCTTTCTCCTTTATCCTAGCTTAGCTTGGGACAGACAGTGTTGATAATAAACACAGCATTGGCGGAGTTATCTTACCAATTATACATATAAATTAATAACTTATATAATAAAAATTCTGCCAATAAATAAAATTATTTACACAATAAGCACAAAGACCTTAACATAATTTTATTATCATTTTCATATTATTACATGATCATTTTCATTTTTATTTTCATTGTTTATCACAAAAACTAACAAAATACTACTAAGTTCCACCAATGGTTATCTGTAATTTCTCTCTATGTGGGTCTCATCTTTTGATACCCTATGATTCTCTCATTTTCCTATAATGTTAAATATTTCTTTCTAAGTATCATAACTAAATAATTATTCACCTATTCATGTCTCATATGACCATGTGATCAATTCTTTATAATTTTCATCACGGAGAAAGTTGGATTTTGAGATCCTGGCACCAGGGACATACATAAGTTACCAATTAATCAGTTTCTCTCTGAAAGAACTGGGATCTTTCTCAATTAGATAGATTAAAAAACAGCTAACAAGGTTTTTCTGATTTTTCTCTCAATTAGACATTAATCAAATCATAATCAGCTGCAAATTACAAGCATAGATCTTCAGTTTCTAAGGTTTAAGGAATGTGCAACTTTCATAAGCTAAAAAGAAATAACTATTTGCCTTTTGTAATTCTCACAGATTCAATCCAAGTCATGTCCCAACTTGGCAACTACCACTCCACAAACAATGCAACTCATAATCTATAAATAACAGTCCCTGTTAAAAACCATATCAAATCACACATACATTTTAAGTCTTTATTGTATACATGCACTACATAACCCCTAAAGCCCTCGTGCATGGAGAGTGGAAACTAAAGTTAGTGAGCAGTAACTACCGAATAAAGAGGTCCTCCCCAAATTTAAAATGAGAGTGAGCAAGAACTCACTGGTGAATTGAAATGGATGGGTTCAGAAACTCACCTACTAACTACCAAATTAAAGATGTAGTTGTGCTATTCTTTAGAATTTTCGGTCAAAATGAATGTCAGCTCGTTTTGATTGATAATGTAAATGGGCTGAAAAAATTATGGCCTGTGGATTGAATTGATTAGGGACGGCAATTAAATTCTATTGGGGGCACTTATTAGAATTGGAGTCTACTTTTATTAAGATTATCAATATCTATGGGGGCAAGTGCCCCTAGAGCACTCTACTTGAATCCGTCATTGCCTATATGATATGTTGTGTGGTACTTATGTCTCTTGTCTAGCTTGCATATGAATCCCTTTGTTATCTGAGCCTTGTCCCAGAAAACGCTCAAAGGCAAAATATTTTTTGACTAGGTACGATTATGTTTGACAAAGAAGGAAACAAGAGAAGGGAAGTAATAAATAAGTAGGAGAACCAGAAACTTGTACTTTATATCAATTTTTATATATTTCACCAAATGGTTACAAAAGAACTCTTTCAATTCATTCTAGTAAGGTTGCGTCTTGTACTTAGTGATTTATTATGATTGAAGATTACAAATGGGTCTGTTGTGCAGGTTTTTCCGGATTGGAACTATTATTCTGGCATTGCATGATACAAGTGATGTGTTTATGGAAGCAGCTAAGGTCTTCAAGTATTCAGAAAATGAAATGGGAGCTAGTGTGGGCTTCGGGCTTTTTGCAATTTCATGGCTTATTTTACGGCTAATATTTTTTCCGTTCTGGATAATCAAAACCTCAAGGTTTGTTTGTGCATATTGATTTTGGTTCGTCATTCTTCTTTGAATTTTTCTCTGACTCTGTGATGGCTGCGTTATCAGCTACGAGTCTATTGAATCCTTGATGGTGCTGGAATGCTTTCCCAAAGCTTTGTACTATGTTTTCAATACCATGCTATTCACCCTTCTTCTATTCCACATATACTGGTGGAAACTGATTTTCGCAATGATCATGAGACAGATGAGTAATAAAGGAAAAGTTGGAGAAGATATTCGATCAGGTTAGATATCACAACTTGTTCAAACATAAGTTGTATATATATTCCTTTTCAGTCTTTGGTGTGCCTGTGTTTTGAGATTTTTTTTGGTCACTTTCATTTTCACAAATTTGATGTGCTATATACACCCCCCTCCTTTTCAGAGTCTTTGGTGTGCCTGTGTTTTGAGATTTTTTTTGGTCACTTTCATCTCAGTGAAATTTTATGAGAATTTTCTGATTTATAATACCGAGATGTAAAATTTCTTAACTATTTTATTTGAGTTAACTTGCTGACACTCTGTACATCCATCTCTCTTGACAGTTAAACTAGTTGTGGGCATTGAATAACTTTTATCTATTACATTATCATCAAACAGTGAGTTTCTTAAGTCAAATCTAAAGTACGCCATATATCATGGGAAATACAAAAACTTGAGTCTCAAATTCTGGCTTACTGCGAATTCGAAAATCAAATCTGAAGCTATTTACTGTAGCTCGATTTTTTTTTGCGCTAATAATGACTCGTCCCACATACAAGTTTCTTTTGCGCTAATAATGACTCGTCCCACATACAGATTCTGAAGATGAGGACTGATATCTGGTTCTGTAATGGAGATGGCAATCCTCCCTACGTGTACACCCGCAACATTCATGATGCAGAAGTATAATCCTTTGTTCTTTGAACAGGCAGTTTGTTCTTTTAACAGACAGAGATCACCCATGCAGCAATATCATCATCATTTTTTTATTTTATTTTTTTTTTCCAACTGAGATTCGAAGAGGGTAGGATCTAGTGCGTACTTACTAATTGGCATGGTAAAGACGGCCGTGTTGTCCATCGTGCATCCCCCCCCCCCTTCCTGCTCCCCCAGCACGTGTTCTGGAAAGTAACACCACATTAATTTTGGTGGTTGTTTGATTGTATTCTGCAATTGATCGTTTTGGATATAGAATAGTTGTGATTGTATACTTGTTCCCAGGTTTTGCTTGAACTCTTGCTAATTGAGCCTCGCTTCTGCTCCAACAGATTCATTTTGCTAGAACAGATTATCCATTTACTCGCATTAGTAATTTTCTACAAACTAAGTAGCTCTTGAGTGGCATAACACTGGAAAAACCATATGTTGTTTTTGTTTGCTATGCTTTGTAAGTGTAATTTGCAAGAAATGTTGAGCTGAGCTAGTTGTGTCCGCGTTTAAGGTGGAAGAAATGGTTGTATGGAATGAGCAAAGGGGGAGAGTTTTATGAGAGATGTAGCCAGTTTGTATTGGAATGGCTTGCAGATAAATATTATACCGACTGTAGTGTACGACCAGTAAGAGGTGGATCAGAGTTGTTAAATTTTTTAATCAGCTTGTAAGAAGTGTTCATGTGGACAAATCAAGGATTGGTGACCCCACAAGTCGTCAGCGTATGAGAACATACCATATCCTCCTCGCGAATCCATCATCAGTGACCACACAAGAACGAGAGGCTACTCAACTGCTTCCTATCTAGCGTTTTGTTGTCTCTTTTGTTGTTGTTGGGGGACTATATGTACATAGCATCATGCATTAGTCCATGGGTATAATAGCCCTGTTGCGTGGGTGTGTGAGATACTACTATATATACGGTGGTAGTTATTAGTATACGGTGGTGTGGGCATGGATGCAGCAGCAGCAGGGAGATGGGAGGCGAGCGTAGCGGAGTCTATAAACGCGGTGTATCTGTTGTTCTCAGCATACCTGGTGTTCGTGATGCAGCTTGGGTTCGCCATGCTGTGTGCCGGTTCTGTCAGGGCCAAGAATGCCCTGAACATCATGCTCACCAACGTCGTCGATGCTGTGGTAGGAACTCTTTCCTATTACCTCTTTGGTTTTGCCTTTGCCTTCGGCACCGCAGGCGACTCGAGTACAAACCCCTTCATAGGCACCTCTCTGTTCGCCCTCAGCCATGTCCCCAATCAAGACTACGACTACGCCTACTTCCTGTACCAGTGGGCTTTTGCTATTGCTGTGGCCGGAATAACCAGCGGTTCCATTGCGGAGCGCACTCAGTTCAGTGCCTACCTCGTGTACTCCTTCCTTCTCACTGGCCTGGTCTACCCGGTTGCAGCCCACTGGGTCTGGTCTCCTGCGGGATGGCTCAGTCCCACAGGCGGTGGTGGTGGGTTGCTGTTTGGTTCGGGGGCCATTGACTTTGCTGGGAGCGGAGTTGTGCATTTGGTGGGTGGGATCGCAGGGCTCTGGGGTGCTCTTATCGAAGGCCCTCGTCTTGGGAGGTTCGACGCGTTTGGGAAGCCGGTGCCAATGCGGGGCCACAATGCCACTCTAGTTGTTTTGGGGACCTTCTTGCTTTGGTTCGGATGGTTCGGATTCAATCCTGGGTCCTTCAACAAGATCCTCCTCCTTGGCGAGGAGGTTCCCAATCCAACAACGGCTACAGCAACAGGGATGTTGGTGAGCGGCAATTGGACGGGCATCAGCCGCACCGCCGTGACAACGGCGCTAGCGGGGTCTACTTCAGGCCTGGTAACTCTGTTCGGTCGGCGAATGCTGGTGGGGCATTGGGATGCGCTGGACGTGTGCAACGGCCTGCTGGGAGGCTTGGTGGCCATCACTTCTGGATGCTCCGTGGTTGAGCCTTGGGCCGCAATTGTTTGCGGTTTCGTCTCAGCATGGGTGCTGATAGGCCTCAACGTGTTGGCCCTCAGGCTCAGGTACGATGACCCTCTGGAAGCTGCCCAGCTGCACGGGGGTTGTGGGGCGTGGGGCCTTGTCTTCACTGGCCTCTTCGCCAAACATCAGTTTGTAGTGCAGGCTTACCGCACCTCCTCCGACTCCGCAGGAGATGAAGCAAGGCCCTTTGGGCTGCTGATGGGAGGTGGGTGGGCTCTGATTGGTTGCCAGATTGTGGAGGTGATTGCGGTAATTGGATGGGTCACGCTCACCATGGCTCCTCTCTTCTACCTCCTACACAAGCTTCATCTTCTTAGGATTCCGGCCGACGATGAGCTGGCAGGATTGGACATCTCCAATCACGGAGGCTATGCTTATCATCATGACGACTCCTCTCACCATGCTGACTACATCAGCTTCCAAGCTGCCGTTGCTGGAGCAGCAGCTCATCAGTCCTTATACGCTTAAATTCCTATTTACTAGCGCCATTTCATACAAGTATGTGCAGGTTTTGTCTTAAACACGCGCCAGTATATATATATATATATATATATATATATATATATATATATTCTCCCTGACACAACATGTATCATTATTAGTATTTCCTTTTTTTTCCAAGCAAATTCCACGTCTTTCTATGTACAGGTTAGTTTATACACATAAAAATCAATGCACCATTGCTTTCTTTTCTAACTTCTAATCCATCTTGTCTGGGTTTGCAATTTAATTACACACGCAGATTTTAATAAAAGAAATATGTAGTATACAAAAAATTAGCTATCTCTAGCATACACCATAGTTTAAAAGCCAATAAAGCACTTCTCGAACACATAAATTTTCTCTTTTATTTGAAGGATATCCATATATTTACCAGCCAACATGTCACCCGCTGCAGCCGAGATCAGTAAGTGGATTTTCAGGTTTAACTGGCTTTAAAGTTATGCCCATGTTTTCATGGGGTCAATCAATATTGGTAGAATTCATTGATACGAGTGTAACGTATACTTTCGACTCAAGAAGATCTAGTCTTGTCTTAATAGCCCAAGTTGCAATAGTGTATTGTGTTGTCTTCTACAGAAACCGAGTATATTGTTGCCATCAGAACTTACAAGGAGATGCTAAGAATTAGATAAATTTTCAAAGAATTAAGCGTGTCCTTATTATAGTCAAAACTCATGCATTCGGGGAAAAAAATCTCGAGTTCTTATCAAACCATGCCATTGGACATGGATCACGGTTGTCTATGAATAAACAAGATATCAGGTATGAACTCTTGAGTGATAAGCGATGGACTTCCGCTCTCATGGGGCACCAGAAGTCCAAAGTTAAAAATTCACTTTAAATTTGAGACCGATAGGATTTGAACCTGAATTGATATGATACTACATCAAAGTTCCTAACCGATCACATCAAAACTCCGAAGCTATGGTGAAAGTTAAAACATTATTGATTTATATTTTTAAAACAAGCTTCCGGCCAATTGGACCCGCTAAAGAAAGCACCCCCCGTCCCCTTTTAAATATATAAGTACAAACCAGGTAAAAAAGAACCTTGTGAATACAAACCAGAGGAGTAGATATAGAAAAAAATGAGAAGGGAAAAAAACGTTGCAGAAGATATTTACAAAGACATCACAAAATAATATTCATTGAAAGTTCTCTGTTTTTGTCAACAATATCCGAGCATAGGAGTGTTTTTTGCACTGAAGTCCATCTCAAAATGGATAGAACATCGCCAAAACATTTATAAAACTCCCATTTATAAGAAACGAAGGGAATGGAAGAATGAGCAAAGGATTAACAGTGCTCGTCCAATCAGCATATTTCTTGATTAGACCAAACCTGCAAGCTATCTGCAAAGGAGCCACGCCAGATAAAATTCACTATATTAGGCTGTAGGCGAACGTTAACATTAAAAAAGAACTCTATATGTATCTGTATTTAAATAAGTTGATATATATAGAATAATAACGAAAAGAAGGGATTCACCTCCAATCTAATAAGCCGCCACAGCCCCCGAAATTGTTGGCAGGGCATTCACATTAATGCCATTGGTCTCGTCTGATATTTGATTATTATACATGAAAAGAACCAGTTATGAACAACATATTAAATACAAATATGTGCAACATCAAAATATCCTTCGCAGGCGAAATACTTACTAGGTGGTGTTTTAAGTACAAAAAAGCATGCACCAATAACAACGTAGCAAAGCAGCAGAACAAAACCCTTCAGGTAGTGTGAAGTCCCATCCTAAAACAAGCAAAACAAATCCCCATAGATATTACTTTTCTAATAGCAATAATCATCTCTGGCATTTAAATATTTTAATTTAATTCTATAAGAATGATAACAGTGACAATCTAAAATGCGACAATAAATACAAAATGTACAAACAAAAAATGGAATAGTTGGAGTGAGAAAATGTGATAACAAATATAACACGGGCAAACAGAAAATGAAATAGTTGGAATGAGAAACACTTTGAAAAGATGCAGAAAGGTATAGCTCCTGGAATTATGTATGCTTTGGTGTAAGAATCTGGGAGAATTGCAAAACAGTTGTAGCTCAAGTTGGATACCGGTGTTCGCATGCGATGAGTTAAATGCCAGTAACTTAATGAAGAGGATACATCTTAACATTATTGACTGAAGAATATGATTCATGTAACCATCTATAAATATTTAGGATAAAAACTTTGTCATCATTCCTACGTGCTATGGCTTAAGTCTACCTGAATATTTAAAGAAGCAATAAGGAAAGAGATGAGTGATTTTAGTTGAAGATAGTACAAAGGAACAGTAACTTAGGATCTTTGTCTCGCAACAAATTAGTTTTTTTTAGGTTTTGTTCTGAATTAATTAGAAAATATATCACATTAATATGCTCGTTGTTGTAACAGTGAGGTTGATGATGGACCATAAACCACAAGGCTTAATCAAGATCCTAGGACTTCTGGTACCTGGCTTGTTTCTCATGTATATGGGCAAGGTTGAAGACATGTTATCAGTCTGTTTTTTTATGATATATTTACCCTTAAGCGAACAGTGTGCTGATTAGTCCTCTTACTGGGTAAAAAAAAGAAGGCAATCAGTTATAGCTTTTATAAATTAGCTATTGGAATCATAATTGAGTGATACAAATTGAACAAATTCGTTCTAAATAAGATAACAGTAAAGAAATATTGATACCTGCAAAGTAAAAGATGTAACAATAATCGCAACAACGAGTGCGCCAGTCTCAAGTAATTTGAAATCAAGATCCATTTCAATTCCGATTATCCATGCCACAATCACACTCAATGGGACCTATATTATGTTAAAGAAATGATTATACAAATTGCATATATGATAACAAGAGTTTGCTGAGACTCCACTTCGAAAACTCACCACAAACATAGATATTTGAGTTGCCGACCCCAATGAGACGCCCAAAGTAATATCCTAAACAGTAGCATAAAACCTTAGCCCTATCTGCACATGAGTTATACTTTCACTGCTGAATTTGCGTACTACTTACCAACTTGTTCTTGAATGCAAATATGACGGCACCTGCATGTTCGGCAGCATTTCCAACAATCGGCAGTAAAATAATACTTACAAAGCTCACAGATAGGCCCCAAGATTCCGATGCAGCCTAGTTGAAGATAATTATGCTGTAAGTAATGATACTAACTAAAGTTGAGGATAATTATGACTGTAACTAACTAAAAAATAAGCAGAGAGAAAATTAATATCAGAAAATAAAGTCATACATTCAAATGAATCGCAATAGTATTGATAAATTTTCAAAACCGCATGAAGTTACCAATGCATAAAATAGAAAATATAAACTTGGTCTTCAATAGTAACATATCAAAGTTGCCGCTCCTAATTTATTTCTGGTTTGATGATGAAAGGAGATTGACATAAAACATTTCGTTGACAATCCAGAGAAAATTTAGATAGAAGACATTAAACATCTTGACTTCCTTTCAGAACAGTCATAGGTGAAGGCAATCATTTACAGATTATAGAGCATTTGTCGAAGTAATAGTGCTTTTGGACTCCTTACAAACCATATTATTGCAATCAACATGAATCCTAACGTCTTTATAGTGTAAGTTTAGAATAGCTAAGAGATGTATCACAAAACATGCCGATTTGGATGCTCTAATCTCCATTTAGATTTTATGTAACATTGCCTTCTGTTAGTAATGTCCTTTTGCTATTTGTTGAGAGAGCAGAACTATGCATGTTGCCTTATTTGTTAATAAGCCAAGGGCCTATTCTTAAGAACCATGTATCCAAACTATTTCAGGAATCAACTGCTCTTAAGAATAAGCAGAGCAATGCATATGCAGTCAGATGTTGAAAAATATATTCAAAGAAGTCTAGGTTACAAAAGGAGATAATGAAAAGAGATTACCTCAATGGTACCAACAACATACTCAGATAACACTGCAATTACAAATGTCATGCCCACCAACCAAGCCATTGCACTCGGAAATCCCATGACGGGCTCATCTTCAGAAACGCCGTCATCTTGATCATCATCTTCCTGATATTTAGTTCAAATTAACTATCAAGCTTCAATTTTCATGTTACTGCTGTAATCTATATATGTTGAGATGGGAATAATAAACAACTTGAAATGATTTTAAGGAAGAATGAATTAAGTTGGTTCTCTTTCCTTCAGCAGATTGTGTCTCAAATAGAGTAAAGAAGAAAAACTAGTCAGATGGTTCACTTCACATGGAATAAGAAAAAGATCGGGTCGATTAGTGGGGTGACCTCTTGCGCTTCAAAAAGTTGGCGATGAGTCTTGAGTTGGAAGAAAAGATAAGCAATGTATGCCAGGAGCATGACGATGCTGCACACTCTTGATAGTTGCAACGTTGGGAGGGCAACTACCTCATGCTCGCTGGAGTTTAGAGCATACTTGAACATCAAAGGTAACATATGGCACAATGCCCCTAAGAGCAGAAGGCTGGAATTAACATCTGCTTGCTTCTGCACGCAAAACACATTTTGGCAAAGGTTGGTATGAACATTTCAAATGGGTATACATACACATTCTTCATATATGAAGATTATGGATGATCAGAATATGTGACTGTGGTAACTTACTCTGTCATATAATTGCTCCTTTCGGATATTGGCAAGCCCGCCACAGAAAAGCGAGGTACCAAGAACAAGTAAGAGATTGGAAAGGATGGAACCAATCAGGGAGCACTTGACGACGTCTATTTTGCCCCGGTGTAGGGCAAACAAAGCTATGATAAGCTCTGTAGCATTACCGCATGTCGCATTGAGAAGCCCACCAACTGCAGCACCAAACGATAATGTTAAACACTCAATTTGTTAATAAGAAAGAAGATGTTAGTTTCTAATGAGACAGAAATCAAGAAGCAATTGTGTTAAGTTAAAAGGAGGAGGGAGACCCCAGCATAAAGATAATCACATAAAGGACCTAAGCATGATCACTTGTTAACTAAGACTGTGTGAATGGGAGAAGAAATAATGATAAGTACCTGTAGGCCCAGTATAGTACGCAATCTGCCTGTAGATCAAATACAAGCAACAGAAAACGTAAGTGATCTCGTTCTCTTGAAATTAAGAAAATGTAAACTGTATAATCAAAATCAATTCTTATTTTTGAGTAATAAATTAAGGGGTGGGGAAAAAAGCAGGTTCTTTTGACTAATTAGTTAAGGGAGAGATCGAGGAGCCCTCCCATAGCACAGTCATCACAACACATTGCGCATACACCAACTCAGTCAGATTCTTAATTCGTCTAGAATGACGACGCTAATAATAAAGTTACAGCTAACGTTTTTTTGGAAGAATATATGTCCAGGGTAATGTTGTAAATTAGTTTTAAAGAGAGAGAGAGACGGACAGACTTACTCGGTGAGAAAGCTGAGGCGTTCCGCTAAAGGAGTGAGGCCCAGCAAGCTCAACGCAAATATCCAAGACTACGGGCATTAAAAAAAAAAGAAAAAAAGAAAGCAAATAAGTATAGAGTTAAAATACTCAATCGACGGTTATAGGCAGCCTATTGTATCGGGCCCCCCCTGTCACCGTCTTCATAAAGAATAACAGAGGAATTAATTAATTAATTAATTAATTAATTAGTATGGATCAAGGAGGGAAGGCAGCGCCGTGGAGGGTTATACATGTAAGCGGAGGCCGGGCTGTAGACGGAAGTCGATTAGATTAAAAATTCTAAACTAAGATTAATTGAAGGGGGGGCATACGCGTCCAAAGTTGAAGGAGTGAGCGACGACTGCGAGGGGGACGGCGGGGAAGAGGATGAAGAGCTTGGTGCCGAGGAAGATCTCCTGCAGGTTGGCCAGGAAGCTCCTGAGGAGCCCGCACCGGACCTTGGACACGAGGGTCAGATCCGACTTCTTTCTCAGAGACGACGACGACATGTTGTGGGCGGTGCGTCCGTGGTGGTGGTGGCGCACCTGATCCTTCCCGCTGCTCCCGTTCCCTGCCGCCGCCGCCGCCGCCGCTGCCACCCCCTTGATCAGGCTCACGCTCACGCTGATGTTGTTGCTGATCTCACCGCTCTCCATCCGCCTCGCTGCTGCCGCCGCTGCTGAGTTTGAAGACATGCTGCCGCCGCTAATCTCACGGACGGACGCTTTGGAGCACTTGCTAAGCACCTTCTTCAAATCCAACTAATTAATTAAGGGGGGTAGAGAGAGAGAGAGAGAGGGGTTGTGGTGCTCGCTAGGTAGCTGCTGGTGCTGGATTTGCAGGCACAGAACAGAAACAGAACCGAACCCCCCACCCCAACCTCCTCCGGACCGTAACAATTCTCTGATTCGGTACCACCAACTTAGAATGTGTACGATGTCGTTTCTTTCATGTGCGTCTGGGCTAATATATGCCACCTCTCTATATATAAATAACCAAATGATAATCAGAAGAAGAAGGAGAATAACAAGAAATAAAATAAAAACGGATCGCGAAGAAGGAAAGAGACGGATGGGGGGATTCATATCAAACACTCGAACCGGAAATTATTGAGGGGGGATGAAATTTCCGGGAAGGTTCGTAAATTGTCTTCTACCCCCTCTTTACGAGGCCCCAATTCGAATTTGGCAGGTAAGCTGGCAATAATACACTGCGCTTCTTCTTCCCTTGTCCTTATATGTACTCTCCTTTTTATCTACTGTTCCACATGGAATTCTGGTCCCTATGTCCTGTATTTGACAACTCCTCGAAATGGGCTTGGGGTCGAATATGGCCTCCGTTTAACTCCAAAAAAAATAAAAGTAAAAAATAAAAATAAAAATAAAAATAAAAACAAAAGGCTTTCATTTTGAGCAAAACCCTGTTTGCATAAAATTAGGCTAACTCTAGTCTAATTTTTCTAGAGGGTGTTTGGCAACTTTGTGAAATTGGGTCAGAACTAAACCTCACCTAATTTTGTGTCGTTTCTTGTTTGTCAAAATTCTGGGCGAGATCTGGTCCTATTGTTTGTGTCCAAATAGTGTCACTAAACTAGTTTTGTTTTGGACCTAGTGCAAAATAAAACTGGTTTAATGACACTATTTAGGCTGAAAAATTGGGTCGGGTCTGGCATAAAAATTTGACAAACAAGAAACAAGTTAAAAATGGGTTAGGTACCCAATTTTAACTTGTTGCCAAACACACCCTAAATTTTGCTTTTAAACTGATTTTAATTTGGACCACATTTCCATTGTTTCAAAATAAAACTGGGGGGCTAGTCCTAACCCAATTTTAGGATAGTTGTGAAACGCACACTTGCATCACCCTAACCACCACGATTTTGATCCCTCCCACTACCCTCATCTCCTATCGCCTCCCCCTATTATTTATTTATTTAATCTAATATACAGAGACATTTCTGTAAACTCAAAGCAGCATGAAACAAGTCCCACCCGATTTCCGATGAATTTTCTTATACGCATACTATGCTCTTTGTTATTGAATAATATTCATAAAATTATTTCCCCCTTTTTTTTTTTTTCTTTTTTTGGTTTTTGAGATAAGGGTCTTAGCCCAAATTTTTTTGTAAAAGAGAACATAAGAGAGTAACATGCATGTTAATAGCTAGAAAGGAGCTTCCAACTAAGTATGTATGAACTAAAATGTGATAATAATCAGTTTCCATCTCTCTATAAAATAACACTCTAGGAGAAGATGTTGGGAAGTCACTACCACACAAGAGAAAAAAAAAGTATGCAAGAAGAAAAAAAAATATAAAAAGATCAAGAGCAGTTTTTTTCCCTCCCTTCATTTGTTATTGTTTGCTTTCTCTTATTATCCTTCTTCCAACAACTTCTCTTCTTCTTTCATCTCCTGGCTCTGATAAAATATAGAAAGATTGATCCTTTTTTTTTGTGGCTCAGCCTAAAGCAGGCAAAATCGGAACCATGGATAGGTCCAATTAATTTCTCTTCTTGTTAATAAGGCAAAAAAAGAAAAGAACAAGGAATAAGGCTTCGATAGCTGGTTTTTCCCACTTAAAAAATACCATCGCAAATAAGGGGACCCAAGCCCGCCGTGCACGCTGCGAAGAGGTTAGGACCGTATCGCTAATGGAATTAATGTAACAAAATTAAGCATCATCGACCATGAGATTAGGCGATTCCACATCAACGATAGTAGGTGCTGAAACTCATGCAACAAGTAAGAACGGGATTAATTATCCATCTGCTGGACTGAAATATTTTACGAGAGGAAGGAAGAAAATTTATGGTGAAAACATAAAAATTATATCAAGAGGAACAAGACACCTACTACTGATCACTCACACCTCAGCAAGTAAAATGGTAACTGACGGCTCAAAGTACATTACGTATGTTATCTATGAAATTGGCTTCGTCTCAAATCACAATATGATCATTATCTGTGTTGGTGATTGGTACCATAACTCTTGGTGTTATTATTGATGCTCGCGCAACTGGCCTTTTAGCCATTAAGCCTTCCAGGCCTGATGTAGTACACTCGAGATCCTAGGTGTTCAGTTACCAGACCAGCATCCTCACATCCGGAGAAGAATAGTTCATCATCTCTGCCGATACGGCGCCGCCAGCTCATCAAGAAAAATGGCTGCTGCAAGTGTATTTGCTTTCCTGCAGCAACAGTAGAGGCTCTGTGTCATTCATGTCCTAATCAATCACTAAATTACCCATGTTCTACATGATTGTTACCTGATATTGTTACACTTTGGTTACATTGAGAACTACCAGCAGCTGCGCTGTTATCTCTTGGTTTGCGGGAACTGAGGAGAAAGCACAGGGTTTTTATCAATTTCGGGTACTGTTTCACATCTACAAACAGCAAAGAAGCATACAAGCACATTAAAGCTACTCATGGAAAACTAATGTATGAGAAAGGCAAAAAGACCTTACATAATAAAATATCGCTCAAGGCAACAAGACCTTACATAATAAAATATCGCTAGCGATAATCAAATCCCAATCGGGCTCCGCAGTTGGAAAGACATCCCCCCATGAATCTGAAAAAAGAAATCGGACAAATACATGTGAAAATAGCATGTTGAAAAGGAGCATATACTTGAGAAAGAAAAAGGAAAAGAATTGAAAATGGTGATATATATACACACACGCATCAACATAGAAAGAGACTGTCAATTTGGCTCGAATGGCTTCAAAAGGATTGGGAAGATCATTCAACTTATCTACATAGAAAGAGAGTCACCTTGCTTCTTTTCAAAAGGATGGGGAAGATCAGTGAACTAAAAGATCCACTCCGTTAAAATTGATCCGCATTATATAGAACACCCAAGAAGCAAGTGTATTAAATTTGTTATCACCAATCATTAACTACCAAAACAACAATCAGCAGTGACATGTTGCTTAAAGATGCGGTTATACATACAAATTCTTGATCCAACTATTTTATCATAATTTAGACCCTTAAACCATTTCCACCAAGCTTAGTTAGATCTCAAATACTATAGACACTGAAACTAAGCAACTCACTATTAGACCATCCACTTTGCGTCTCCACTTAATGAATAAAAAAGCTTGATTAATTTTTGTATATAGAAATTCTAAATGTTGTCAGGCAACTTGAATGGAGAATGTCTTCAACTTAGGGCGTGTTTGTTTCATTTCCGGAAAAAAAGGAAACCCTTTCTGGTAGTAAAAAACCTATTTCCACTCCTTTCCATGTGTTTCAAGTAAGCAATTTTTTTGTTAGTTTCGGCATGGAAACATGGAAAGGAAATGTTTTCTATCTCATTCGTTTATTTGGTTCAAAAGCCAAAAACAAGAAACCAATTGAGATGAAAACATCTCTCATTATTTAACTATTGTATCTTACCAACTTCCCATATCATCCATTATTTAAACATTAAAAACCCATATTTACAACCTTTTCCTCCCCATTTCATTACTTTTGAAGAGGAATTAGTTTCCTTGCAAAAAGTGGTGTTTTCCTCACTTTTAAGAAAATATTTCTTAAAAACTTTTGGTGAAACAAGCACAAGAAATGGAAACCCTTGGCAACTATTTTTTGGATACTTTTGGACCGTGGAAGAGCCTTTTCCAACCCTTTGAAAGGTTTCCCACCCGAAACAAACACCCCCTTAGTATATTCAATTAGAAGGATTCTACTCGACATCTTTCCCAAAGAACATAAGTCCATAAAATACAGGTCTTCCAAGCAAGAAAATCTTACGCCTGACATGTGGCAGCACATCTAACTCATTAATTCTGCAATTGTAAGCTATGTTTTCTTCAATCTCCTCGTCATCAAAATCTGATGTTGTGATGTTAACTCCAAAAGATATCCGGAGAAAGATGGCTAAAGCTCCAGTACCGCTACAAGAATAAGAAGATCATTTCAACATTTTTATTTAAGACAACCAAAAAATAAAGAGGAAGCAGTTTGTACAAGATCAATCATGCATACTGAGATTCTAAAGGCTGATCATTATTATTACTATTAATTGACAAACCAGCCTGGAATTGAACCTAAGACTGTGGGAGCCATATTAGAACCTCCCAATGGGTCACCAGCGGCGTGTGTAAACAACTAGTTATTAAATATGATGAAACTACATAAACAACTCTTTATGGTTCATATCCGTCCTTAGAGGCTTATATTTGACCGAGAAAGGGACAAATATACATCCTTTAAGGACTCGTAGGAAGGATCTCCATCGATTATAGGAAGGCTATGAAATGCTATGTGTTTTCAAGTATTTCTAAACCAACTTACAAAGGGTCAAAGTCATGGGCAATGTTAGAATAGATCATCCATGTAGAATTTTGAGGCACTAAGCTATAAGTGGCTTCCTCACTAGAGAGTTGCAGAATAAATGGGTGGTAGAGAAGATTAGAAATTTAAGTTACTTTGATATACTAATAGGTAGTTCTCAATTACATATTAAGCCTGAAGCGTCTGGTGATTGAAGTGGGTGAAGAACGGCCCTCCGGGCAGTTGCAAATCAGAAAGTAGCCCCCAATCAGCTGGAACCAAATCTAATTTCAATAAATAAAAGAAAGGAAAAGAATATGAAAAGTATTGTCAGCCATCCCCACGTAGATCAAACTACCTACAGTCCTGTTGAGTTATAGTTTCATCCGAAGAGAAAGGAAGGAAGCCTTTCAAAAAAAAAAAAAAATTTAAATCCTAACATGAATATCAGATATAGTAAGTAGTGAACTCGATCGAAGAATAATGTTTCGGTTCCTTATTATGCTTCGCAATAGGAAACAAGCTGAAAGGCAAATAAAATTAATTTTCTCTCTCTCTCAAGTAGTATGCTTACCTCCCAAGTTCCAGGATACGCTGTCCTTGTAAAAGAAATTGATTTTGAACTAACCATTCGCTGAAGGTAAAAGTCCCCGGCCAAAGCAAATTGGCATTTAAATAATGAAATGAAAATTCTCGAATCATCAGCTCCTGCAAGTGTATCGATATCAGAGATGAATTTTTGGAGCACAGCAAAGCTGGGGGGAAAAATATTCAGGTGGTTGAGATCGGATTCAGTTAATTTTAGTATTTAACATGTACATACGACAGTCTGTACGTACCATTCCGGGGAAAGAATGCCTTCTCTCCACCACACGCGACTCAACATCTCCGATCCCTTCTTCCTTCTCTGTCGTAGTCACTACCACAACAAAAACTGGTCATTGAATGAGCAACATAACAATAAAAAGGGAGAAATTTTGAAGGGGAAAAAAAAAAGAATAAAGACCAAAAAAAACAATGAAGGCAGCAGCTGTTACCTTCCACAGAGTCTGCTCCATCTTCACCATCTGTTTCTTGGAAGAGAGAAGAAGGGGAGAAGAGAGCAGCATCCATCGCATTCCACGCTCTGCTAAAGCCGCTGCTGTGGGTTAGAATCCAAGTCTGCTCTCTCCTTGGAAACGACGAGACTAGGGCTCAAAGCGTCGGATGCGCTTATCCCGCCCGAATCCGATTTCTCATTAAGCGGGCCGGGTTGAGGTCCACTCCCCATGATTCCTTCAACTCTTAACTCGTCCATGTAAGTAAATCCACTTTCGAAAATGAATACCATCAACATAATTTTCTCACGGGAAACTAAAAAAAATTAACATAATATTTGTCACGGAACAACTTACGGGTAAGCGAGATTGGACTCGTTCGATGAGGACACCTCGATCAATTTAGATGGCTGGAGGGGATTGGGATCCTCTCCTCATATCCTCTCCTCATGGATCCCCTCCAAATATCTCCTAATGAGGAGATCTTGGCCATCAATCAATCCATGGACGGCCAAGATCTCCTCATGAGGAGAAGTCGGAGGGGGAGGAGGAGGAGATCTTGGCCGTCCATGGATAGATTGATGGCCAAGATCTCATTAGGAGATATTACGAGGGGATCCATGAGGAGAGGATTCCAATCCGGCTGGAGGAGGTCTTTGCGTTTCTGGTAGTTTGAGTCTGCTTTGGCTTGGGCCGAAATCCACAAAAAACAGTGTCAGATTGACGATGGTGGGTTGTCCACCAATATCACTCCGATATCTAAGGGCCTGTTTGGATTTGTAGGGGGTGAAGGGAAGTTAAGGGAAACTGAGAGAAGGGAAGGGAAGGGAAGGGAGTTCCCTTCCTCTTGGTTACACCCCAATTTGAGGGTTGTTTGTACTTTTTATTTTTTTGGATTTTGTAATAATTTTCTCAATGGTTCTTTGCAATTTTCTAATTTAAAGGGTTTGTTTATGATTTTTCAGATTTTTTAGGGGGGCTATTTACAACTTAAAATTTTTTAGGACGCTATTTGTCATATTTAAATATTATTGATTTTTTGTTATTTTCATGTGTTTTTCTAAAAAAATTGAATTTTTAGGGGTTTGTTTTTTAATTTTCAAAATTTAAAGGAAGTTATTTGTACTTTTTAGATTTTGCATAGGTTGTTTATAACTTATGATTTTTCAATGATCATTTATAATTTTACAATGATAAGAGGCTTTTCACATTTTTAGATTTTCTAATTTTTTTAATTTCATGAAACCCTCAAAATTAACATAAAGGTAAATCTCACTAAACCCCTAATAATTTTACTATTTGGAACTAAATCTCAAATATTTCTAAAACTCTCACTAAATGCCTAATAAATTTTGCTAGAAAATCCTCAAAATTAACATCATTGATTCATGTGTAGTTAAATGATCAAAGTACACCCCCAATAACCCAATAAATTTATGTTTTTTTAGTTAAGCCCCAACAATTTTAAGCCAAAAACCCAAAATAATGGTCATTTATAATTTTCAGATCTTTTCAGAGGTTTGTTTGTATTTATTGGATTTTTTAAGAGGTTGATTGTAATTTTTATATTTTAGAGGGGTTTGTGTCTAATGTATGATTTTCTGGAGTGTTGTTTATACTTTTTATAATTTTTTAGGTTTTTGTAATCTTTTTAGGGTTTCTATGTAGTTTTCTAACTTAATGGGTTAATTTATTATTTTAAAGATGTTTAGGGGGATGTTTGTAATTAAAAATTCTTAGGATGTTATTTGTAATATTTCACTTTTTATTTTATTTTTTATAATATTCATATTTTTGTATGTTTAATTAAAATTTTGGATTTTTAGGATTGTTTATAATTTTTAATTTTAAAATGGGTTGTTAGCTTTTTTTGGATTTTTAAGAAGGACTGCGTAATTTATGATTTTTTGCGTGTCATTCAAAATTTTAGAACTTTGAGAGTATTTTTTTTTCAATTTTAAAATTTTCACGGGTTTTTTTACAATTTCAATTGTTCAGGGGCCTATATGTTTTTTTGTAGCTTTCAAAATTTTCTAAGTATTATTTGAAATTTTAGAATTTTTAGTAGCTATTGGTAATTTTTCCTATTTTTTTGGTTGTTTATCAAGTTATGGGTTCACTTGCAAATAAGATCGATTTGAGGGGTATATATTATCCTTGAGGGTTAAATTTAGCCAATGTGACATTTTAGGGTAAAGCTATTTTGGAACTTAAGTGTAAAAATTCAATTTTTTTAGTTTTTTTCTGAAATTATCTAATTTACTAAGGATTCAATGAGAATTGCATATATTTTGGAAGTTTAATGCTCAATTTAATGTTCTGAGAGTTTTATTGAAATTTACTTTTTAAAATAATTAAGAGGGACAATGACAAATTTTTAGATTTTTTTAATTGTGGATAGTTAGAGCTTGTTTAGAATTAACAAAATTTTGATTATCAGAATTTTCTACTTTTTTATGAATAGTAATTTCTAGTAATGGATATGGATAGTTTTAATCTAATGAGAATTTATTGAAAGATTGAATTAGTTGGATACATTTCATCTTTTAATAGGATAGAAAATTAGTTTCACTATTTGATCTCTTTTAATTTCAAAAGATTTTACTTTTAAATTATATGAATATATTAGGATAAAATCAGAATGTAATATCCAAAAGATTAAGGGTGAAATTGACCATAGAAAGTTTTTTTCAAACTCGCTCTTTGATAAGGAGTATGATATGATGTGATTATTATTTTTTGGGGAGAAATTGATGGATTATCACTGATGCCCCAGTTAGCTAAATTAAGCAAAATAAAAATAAAAATAAAAATAAATAAAATGGTTGTTACGTATGAAAAACCATCTTCCCAACCATAAAAAATACGGTTTACTGAGATTAGCTATGAAATTATGTTTACATATAGCTATTCAAAATACCATTAGATCAATGTGTTATAAACTAGAGGTTAGATTGTAGCTCAATGAACATAATAGTTTTTTCTTTTAAATTAAGACAGTCAATATAAGAATCCAGCAAAAAACTTATTAGCCTATAATAATTCTAATTAGATTTATATCTGACCCTCGAATATGATTTGAATGGATAAAATCGAGAGTCGGGTGTTTGGCAATCACCTAAAAACTGGGTCAGGTTGAATCTTGATCCAGTTTTTTTCTAAAACAGTTTATAGTTGGACCAAGAGGGTGCCGGTCCAATACTAAACTAGTTTTTGACCTAACCAGGTTTTTGCTAACCAGGTTTTTGCCAATAATAAAATAGCTAGGTTCAGTACTGATCCAATTTTAAAGATTTGCTATGATTTGTAATTGGACCGGCTCTGGGCTCTGTGGGCTTTAGGACCCGACTTGACCGGGCCGTACGGAAGTGAGCGGGGTTTAGGCCCGCAGAAAATTAAAACAGCACGGACGAAGAAAGAAAAAACCCCCTCTTCCTTTAGGGCCTGTTTGGATTTGTAGGGGGTGAAGGGAAGTTAAGGGAAACTGAGAGAAGGGAAGGGAAGAGAAGGGAAGGGAGTTCTCTTCCCCTTGGTTACACCCCAATTTGGGGGGTAACAAATTTTATACTAATAGGGGGTGAACCAAGGGGAACTAGGGTGAATTAACTTCACCTCCTAAGTGTTCCCAAATAAGGTGAATGGAGGTGAATGGTTCCCCTAACTTCCATTCACCCTCATTCCCCTCAATCCAAACAAGCCCTAAATTAAATCCTTGATGAAAGCGATCCAAAATAGAAGATAATTAGGCTAGGGTTGAATAAATCCTTGATGAAATCTTATGTTTGCCTTGGTAGGAGGGGGATTTATCACAATTATCTAGGAGCAAATCAATCTCTACATGTGTCACCATCCTCATGGTTGAGGTTCTCATGGTATATATTTGGCCCTTAAGGTAGGAGGGATATTTTACATTTGGGTTAGCCGTATGCATAACAGTAGCCCCCTACTCCTAGATAGAGGTGAAATCCTAATTGGGAGTGGATAAGTTTTTCGTCGAGTCCATGTTAGCTGCTTCCCTTCTAATTGCATTGAATGCAGATCTCTCGGATGTGTGGCCGAGATTTTCACCAGCATGAAGATTTGGCATCGCGTCTCTTCAACTTTAGCGAGATATTCTCCATAATTTCCACATGCATGGTGAGGATTTGATTTCTGAATTCCTATATTTTTTAGTGAAAATCAGTTTGATCTTCAACCGTTCCCAAGGTCTCAATCGTGGGGCACATCTTATATCGATGTAGTTACCGTAAATAACCATTGAACACATAAGAAAAATTCCTTAAGGACCCAAAATATGGGACCAATAGGGGGGACAAGTGTGATGTCTCCATCCTATTGGATAATGAGTTGGTCATCATTAATGATGGCCAACTCAATATCCAATAGGAGGGGGGACACCACACTTGTCCCCTCTATTGGTCCCATATTTTGGGTCTCTGTAGCAAAGCTCAACACATAATTATCGTGTCATTTCTGATTTTTCTAGACTATAAATAAGGCTGGGGATTATAGTCATGTTTATACCCAAAGACTTATTCACTGAAGAAAATCCTCTACTTTAACTAAATCGCAATTGTTGATTTTAGAGACTATGTTTGTCTATGGTTTAATGACACTTCCTTTTACCAAGTAATTTCCATCTTCTTCTTGGCTAACCTTTTTATCCATGACTGCAAGGATGTGGTGCTACGCATCACGCTATATGATTTCTCGTAAGTGGACTTAACTCGGTTGTGACGTTGCTGTTGCATGATGCATGATGTCTCATAAAGTAGTCGGGTCACCGATACTAAACAAGCTGTGGAAGACATCAACCATATTCATCCTTCCCTTTGAGGTTGGGCTCTTGAAGGAGGATAGAACATTTTCCCTCGCGGCAAGCTTGTGCAGTCATATTGAGTTTAGTCTCCCCGTGAGATTTTAATCTACTTCGCCATAGTGCTTGAGTGGCAGGAAAGCGTTTGGTCGTCTGGATACGGCTTTGTTGACTGGGGTTCCTGTTGCGCGCAGCGGAAATTTCGGCAGCACTTCGGCACAACAATAGAGTTAGGTCGCAATAAGAATTCTTGTTTCTCAAAGGGAACAAGAATCTGAAGCCTAATATCCTATCAAAATAGGATATTAGCTCTTCCTCTCGTCAGCTCTAGGACTGCGCGTCGAGGGAACCTAAAAAGCTATTACAAATCACACAAAAGCGATGCAACCAATTTTTACGTGGTTCGGCAAATTACCTACGTCCACGAGGCAAGGAGGGGGGAGATCTACTATTAGAGGGAGAGAATACAACTAGGGTTTACAATCACTCACAATCTAAACCCTCAAACAAAATCTCAAATCCCTCACAAATACTCTCTACAAAAGGATGCACAAAAAAAACCAAAGAAGGGACTGCACAAAAAACCAAAGATTCCGTGCTCTTTGCTGCAGCCGTCTAACACCCAAATCAATCTCCTGCACCCCTCACCTTTTCCCTCTGCCTCAGCCGCAAAAGAGAACAAAAAACTAAACTGCCTTGCACACCCCCCTAGGGCAAACTCATATGGCTATATATAGCCTGATAAAAGCAGTTCGTGGGCCTGGTATGTGGGCATCCGTGTCCACTCACGCGGTTGTGAAACCGCGTCCACTGCACCCACTCACGCGGTTGTGAAACCGCGTCCACTCCACTGCCCCCACGTTCACAATTCTCCACCTCGGTGAAGTTTTCCCAAAACTGAGCCGACACCAAAGCAACCAAATGTCTCACTTGTTGTGTCTAGTACGAACTCAATCCACAACAAGTCGAGAAATCAAACGAGAGTCCAAACAATCTCACCCCCATCAACTAATCCAAACCGGCTGCATCTAAGAGACTGCCTACGTATCTTCTTGCCCAAGGAATCAAGCCGAACGTAGTTCACCCAAATGGCCGCCAACGGCCTCAACAATCACGAATATGCAACAAGCTTCGACAATGATCAAACTTGTTTCTTGGAACCACCTTAGTGAGCATATCTGCCGGATTATCCTTCGTGTGGACTTTCACAATCTCCACATTGCCATCTTCAAGAACATCCCGAACGAAGTGATAACGAACATCGATGTGCTTCGTCCGCGCATGAAAAACCTGATTCTTCGCCAAATAGATAGCACTCATGCTATCACAATATATAGTGACGGACCTCTGCGATATACCAAGTTCCTCCAAAAGTTCTCGAAGCCAAATAGCCTCCTTCACAGCCTCCGTAACTGCCATATATTCTGCCTCCGTCGTAGACAAAGCCACCGTCGACTGTAAGGTGCATCTCCAACACACCGACGCACGGGTCAAAGTAAACACATACCCCGTCGTAGACCGGCGCTTATCCAAATCCCCGGCATAATCCAAATCAACATAACCAATGCATAGCTGCCCACCTTTAGTGTCCCGCTCATAAACTAAACCAACATTGAGCGTACCTCGAATGTACCTCAAAATCCATTTCACGGCGTCCCAATGACCCACTCCTGGATCATGCATGTATCTCGATACCATGCTTACTGCCTGTGACAAATCTGGTCTCGTACATACCATTGCGTACATCAAGCTTCCAACCGCGCTCGCATATGGAGTCTTCGACATCAACTCACGATCTTCAACTGACTTCGGTGAAAGACCAGCTGAAAGCTTCAAATGGGCTCCCAAAGGTACACCAACTGGCTTCGTATCCATGCTAGCATGGAATCGCTGTAGAACCTTCTTCAAATAAGCCACCTGTGTCAAACAAATTTTACCCTTCTTCTTGTCTCTGCCGATCTCCATCCCTAGAATGCGCTTCGCCTCACCCAAGTCCTTCATCTCAAACTCATTTGAAAGCTGTAATTTTAACTCATCTATAGCCGACCTGGAGGTAGAGGCAACTAACATGTCATCGACATAAAGTAACAAATAGATGTACGCACCTCCTTTCAACTTGCGAAAATATACGTAATGATCAAACTGGCTCCGAGTGTACGAACGACCAAGCATAAAACCATCAAATCGCCTATACCACTGTTGAGGAGACTATTTCAAATCGTATAGCGATTTCTTCAATCTGCAAACTAATTTTTCCTTTCCTGCAGCTCGGAATCCCAATGGCTGAGTCATATATATTTCTTCATCAAGATCACCATGAAGAAATACCGTCTTCACATCCAACTGATCTAACTCCAAACCATACCGTGCCACCAAAGCTAGCAAAATCCGAATCGAAGAGTGCTTCACCACCGGAGAGAAAACCTCATTATAATCAATACCTTCCTCCTGTGCATAGCCCTTCGCAACCAACCTAGCTTTGAATCTCAATGGAGTGCCCTCAATGCCCTCCTTCTTCGTGTATACCCACTTG
>BQKN01067108.1:47803-66146 GCA_022839385.1 Asparagus kiusianus | reverse complement strand
TCTCTCTCTCTCTCTCTCTCTCTCTCTCTCTCTCTCTCTCTCTCTCTCTCGTTATTAGAGAAGTTGTAGGCTGTCTAAAAATCAAAATAGATGGCTTATCCCCCATCAAACACCGATGATGGAAGTTACAATCTGACGACTTCCAGAAGGCTATAATTTGAAGACTTTCACGTAGATCGTTGAAGGTTACAATCTGACGACCTTCACGACAACCGATGAGAGCTCTAGTTCAATAGCATTCACAATCAACATCGAGAGTTGCAATCTGACGACTCCCATATTCTCAAGGAGCCAAGACGAAGATTACAAGATAATGATCTTTATAATGCTATGACAAAAGAGATTACTTAGTGATAATCTCTTCAAGACAAGACACGGAGGTCCTCCCCGTATGTCAACAGTAAAACGCCAGGGTCGAACCCGCGTTATAACATCAAAACGCTAGAGTCGGACCCGCGTTACAACATCAAAACGCTGGAGTCAGACCCGCGTTACAACATCAAAACACTAGAGTCGGACCCGCATTACAACATCAAAACGCTGGAGTGGAACCCATGTTACAACAAGCGAAACGTGAGCGACCCTCGCGTTCTGGATATTCAGTCAACACCCAACCTCGCGTCTCAATCCTAAGACACGAGGTTAGGGTCCTGAACGCCAGGTTGGGCGTTTGACTCATTCAAATATGAGTCGAACGGTTTCAGAACCGTTTTCCCCACGATCTGATTAAATCACTCCCACTTAGGAGCGGATTTAGAGGGCAGTTACACCCCCTTAATCCCCTATAAAAGCGAGTAAACTCAACTGAGTTAAGGGTTGGAATTTCTTGGCTCGGATCGACGACTGAAGGCTGGCTTTTGAAAGTAGAGGAGTTAGCAAAGGGTTAAAGGCGGAAGAATCGTTTTTATCATCAAAACCGCACAGGTTTGGAGGCGATTCGAATCTCAACCGCACAGAGAGGCAAGAGAGACGAAATCCTTGGAGATAAGATTTTCGAACTAAGTTCAGAAGATCAAATCTGAAAGGATTCTTCAACAGCAGAATATCCGCTTGGTCATTAACCAAATTTACGGTTCTAACAACTCTATCCACAGAGTTCTAACTCGTTCAGAGTTATAACTCGTCCAGAGTTCTTAAACTCGTCAAAGAGTTACTTATAAAACTTTCCACAGAAGTTCAATTGTTCCCACGAGATAAGAGACGGTCGGATCGTCAACGGAGAGCAAATTCGACGCAAGCAATCGAAGGAGGCATTCCATTGCTACCGAGAAGAACCCAGTTTTAAACAAAGGGGAGAATCAAATTCGTTCTCTTCTCTTTTGTAATCAAGTTATAACCGAGATTAAAGGAATCAAAGTCAAATTTCTTTTCTTCTCTTCATTGTAATTTTCCTACATACAGAAGTGTTTCTAAACTCATATCTCTAGCATGTTTATGCTTTAATTGTTATATTTATATTTGCTAGATTTATTTGAGTTTATATTTGATTTTCTCATTGCTTGCACACACAATTATTAAGCTTAACTATTTTCACATATTGTATAATTTGGGGTTGTGGTGAGTGTAACTTTGAGAGTGAGCCTAAATTGTGTTCTCACCTATTGTAGAGAACAAAATCTTGTATTTGAGCCTTATTGTGAGAGTTCACATTGTAATTCACATTTACACCAAGAGGAGTATGTGGTGAGGACGTAGTCGATACCAAGAGGAGTGGCGTCAGTAGTAAAGTCGAGCACTTGAGGGAGACAATACGTGAGGACCAACACTTGAGATTGTAGTTTGTGTATGTACATTGTGAGAGATTTGTAGAGTTTTCGGTGATCTAGAAAACCAAGTGTGTAGAGAAGTTCCGGCTTCCAAACCGGGTGTGTCGATAGTGAAGTTCTCCCCGGGAGTGGGGAGCGGAGACGTAGGGCGGAAGGTCCAAACTCCGTGATTATATTATTGTGTTTGGATTGTTCTTTGTGTTCACTATTTGTTTATATTATTTCTTGTTTATTTTTCCCTTTGCATACATATCCTTGCATATAGCTTATTGAATATCATCATTGTTAGGATATAATTGTTAATTAATTTTAATCGGGCATTAATATCTAATAAGATTAGCAATAACCCTATTCACCCCCTCTAGGGTACTTTCAACATGGGAGCTTGTTGAGCTTCCAAAGGGGCGGAAGGTAATTGGTTGCAAGTGGGTATACACGAAGAAGGAGGATATTGAAGGCACTCCATTGAGGTTCAAGGCTAGGTTGGTTGCGAAGGGCTATGCACAGG
This sequence comes from Asparagus kiusianus, assembly GCA_022839385.1. Lineage (NCBI taxonomy): Eukaryota > Viridiplantae > Streptophyta > Magnoliopsida > Asparagales > Asparagaceae > Asparagus > Asparagus kiusianus. The sequence goes on along the minus strand of BQKN01067108.1, from coordinate 63,872 downwards.
AGGAAGGTATTGATTATAATGAGGTTTTCTCTCCTGTGGTGAAGCACTCTTCGATTCGAATTTTGTTAGCTTTGGCGGCACAATATGGTTTGGAGTTAGATCAGTTGGATGTGAAGACGACATTTCTTCATGGCGATCTTGATGAAAAAATTTATATGACTCGGCCATTGGGATTCCGAGCTGCAGGGAAGGAAAAGTTGGTTTATAAATTAAAAAAATAGCTATACGGTTTGAAGCAATCTCCTCGACAGTGGTATAAGCGATTCGATGGATTTATGATCGGTCATTCATACACTCGGAGCTAGTTTGATCCTTGCGTGTATTTTCGCAAGTTAAAAGGAGATACTTATATTTATTTGTTGCTTTATGTTGATGACATGTTGGTTTCTTCTATTTCTAGATCTGCTATAGATGAGTTGAAGATTCAACTTTCAAATGAGTTTGAGATGAAGGATTTGGGTGAGGCAAAGCGTATTTTAGGGATGGAGATCGGCAGAGACAAAGAGAAGGGTACAATTTATTTGACACAGGTGGCTTATTTGAAGAATGTTCTATATCGGTTTAATGTTAGCATGGATACGAAGCCAGTTAGTGTACCGTTGGGAGCCTATTTGAAGCTTTCAGCTGACCTTTCACCGAAGACAGTTGAAGATAAAGAGTTGATGTTGAAGACTCCATATGCGAGCACGGTTAGGAGCTTGATGTACGCGATGGTAAGTATGAGGCCGGATTATCACAGGCGGTAAGCATAGTTTCAAGATACATGCACGATCTAGGAGTGGGTCATTGGGATGCCATGAAATAGATTTTGAGATACATTCGAGGTACGCTTAATGTTGGTTTGGTTTATGAGCGGGACACTAGAGGTGGGCAGTTATGCATTGGCTATGTTAATTCAGATTATGCCGAGGATTTGGATAAGCGCCGGTCTACGACGGGGTATATATTCACTTTGACCCGTGCGCCGATGTGCTGAAGATGCACCTTACAGTCTATGGTGGTTTTATCGATGATGGAGGTAGAGTATATGGCGATTACAGAGGCTGTGAAGGAGGCTATTTAGCTTCGGAGACTTTTGGAGGAACTTGGTATTTTGCAACGGTCCGTCACCATTCATTACGATAGCATGAGTGCTATTTATTTGGCGAAGAATCAGGTTTTTCATGCGAGGACGAAGCACATTGACGTTCATTATCACTTCGTTTGAGATGTTCTTAAAGATGGAGATGTAGAGATTGTGAAGGTCCACACGAACGATAATCTGGTGGATATGCTCACTAAGGTGGTTCTGAGCAACAAGTTTGATCATTGTCAAAACTTATTGTACATTTGTGATTGTTGAGGTTGTTGACGGCCATATGGATGAACTATGGGCGGCTTGATCCCTTGGAAGAGGGGATACGTAGGCAACCACATTGGTACATCCGAGTTTGGAGAGATGACGCAATGGTGCTCTTTGTTTAGTGTCGGCTCAGTTTTGAGAAAAACTTCACCGAGGTGGAGAATTGAAGAGAAACAGTCAAATTACAGGAAAAGTCAAATGACAGATTTATTTGCCAATTGTTTGAAATATAAATAAATAGCCAAAAATAATAAGTTATGACTCATGAAATAATAAAATTTAGCCTCTATGAAATTGTCTACTAATACGTCTAGACGACTAAAGATTGCCCAATGCTATAACTCATGGAATCATGAATTTTGGACTCTATAAGATTATTTGTCAATGGGTTGAAAGGACTAAAAGTAATCAAAAGCTATAGAATATGGCTCATGAAATAGTGAATCTTTAATTCTACAAAATTATTTGCTAATGAGTAGAAATGATTAAAAATAGCCAAAATCATGTGATATAGTTCATGAAATTTTGTATTCCACAAAATCATTTAGTAGTGGGCTGAAATAGTAAAAAATGGACAAAAATTGTGGATATAGTGCATTAAATTGTGAATTTTAGACTGCAAAAAATTATTTACAACTTGGTAGGAATGACTAAAAATGAGCCAAAATCATGTGTTATAGCTCATAACATCGTAAATTTTGGCCTTCATAAAATTATATATTAATAGGTCAGAACAATTAAAAATGATAAAAAAAATCGTGGGTAATAGCTCATGAAATCATAAAATTTTAAATTTGTGAAATTATTTGCCAATGGACGGAAATAACAAATAATAGACAAAAATTATGGGTTATATAGCTCATAAAAGCATAAAATTTAGACTTTGTAATTTTGTTTAACAATGGGTAGAAATGACTAAATTGGCTAAATATCATGATAATAGTTCATGAAATCGTGAATTTTAGACTACACAAAAATATTTGCCAGTGAGTTGAAATGAATAATAGGCCACAATTTATGGCTTATAGCTCACGAAATATTGCGTAAGAAATCCTAAATTTGTGCCTTCGCAAAATTATTTGTCTATAAGTCAAAACAACTAAAACTGGCCATAAATTGTGGGTTATATAGCTCACAAAATCGTAATTTGGCCTTCACAAGATAATTTGCTAGTATGTCGAAATGAATAGAAATGGCTTAAAATCGTGGGTTGTAGTTCATGAAATTATAAAGTTTAACTGGTCGAAATGACAAAAAATGTCCATAAAATTATACGGTATAATTCACAAAGTTGTGATTTTTGACCTCCATCGAATTATTTGCCAAGGTATCAAAATGATTAAAAATGCCGAAATACATGAGTTACATTTATTTTAGCCTCCACGGAACTATTTGTCGTTGGGTAGAAATGACTAAAATAGCTAAAAATCGTCGGCTATTGCTCATAAAATCATAAAGTTTGGCCTCCGCAAAATTATTTACCAAGTAGTCTACATGACTAAAATGACAAAAAATCGTGAGTTATAGCTCAAAAAATTACGGAATTCTGCCTCCGAAAAGTTATTTTCCAACAGGCCGAAATGACTAAAAATGGCCATAAATTATGGGTTATAGCTCATGAAATCATGATTCGGCCTCTACGGAATTATTTTCTAGCTGGTCAAAATGGCTAAAAATAACCAAAAGCTATCATGAAATCATGAATTTTAGCCTCTACAGAATTATTTCTCCATGGGTCGAAATGACTAAAACTGGTCATAAACTGTTGGTTATAGCTCACAATGTCATGATTTTTGGCCTTCGTGAAATTATTTTTCAATAGGTCGAAATGACTAAAAATGCCCCAAAACCATGGCTAGCTTATGAAATCATGTATTTTGGCTTTCACAGAATTATTTGCCAATAGATAAAAATGATTAAATACGAAAAATAATCATGTGTTATAGCTCACTAAATCATGAATTTTGGCATCTAAAAAATTATTTAGCAATGGGGTAAAACAACTAAAAATAGCCAAGTCGTGGGTTATAGGCTTATAGCTCATGAAGTAGTGAATTTTAGCATCTAAGAAATTATTTGCTAACAGGTTGAAACTACTAAAAATAATTAAAATTCTGGGTTATAACGCATGAAATCATAAAATTTGGCCTCTGTATAATTGTTTGCCAACGAGTTGAAATGACAAAAAGTGCTATTAAATCATAGGTTATAGATCTCAAAATCTTGATATTTAGCCACTGAGGAATTATTTTTCAACGGGTACAAATGACTAAAAATGCCTAAACATCGTGGGTTAGCTCATGAAATTATGTATTTTGTGCTCACAAAATTATTTATCAATGGATTGAAACGATTAAAAATTGTAAAAAATCATGGGTTATAGCTCATGAAATTGTAAATTTTGGCATTTTTAAAATTATTTGTCAACTGATCCAAATAACTTAAAATGACAAATAGTCATGGGTCATAGCTCACAAACTTGTGAGTTTTGGCCTCCAAAAAATTATTTACCAATAGGTCAAAACAACTAAAATGGCCAAATATCATAAGTTATAGCTCACGATATCATGAGACATCTGTGAAATTAATTTTCAAAATAACTAAAAAAGGTAAAAAATCACGTGTCACAGAATTGTGAAATTTGGCATCTACAAAGTTATTTGACAATGAGTCATAATAGCTAAAAATGCTAAAAATCATAGGTTATAGCTCATGAAATAGTTAATTTTGACATATTCCAAATTATTTGCTAATAGGTCAAAGTTACTAAACATAGCCATTGATCAGGGGTCATCAATCATGAAATCATGATTTGGCCTCTGCAGAATTATTTGCCAACAGGTCCTAAAAATCAAAATTTATGGGTTATAGCTCATAAAACCATAAACTTTTGTCCCTAAAAATTTATTTGGTAACGGGTCAAAATGACTAAAAATACTCATAAAATCGTTGATTATAACCCACAAAGTTGTGAATTTTGGCTTCTGCCAAACTATTTACCATCGAGTCGAAATGACTAAAATTATCAAATAACTGTGGGTCATAGCTCACAGAATTTGGTATTTTGGCCTTGGTGAAATTATTTGCTAATGGGTCAAAACAACTAAAAATAACAAAAAATCGTTAGTTATAGCTCATTAAATCGCGAATTTTGGCCTTCCCAAACTTATTTGTCATATGGTTCAAATGACTAAACGTGGAGAAAAATTACGAGTTATAGTTCAAGAAATTGTGAATTTTCACACAACTAGACAGAATTACTAAAAATAGCCAAAAGTCGTGGGTTATAGCTCACTAGGTAGTGAATTTGGCCTCCAAAAAATTATTTGTCAATGGATCGAAACTAATAAAAATGGCTAAAAATATGGGTTATAGCTCACAAATTTATAAAAATTGACATCTGCAATATAATCTGCCAATTGGTTGAAACAACTAAAAATGAGTAAAATCGTTGGTTAGAACTATTGAAGTCGTGAATTTTGGCCTGCATGGAATTTTTTGCCAATGGATATAAATGACTAAAAAGGCCCATAAAATAGTAGATTATAGCTCACAAAAGCTCCTCGCAAGGGATCAACTAGACTTGACCTAATCTTAACCGTCTTCGATCCTTCTCTGTCAATGGGTATCTCTCGAAGCTCTTCCACTGGTGTCGTACTCTGCTGCTCCGTTGTCTTCTCCAGCTGGAGGCATACTTTCTCAATGGGCATTGGTGCCTTGTGCACCCTTACCCTTGACGGAGAGCAAATAACAGGACCTAACCTCTCGCTAGTTGCTCCTGACGACTCCCACTCCCTTTGGAGTTAGGAACTTAACCATCTGGTGGTAAGTTGAAGGAATGGCCTGCAAGAGATGGAGAGCGGTTCGACCTAGAATGACATTGTAGGCCGACTTCAAATCCGTCACCAGGAACTGGAGCTGGACAGTAGCTTGCTTAGGGTACTCCCCGACTGTTAGTGGGATAGTAATCATCCCTTCTGGTAAGAGAGAATGGCCGGTGAATCCGACAAGGGGTCCTCTACAAAGGAACATGCGTGATTTGTCAATACCCATCTAGTTGAAGGCACTGACATACAAGATGTCCAACAAACTCCCTGTGTCGACCATAATCCGATTTACTTGATAACCATCAATTGTTGCGGTTATGATGATATGATCATCATGAGGCATCTTAACGCCTTGTAGTTCGTCGTTCCCAAAGTATATGGGTTCCTCTGCCTTCGCCTTTTTGTGATTCTGGTCGACTTGCAATGCCCTCTTTATATATCTCTTTCAAGCATTGTTAGATGACCCTCCAACAGTAGGACTACCACTGATTGTGTTAATGACACCTTTGTGGCTAGACTCTTGGGGTCGGCTGTCTTTCTGCGGTCGAGGACGAGGTGACCGCGAGCAGGATCTCCTATCATCTCTAGCTGGAGCAGCTTTCCTACAATCTCATCGAGAGATAAGGTTCTTCAAGTATCCTCTCTCGATTAAATCCTCTATATCCCTCTTTAGGATTCAGCAATTATTGGTGAGATGGCCGTGATTCTGATGGTAACAGAAGAATTGCCTGGTGTCTCGGTTCTTCGGATTCGACCTCATCTGAGGAGCAGGCTCCTTGAGGTGTCCCTCCTTTTGGACCATAGCCAGAGCATTGGTGAGAGAGGTGTCGAAGATCGTGAGAGCTGACTTTGGCTCTGAGTCCTTCTACCGGTCCCTCCTGTTGGACCGATTGGGATGAGAGTCGACTCTCGGAGGATTTCTTAGCCACTCCTATCTTGTAGGGGGGCTCTAGCCGACTCGGGTGCGGGTGTTACCACAGGTACTGCTACAGGAGTCGGCGGGGTGGATAGAATTATTAGTGTTGGTGAAGCCGTGGTTGAAGAGGTCTCCACGGTCCTGGCCGACGCCTTATAGGCATGGGCATCCTCCATATCCATGTGCCCGTGTGCCTTGGCTATCAACTGCTCATAGTTGGCGACATGCTTTTTAGCAAGCGAGTCGGACAACTCATTGCTTTGCAAGCCGGCAATGAGCTTAAACATGGCAACTGCACTCCCTGGGTCATTGGCCTCTAACCTCTTTGCCTAGAACCTCTTGAAGTAGGCTCGAAGGCTCTCATTAGGCCCCTACCTCATCTGGATCAATTTATGAGGGGGGAGCTTTTGCTTGGTGTCAGCCACGAAATGGTGAATGAATTTCTGGCTGAGTTGTTGAAAACTGCTGATGGATTTCTTCTCAAGAGCATTCCACCAAAGCTTAGCACTCTCTGAGAGAGTGATTGGGGAAGCATGACAAATAACTGCTTCCGAGGCTTGGAGCATGCTCATTACATCATAGTAATTTTGAACATTCTCAGAAGGATCTCCCTCGCCTTTATACTTCTCCACATGAGGCATCTTGAACTTCTCACATGGGGCATGCATTATGTCGTCAGAGAGAGGGGTATTACCCCTAATGGCGTCGGCGACCAGTCTGTACACCCGGTCATATCTAGAGGCTCCTATGGTGGCTGAAGGAGCTGGAGAGGTATGGCAATGGGGTATCTTGAAGACTATTCCCTTAGCTGCTCTCCAAAGTGGCTCGGACTGGGAATCTCATTGGTGGCCTCGTGAGGAGGACATCAATGCTGTCCACGATGAGGCAGGGGGTTCGAGTGTTTGTCGCGTCCCTCCAACTGCTTAACAGTTTTATGAGGAATCCATGGTGAGACATCTCGCTACGCTCTAGAAGGATGAGCTTCCGATCACTGGTCTTCAGAAGGCGGAGGGAGTGAAGTGGCTTGTTGCGGTTGTGGAAGCCAGTGAAGAAGTTTGTTCGTAAAGACAATAAATTGCTCTCTGAAAGACTGGGAGAGCTTGTGAGTTGTTTCCTGAAGTTAAGCTAGGGTAACGTAGCTCTGGCGTCATTCTTTAGGGTGAGACCGATCAAACCCTTGCTCGGTACCTGGCATATTTTCTCAAAAAAGAAAAGGGAGACCCAAGGTGGGTGCCAAACTATTAATGTTAAATGATCACACAGTCAATTATGTCCAGGATTAGAGAATTTTGTTCAGTATTGAAGAAGGGGCCGCTTTCTTCCCTGACTTTATGTATGGTTCTTGAGTAGGGTATCTATAAAATCTGCACAGGTAAAAATTCGTAAGAGGGTGGGGTTTGGTTCCCCCGTTGTACCTCCAATGATCAAGTTAGCTGATGAACTTGAGTGAGGTTCTAAAGAATTGTTGTATTTCTTGTGTGTGTGATTCCTTAAAGATCAGATTTTAAAATCAAGATGCCAACCCCCTGTAAGGTAGAATAGTACCTGTATATATACTTAGGGTATAAGGGTAGATTGGTCGCTGTGGCCGAGAGCAGTGAGGCGGTGGCGAAGTGTAGACTGGCGGACACGTCGGCACTTGGTTTACAGGTGTCGATCAGCGAGTGGAGGGAAGGTCGTTTCGACATTAAATGGGAGGATACTGGCAGCATGGTCGGGGCCTACGTGATCTGATGAGTCATGAAGACTATATGGGCTAGATTCATGATGACACCTGCCAAATATTAAATGCGACGTTGACACATTGTCATAGAGAGAGAGGCTTGAGAGAATAACGCCTTTCAAGTCGACTTTGCAATCGCCTGGCGAGTGGTCGAGTGGACTCGCGGCGAGTTGTCTTCAATAGAAGGGGGGCGAAAGGCACAGACTTTCGTGTCAACTAGCACCGGCTCTTGGTCGACATACACCGCCTTTCATACCGACACTGAGGGGTGTCGTCTCGTCAGGTCGGGTGGTTTGTTGGCCCCGATTGTCTCTGGCCGCCAAGTGGATTAGAGCATAGCGTGTAGAAGTACACTTTTCAGCTACTTGGTATTTAGTTGTATGCAAAAATGGGAACACAATAACAAGCTCAAGACCACTACAAATATCAAAAAACTGTAGGTTTTTGCTCATGAAATCATGAATGTTAGCCTTTGGGAAATTATTCACCTAAGGGTCTAAACCACTAAAAATATAAAAAAAAACTTGTCTTATAGCTTATGAAATGGTAAATTGTATCATGTGCAAATTATTTGCTAATAGGTCAAAACCACAAAAAATAGCAAAAAATCTTGGGTTACAGCTCATCAAGTCATGAATTTTGGCTTTCGAGAAATTATTTGCCTATAGGTCAAAATCATTTAAAGCACATACAAGTCTTGGGTTATTGATCATGAAATCATGAGCATTGGCCTCCGAGAAAATTATTTGCCTGCAGGTTGAAGCCACTAAAAGTGGCTAAAAATCAAGGGTTATAGCTCATGATATGTAAATTTTTGCCTCTATGAAATAATTTGCCAGCTGTTTGAAACCATTTAAAATTGCCAAAATCATGGGTGCTCATAAAATCATGAATTTTTGCCTGAAGGAAATTATTTTTCCTATAATCGTAGGTGCTCATGAATTTTGTCAAAACCACTAGAAATAGCCAATAATTGTTATAGCTCATGAAATTGTGAATTTTGACCTTCATGAAATTATTTGCTAGTGGGTCATAACCACTAGAAATGGCCAGAACTTGTGTGCTATAAGTTATGAAATCGTGAATTTTGGCCATCGGAAAATTATTTGTCCACGGGTCATTACCACTAGAAATGGCCAAAAGTCATGGGTTATCACACATGACGTCGTGATTTTTGGCTTTTGATATTTGCTAGCAGGTCGAAACTGCTAAAGATCATGAGCTATAACTTATAAAATTGTGAATTTTAGAGTTTCAAAAATTAGTCACCAATTGGTCAAAACAATTATAGATGGCAAAAATTGTGAGTTGTTCATAAAGTCGTGAATTTTGGCTTCCAGAAATTATTTGCCTATAGGGTGAAACCACTAAAAATGGCCAAATATCATAGGTTATGGCTCACGAAATCACGAATTTTGGCTTCCAAGAAATTATTTGTTTACTAATCCAAACTACTAAAAGTAGTCAAAGATCGCGAGTTTTACTCAAAAATCTGTGAATTTTGGCGTAATAGCCTCTGCTTGCGTGAGATTCTTTGCCTGTGCCAAGAATGCGTTATCCGTGGACCACCGAGCAACGTTTCCTAGTCGGATACGAAAAAAGCTTAAGGTTAATGTTTCTATGGGGAAATAAGAATCGAAGGAAGTGTCTTAGCAAAGAAAGACAAGTACTCTTCTTTGGATCAAGTCTAAGCTCGAACTCAAGGAAACACGAAAAGACTCTTGAGATACGCAAAATACGGGCTATTTCAACCATATTATTACACACAATTGAAGTCCGTATAACCTTGGTCATTCAAATTTGCTATGAAATAAGCTCATTGACATAAAAAATTTGCAATGAAATAAGGTTATTTGCACTAATTTAAGGCTCAGAATACATAAAGTAAAACAATATTAAAAAGCCCATCATGACATACATATCCATTGTTTAAGGAGAATAAAATCATTTTCAACCAAATATTCTGAGTACTGACTCAGTAGCTCAATGAATTGACTTTGCTAACGAAAGAGGATATCTTCAAAGGATCCTTATTGATCCCATCAGGACCACAGATGCCGCTGCTAACATCAACACCATCTGGTTTAAGAGTCAGAGCTGCCTCCAGAACATTTTCAGCATGGAGGCCTCCAGCCAACAACCAGCCATGTTTGCTTCTGACCGGAGGCAATTTAAACCTTTGCCAATTGAATCCTTTGCCACTGGATGCACATTAACATTAGCAGAAGACTAGGATAAATCTAACCAAAGGGTACAAAGTTTTAACATATAATATGCAGATCCAGACATATTTACATAATTAGAATGATCGGGTGCATTTTTACATTTTTATAATATTTCATAGAAAATACAAAACACACAGGATATTCCACACGGTACTTTTCCAAAATAAACCAGGTTAGGATTATATATGAGTCTTTTCTGAACATATGAATTCTTAACATACAGAAGTATGTTTTTTACACCGCTCGGACTAATCGGCATTGAATAGTAAAGCGCGCACCAACAAGATTTATTCAGTTCAAGAAGAATAAAAAGTCAAGGGCTTCTTCTTCACAAACAAAGAGGTTACCCGGGATTATCGTCAGACTATGTTGCACGGAAACGGGTACGAGTATGTGTACAAGTATGTGTACGGGTACATGCAAGGTAGGGTATAGGGATATGATAAATTTGTAAAATGTAGGGTACAAAGACACAATTATACACATACATACAGAAATTGATAATTTATATGAGATCAATATAGTTAATTCACATGTTTTAAGAGTAAAAATTCTCATAATATTTCTATGATTCTTTTACTATGCAGATTAAAAAATTAGAAAACTGTTGAAGAAAGCTATACCTGAAAGAGCATAGGAAAAGGACATACAGTGCTAAACGAGACTTTAAACTCAATGTTATAAGAACTGAAATGCATCTATTTTGCGTGTATATAAATTCCATCAGCAATCTCTCATATATGCAGCTTGTTGGATATATGTCAAAGAAGTGAATGACAAGTGTTTTAAATTAAAGGGTTGTTTACAAATATACCTCTTGAATCATGGACATTTGCAAAAATGCCCCCTAAATTTTAGTACTTGCAAAACTAACCTAATTTCATTGCATATCATCAACTTGGTGATAAAAATTTGACTACTTTGCTGATAATTTTTACATTGCAATAACAAATTAACATATTAAATGATTAATTGCTTTGAGGGTATTTTTTCCAAGATTAATGATTTGAGGGGTACTTCGCAAATACTAAGATTTGGAGGGTATTTTTGCAAATACCAATGATATAAGGGGTATACATGCAAATAACTCTAAATTAAAACATGTGTTATACTATTGACTACATGTCTGAATAGATGAATGCATATATTTAAGGAGTGTCCATGAAATGTTGGTGTCTGCTACGTGTATTGTACGTATCAGGTACGATATGGCTTCATGGTACAAGTATTTGTTGGGATTTTCGAAACATGCAAACGATCTCGAAATGCATAATATGCAACAAGAAAATCGCACACAAGAATTTATCATGAAAACCTTTTAACTAGGAAAAACCACATGAATGAAATCAATGCACTATCTCTAACAAACTACAGCTTTTTGGACAGACAAGGAATGTGAAACCGTTCCCTCTCACAATACTCAAGTATTGTTACACCCTCTGTTAACCCTAGATTACGAGAATAGTCTTCTTAGTTTACAATAATAGGGGACACATGTAGAGAAACAAAAATTCTATCCCTAATCTAACCTTCTAGCTCTGACAAGCTACAAATTTCTTATCATGATAAGGTCTCGTCTCCTAATCATAATAGACATCTAATCCTATCTAACTACATGGAGTTATATAAAGAATCAAAGATATAATCTCAATAATCTCCATCTTGGCTTTAGTGCCCAACCTACCTCGATTTATCATTGTCGTCTTGAAACTTTTCTGCTAGTGTCTTCCATTGCTTTGCACTTCAAACCAAAGTATTTGGATCTGAAACCGCATCCGCAATAGGGGATGCCCGGCAAGTCTTGCCACTACGCACGTCATCGTGGATCCACCATTGCATGCTAAAGAGATTCTCGCCATATGTAATATCATAAGAAAGTCGAACAGGCTACAGTATCTTCATGCTTGCTCTCCTCCTACTCTACCAGCATCACTCGGGACCATATAGGTGTACCTTTCCTATACCATCCTACGAGCCAGATGCTACCATACCAACATCTCTTGGCTGGGACCTATTAAGATGGCTAATGGACACCTTCCCCACAAGATCGATATCGTCATCTCTTGCATTACTTGGATTGGACCAGATGTAGGCTGTCTAAAAATCACAATAGATAGTGGATCCCCCATCAAACACCGATGATGAAAGTTACAATTTGACGATTTTCATGCCCCCAAAACAGCCAAGGCAAAGATCACTCAACAATGGTCTTTACAACGCTCTACAGAAGAAGTTATAAGTCATTAGCTCCTTCTAAAACGCGGAATTCACCTTCGCGTTTCAGTTCTTGAAACGCAGGCGACCCTCGCGTTTCCAACCCTCAGCAAACAAAACGCGGACGACCCTCACGTTTTTCAACATCTAGCGGGCGACCCTCGCGTTTTTCAACATCCAGCGGGCGACTCGTGTTTTTCAACATCCAGCGGGTGCCCAACTCCGCGTCTCCAGTCTAAAACGCGGAGTTAGGGTCCTGAACGCTAACTTGGGCATTGTTTGACTCATTCAACATGAGTTGAATGGTTCTAAAACCGTTTTCCACGATTTGGGGGCGGTTACACCCCACTTAGGAGTGATTTAAGAGGCGGTTACACCCCCTTAATCCCCTATAAAAACGAGTAAACTCAACTGAGTTCAGGGCTTTTTGGGCGGCTGGCGGATTATCTTTGGATCCTTGAACATTTTCGGATCTGAGGAGTAGCAAAGAGCACCTCCTCTTTGATCCTTCGATCCTAGGGACTTGGCAGCAAAGAAGATCATTCATCCTTCGGCTGGAGCTTTGGAGATCGGCAACAGGAGCTTCTTCATCCTTGGCTTATAACCGACTTTCGGTTAAATCAACTCTTTCATAGAGTTTCAAACTCGTTCAGAGTTATCAACTCATCAAGAGTTTCAAACTTGCCACGCAAGTTCTCCACAGCGTCAAATCGTGAGGAGGTGATGCCGTTCCAGTGAATCAAGACGTTCGGATCGTCAACGAGAAGCAAACTCGACGCGAGCATTCGAGGGAAGCATCTCATCGCCACCGTGAAGAACCCAGAATTAAACAAAGGGGAGAATTAAGATCAATTCTCCTCTCTTTTGTAATCGGAATTCAAATTGTAATTAAGATCGAGAGAATACAAATCAAATTTCTTTCGTTTTATTTACTCCAAAATTTTCACCAAACAAAAGATGACTCCGCTGGGGACAAGCTTCTCTGACGAAGAAGTGGTGACGCAATCCGACTTCAAGCTCACTGGAACGACCGTTGAAACTCTGATTATCAAGTTCGACCAAACCAAGTATGAGGAGTTGCTCTCCTCCGGATCCCTTAGCTCCAAGGTTATGAGCAAGATCCACAAAGCCTTCAATGAGACTAAAGCTCCAATTGTTGCTCCTATGCCGAAGGAAGCCCTCTCATTTAGCCAAGATTGCTCGTACAACCCCTCCTCCGAAGGAGTGGGCTCAGCTTATGCCAAACGCAGCCCTCAGTGGCGCGTTGTGCAATCAAAACGCAGCCTTTAGAGGCGCGTTCCAACATCAAAACGCAGACCTCAAAACTGCGTTGATCTGACAGAACGCAACTCTCAAGAGTGCGTCCCAGAACCAAAACGTAACTCTCAGGAGTGCGTTCCACAAACTGAACGTAACTCTCAGAAGTGCGTTTCAGAATCAAAATGCAGATTTCAAGACTACGTTTTATCAACAAAATGCAGATCTCAGGACTGCGTTTCACCAGCAAAACCTGAAGCTCAGGCACGCGTTCCGGTAACGAAATCCAATACAGAACCTGGTGTATACCGTAGAGCTTCGGGGCGATGCCCCGAACCCCGAATACTCTGTGTATCGCGACTAGATTGAGGGGCGGATATAAGAAGTTCATGGATTCAAAGCATCTCAACCAGATTCATGTTCATCAGGAGCCAGTCCCGTCCAATCATAGACTGGGGGTTCCAATTCAAACCCCACGATCAGTGAGTAATTCTCCTCAAATCTTCACAACAGATTTGAGAGAGTTCATATCGAGAGAAAGACTGATGCAACAAATCATTCGTTCATTCCAATGTGAACGACTGATTCCTACGGTCCTCTCAGGATGTCAATGTTGCTCATATGCGACCAAACCGTTGGTGTTCGACCAGTTAACGAACGTTACCTTGCCTAACCAACGACGACGTTCTCACAGGAAAAAGTCTCCAGAGACCGAGTATCCTGGGGTCACTATTAATGTGCTCGGCAGAGGGAAAGCCTCAGGTCCTAGTCCCGATGACTCGGAAACAAGTCGTTCACCGACCGTCAGAGAAATCGCTAACGAGTTTGAAGGAATCTACCAACGCATTCGGACGCGAACAGGAGCCATTCCCCCTATCAACTATCGGAGGTTAGCCAGAGGAACTAATTCTGATGATGAACACTCAGTCATTGCGGAGTCTCAATCATCAAGCTCTTTTGTTGAACATGAGAGCTCCGCCTATATGACAGAAAACCATGAAGATCTGGCGAGGAGAATTGCTGAACAGGAGGCCATGCTCCACGCACAGCTGGAAACCATCAACCAACTTCGGGATATGATGGCTCAAATCATTGCCAATAGAGCCAATTTTCAGAAAGCTGAGTCACAACATCGGCAGGATTCCTCCCGGAAAGGATGATCGTCTACATCGAAGGCGAAACAAAAAGTGAATGAGACCTCTGATCAAGAAGCTCACCACATAGTCTCTTCATCTGAAGAAGAGAAAGAAGCCGAGAATGAGCAAAATCCTCAATCGGCTAAAATCAAAGAATTAGAAGCCCGCCTCAATGTCATTGCTAAAAAACGAGCTCCAAGATGAGGGAGTTGTCAGGCCCTATCTTGCTGAATGGGATGCATCCCCTTATCTTTCAAAGTTCGAAGTCCCGACGCTACAAACTTTTGACGGCACGGGATCACCGAACCAACATATCTATCATTTCAAGCCACAGACTGAAAATATGATATCAAACGGCGCCATACTGGCTCGATTGTTCATTGGCACCCTCAAGGGAGTTACCTTTGAATGGTTCAGAAAGCCGTCTGCCGGATGTATTCAAAAGTGAACGGATCTAGAGAGACTCTTCCTATCAAGATTCTTTGAAGAGGATACAGAAGTCTCCATCCATACCCTTCTTGCCACTAAGCAGAAAAAGATGGAGTCCGTCAAAACCTTCGTCAAAATGTTTCGAAACATGGCTCTGCAATGTCCGACAGGTATGACACAGTATACCTTAGTGGAGACCTGTCGACACAACTTGCAAACCGACCTTCTAGCACAAATGAGGGTTGGAGAATGCCGTTCCTGGAGACAACTAATCTCTCAAGGCGAACAGGCTCAAAAGATTATTGTCAGGATCAAAGCTGAAGAACAAAGTAGGCAGGATCAACCTGAGCAATCAGACCAAGCCCAATCTTCTCAGTCAGAAAAGGAAGATATTACGGCCACTGAAGCCAATCCTCTTCGGTAGGATGGCGGGTCCAACCAGTGTTATCGAGGTGCAAGGCGCAATGCGGGACGCAAAGGTCCCTTACACACACCATGCGCAAGGCGCACAACAAGACGCGCGCCTCACTAATTGAGGCGCATAACTCAAACTAATATTTGCCAACATCATAAGACAGAAACATATAACCAACATATTAGTTACCTTCATCCAAAATTATGAGTATCAACTTAAATCATCAAATTATGCTAACTGAATTTTTAAAGTAACAAAAAAGTTACAAGAAACATGTATTTAAATCATCAAATTAAGTTATTAACAATTATGAGCATATGTTTATAAATTGTCACATAAAAAGACTAAGAAATATAATTAACAAACATAATTGTTCATAATTTTCTAGTTAGTATTCTTAATTGATATTTGCTACTTAGCATGAAAAGATAAAGAATGAATGTAACAATTACATATTTACATGTTCCTAATTTGCTAGTTAGCATGCTAATTAGAGAAGGAAGTTACAATTAGCAAATAAGTATACTAAATTACTAATTATTGTTTCCTTTTTATAGGTTAAACATGAAAAGATGAATATAGATT
>BQKN01067108.1:34455-46118 GCA_022839385.1 Asparagus kiusianus | reverse complement strand
TTCAGTGTTTTAAGTAACACAGGAAGAAACTGTGACGAAACCTACGTATTCAACATCGTAGCACCAAAAATCCATGCCTTTCACGCATGGGGGATTTTATCTCGATCCCTAAATAAAGATAAGTCTCCATCTAACACATGCTGTCGGGTAGCGCATTCCCGTAAAAATAGCAAAGCCCACGTATTCAACATCGTGATAGGTTGTTATTAATAACGCCGAAATCCATGCCTTACACGCATGGAAGACTTTATCTCGATCCGTAATAAGTCTACGCCTAACACGCGTTGTCGGTTAGTCTTTTTTCGTGAAAATGATATCAAAATCCATGCCTCACACGCAAGGGGGGCTTTATCTCGATCCCTAATTAGAGATAAACCTACACCTAACACGCGTTGTTGGTTAGTCTTTTCCCGTGAAAATGACAAAGTCTATGTATTCAAAATCATAGCATCAAATCTAAGATGATTCATTCTATTAGCACAACGTTACATGTGAAACGGATTCAAATAATTCACATGCTAGCCCGACTCAAAACGGTAATCGGTAAAGACTTATCAAATCTGTTGATGGCTGAGGATTTGCCAAAAATCCTATGCAGATTTGCAGGTCCATCAGCTTAATAGATGTGAGTCGAGACTTGAAACAAATAAGCTAAAGACAAGTCTCAAAGACTTAGCCAAAAATGCATGAAAACCACCTCCGTGTCTCAAGTCAAAACGCCGAGGTCAGACTTGCGTTGCAAAAACCACAACGCCGAGGTCATACCCGAGTTCCAAATTTAAAACGCAAGGGTGAGACCCGCCTCTCAAATTCAAAACGCAGAGGTCCACCCCCGCATTCCAGAAGCAGGATTATGACACATACCTTCACACAGGTCCTACGCGACAAATCCCTTCAACCAAGATGCCTTCGAAGCGAGTGCAAAGAACGATTCCTTCTCGACAAGGAATCAACAGTGCCAAGATCAGAGTTGAGATCCAAATTATTCCGAAAATTCATCTCAGTCAACCGCGAACTTTCGAAAACTTTGGAGGGGATTCTGTAGGCTGTCTAAAAATCATAATAGATAGTTGATCTCACATCAAACATCGATGATGAAAGTTACAATCTGACAACTTTCACACCCTAAAACAGTCAAGCCAAAGATCACTCAACAATGGTCTTTATAACGCTCTACAGAAAAAGTTATAAGTCATTAGGTCCTTCTAAAACACGGAATTCACCTTCGCGTTTCAGTTCTTGAAACGCAGGCGACCCCCGCATTTCCAACCCTCAACAAACAAAACACGGACGACCCTCGCGTTTTTCAACATCTAGCGGCGACCCTCGCGTTTTTTAACATCTAGCGGGCGACCCTCACGTTTTTCAACATCCAGCGGGCGACCCTCGCGTTTTTCAACATCCAGCGGGTGCCCAACTCTGCGTCTCCAGTCTAAAACGCGGAGTTAGGGTCCTGAACGCCAACTTGGCGTTGTTTGACTCATTCAACATGAGCTGAACGGCTCCAAAACCGTTTCCCACGATTTGAGGCCGGTTACACCCCACTTAGGAGTGATTTAAGGGGACGGTTACACCCACTTAATCCCTTATAAAAACGAGTAAACTCAACTGAGTTCAGGGCTTTTTGGGCGGCTGGCAGATTATCTTTGGATCCTTGAACATTTTCGGATCTGAGGTGCAGCAAAAGGCACCTCCTCTTTGATCATTTGATCCTGGGGACTTGGCAGCAAAGAAGATCCTTCATCCTTCGGCTGGACTTTGGAGATCAGCAACATGAGCTTCTTCATCCTTGGCTTATAACCGACTTTCGGTTAAATCAACTCTTTCATAGAGTTTCAAACTCGTTCAGATTTATCAACTCATTAAGAGTTTCAAACTTGTCTCGCAAGTTCTCCACAGCGTCAAATTGTGAGGAGGAGATATTGTTCCAGTGAATCAAGACGTTCGGATCGTCAACGAGAAGCAAACTCGACGCGAGCATTCGAGGAAAGCATCTCATCGCCACCATGAAGAACCCAGAATTAAACAAATGGGAGAATTAAGATCAATTCTCCTCTCTTTTGTAATCGGAATTCAAATTGTAATTAAAATCGAGAGAATACAAATCAAATTTTTTTCATTTTATTTACTCCAAATTTTCCACCAAACACCAGATATGAGCTTTGTTTTCCCACCCCTCCCCACAAGTCCAATATCACTACCTTTATGTGTATCACTCGTCTATGCCTGCTTACAAGCTCTATACCTAATACATCACTATTCTCGAGGCTACACATATCAATTATCTCCTGCTCGTGTGACAACCGCAAACCATTGCATGATCATAACTCCGCTACTAGAATCACGTTAGTCTCTAACTCTAGCATACCTAACTCATCCACTTTAGATTCCTTCGTCATGTCTGCTATCAAATTTGCCTCTCTGTCATCCTCAGAATTTTTTTGCACCTTATGACCAATCCAAGCACAATCTGAAATCCAAACCCTTCTGTTAGATTAAGTCTATTGGGTATTGGGTTAATGGGCTGTGACCCGTTAACCATACCCCTATTTGTATGACTATATATATATCTCTCTAGTATCTGAATGAATCAATGAAGTTAGGGTTTTTGCTCTCTCAATTATCTCTTTCTACATGGTATCAGAGCTTGAAACCCTAGCCGCCACAAATCCTCATTCAAAAACCCTAACCGCCGTCGTCTCTTCTCCTTGCCGCCGGCACTACCGCCACCACTAGCCGTACTGCTACAGTAACGCGCCGCTACAGTGGCGCCGACGCTACAGTGCCGCCGCCGCTACAGTGCTGCCGTCGTCGCTACAGTACCGCCGCCGCTACAGTGCCACGCCGTTTGTTTTATCCCTTTTTTTTCTATGGCCTTGAATAGGTGATTCGAGGCCACACATGACCCGATCCGGTCATCTACTACTGCCTATTTTTTGATCTGCTCTTAGTCTATGTTTAAAGAACAAATCTCTACTACTGTCCTGATTATTTGACTACTACCTGCCTACCACTATTGTGCAACAATGTCGGAAACAGATCTCTCCTCTTCTACATCTCTCTGCTGCTGCTGGTCAGACTTCTGCGTCCAAGGTAGTCTTGGGGACTACAATAAAGTTGAATGGTACAAACTATCTGCTCTGGGCTCAGGCTTTCCGCATCTTCATTGGCGCTCAGAGCAAACTTCCACATCTTCTGGCCTCTCCTCCACCCACCACAGATCCCACCTACAGTTCCTGGCTCTCGTCTGATTATTGTGTTATGACGTGGCTCCTCAACAGCACAGAACCACAGATTAGTAGTAGTGTTATGTTCTTAACCACTGCGAAGGAGATGTGGGACAGCCTGAAGGTTATGTATGGAAATGAGAAGAATGCTTCCCGTGTATTTGAGATTTATGAGCGACTATTTACGCTCAAACAGGGAGATAGGTCAGTTCCGGAGTTCTTTGGTGAGTTAAAGGGACTGATAGACGAACTGGAGATGCATCAGCCTGCAGTAGCTGATGCGGCGACGTTGTTGGGATATCGCCGTGACTTGACAGTGTCCAAGTTTCTTTCTGGATTGCATCCTAACTTACAGTCCCAAGTGAGAGGACAGATATTGGGTGGAGATACCATCCCCTCACTGACTGCTACATTCTCCAGAGTCATGCAGGTCTCTACTGGTGTTTCTTCTGATACTTCTGCACCGTCTCCACCTTCAGTGAATCAGTCTGCCATGTTCTCTAGTAGAGGCAGAGGCCGCGATCGTGGTCATGGTCGTGGTCGTGGTCGTGATTCTTTGGGAGGACGTGGCTCTTTTAGTGGGAGACATGGTGATTCTGATAGGGGTTCACGTCAGTGTGGTCACTGTGGGAGGACCAATCATATTTCTGAGAAGTGCTGGGAGAAGTTTGGTCGTCCTCAATGGGCCTAAGTAGCCGATGCCGAGTCGACTCGCTCACCTATTTCTAGTAATCCAGCTACTACTGTTCCTACTGTTCAGATTTCTCAGGCAGATTATGATAGGTTACGCCAGCTAGAGCTCTCTCAGAACAGTCATTCGGCTACTCATGCATCATCTTCAGGTATGGATGCTTACATAGCTTCTCCTCATGAACCATGGGTCCTAGATTCTGGAGCCTCATCCCATATGACAGGTATAAAGAATCGTTTTGTCTCTTTACATCTTTCTGATAAGTTTCCCTCTATTCGCATCGCTGATGGTACACTTTCTCCAGTTCTTGGTACTGGAGTAGTTCATCCTACTTCCTCTTTGAAACTCACTGATGTGTTATATGCTCCTAAATTCCCTGTTAGCTTATTATCCATTAGCAAGTTTACAAAGCACAATAACTGTAAAGTCACTTTCTTTCCTTCTTATTGTGTTTTTCAGGACCTAGCAACTGGGATGACGATTGGCTCGGTACATGAGAGAGGAGGTATGTACTATTTGGACGACAGTGTGCCGGGTGCTAGTCTTGTTGCAGCACAGCTTGATTCTACCTTACTGTGGCACTGGCGTTTGGGTCATCCTTCACTACAAAAACTTAGATCGGTAGTTACTATTTAGTCTTCCCTTTCTTCTTTAGGTTGTGAGTCATGTGAACTGGGTAAGCACCATCGTGCTTCTTTTCAGAGTCGTGTCGATAAACGCAGTAGTTTTGCGTTTGAGTTAGTTCATTCTGATGTCTGGGGTCCTTGTCGTGTTCCCTCTGTAAAGGGTTTTCGATATTTCATTATTTTTGTTGATGATTTCTCTCGCATGACTTGGCTATATTTGTTGAAAGAGAGGTCTGAAGTCTCGCATGTTATTGAACTTTTTTATAATGAAATAAAAACCCAGTTCTCTACTTCTGTTCATATTCTTCGTACTGATAATGCTTTGGAATATATGAAAAATGACGTTTCAAAATTTTGTGCTCTTAATGGTATTATTCATCAAACTTCATGCTCTCACACTTCACAACAAAATGGAGTTGCTGAGAGGAAGCATAGACATATTCTCGATGTTGCTAGAACACTGATGATACATATGAATATTTCAAAGTACTTATGGTCGGATGCTGTTCTCACTGCCTGTTATTTGATTAATCGCATGCCTTCCTCTGTTCTTGATGGTTTGATACCATTCCACTGTCTTTATCCTGCTAAAAAACGTTTTTTCTGTAATTCCTCGAGTTTTTGGTTATACGTGTTTTGATTTGACTGCTGGTTTGGATAAATTGTCTCCTAGGTCCATTAAGTGTGTGTTTGTTGGATACTCACGTACTCAAAAAGGGTATAGATGCTATCATCCGACCACCAGGAGATATTTTGTTTCTGCTGATGTTACCTTTTTTGAGTCTGTCCCATATTTTCCCTCTGGTTCCACCACCTCTGTCAGTCCACAGGTGCCACTACCTTCTACGGCTCCTACTACTATTTCGGTATCTGCTCCTGTGGCTACTGCACCAAAGCCTCTACTGACATACTCTCGCCGTCCTAAAGTACATACACCTATCTCTGTTCCTGCTGACTCTTCTTCTCCAGCTGCAGGTCCATCTCATGTCGAGCCTCATATCTCTTCTGACTTAGATGTTCCTATTGCTCTTCGTAAAGGTAAACGGTCTTGCCCAAAATATCCTATCTCTCTTTTTGTCTCTTATGACCGTCTCACCTCATCATTTCGTCAGTTTGCTTTGTCATTGTCCACTATATCTTTACCCAGGTCACATGAGGAAGCTTTGTTAGTACCCGCCTGGAAACAGGCTATGGATGAGGAGATGAATGCACTGCTTTCTAGAGGGACTTGGGATTTGATCTCTCTACCTGCTGGAGCGACTATGGTTGGCTGCAGATGGGTGTATATCTTGAAATATCGTCCTGTTGGGTCTGTTGATAGATATAAAACTCACCTGGTTGCTAAAGGATATACCCAGACATATGGTATTGACTATTTTAAAACCTTTTCTCCCGTTGCTCGTCTCAACTCCATCAGAATTCTTTTCTCTCTGGCTGTTAATATGGATTGGGCGATGCACCAACTAGATGTGAAAAATGCTTTCCTTTATGGTGATTTGGACGAGGAGGTTTATATGGAGCAACCTCCTGGGTATGTTGCTCAGGGGGAGAATCTTATCTGCAGGCTGAGAAAGGTCATCTATGGGTTAAAGCAGAGTCCTCGAGCTTGGTTTGATAAGTTCAGCAAGGTTATTTCTAATGTTGGTTTTCAACGTTGTTAGTCTGATCACTCTGTCTTTCTTCGACGCACAACTGGTTTGGTTATTTTAGCCGTATATGTTGATATTCTGCTGACTGGGAGTGACTCTGTTGTCTTAGCTGAGACTAAGGAGTATCTAAACCGTCATTTTGTCACTAAGGACATGGGAAAGCCAAAGTATTTTCTTGGGATTGAAGTTGCATATAAAAAACATGGTCTGTTATTGTCCCAAATGAAGTATGTGCTAGATTTACTAGAAGAAGCAGGTCTCTTGGAATGCAAACCTGCAAGCACTCCAATAGAGGCAAATGTTGATTTGTGACATGATGATACATCTCTACTAGATGATGCTGCACGATATAGGAGACTAATTGGGGAGCTAATATATTTGACAGTTACCAAACCTGATATTACTTTTGCAGTAGGTGTACTGAGCAGGTTTATGCACAAACCTAGAGAGGTTCATTGGACAGCAGCTCTGAAGATTTTGGCATGTCAAAAGTTGTCCTGGCAATGGATTGTTATATAAGAAGCATGGGCATACTCACATTTCGGCTTTCTCTGATGCTGGCTACGCAGGAGACATGGGAGACCGAAAGTCAACCTCGGGATTTTGTACTTTTGTTGGAGGTAATCTTGTGACTTGGAGAAGTAAGAAACAAGATGTAGTATCACGATCTAGTGCAGAGGCCGAATATAGAGCAATGGCTCACACTGCTTGTGGGATAGTGTGGCTAAGAAAGTTTATGACAGAGCTTGGTTTTGTTCAGTCTGGACCCATGCTAATGCATTGTTAGGGCTGAGCATGGTTCGGTCCAAACCGAATAAACCGACCGAACCGACCCGAACCGATCCGAAAAAATCGGTTTATGAGTAGGGCGGTTCGGGTCGGTTTGAAAACTTTTTAACCCGAATCGACCCGAACCGACCGAATATAGTGCAATACTACCCATTCTGATCTCAAACATTACCCGACTCGTCTCCAAAGAGTCAAAGACTCAAACTCTAAACTTATTTTCTGGATCATTATGAGTTAAAAATAATATCATTATATCAGTGTTTAATATTTCATAATCTCCTACTTTGTTGATATTTTTTTCTTTAACACAATTTGTTGTTTGATAAGAAGTTTGATGAAGTTAGAACCGAACAAACCGAACCGAACCGCACCGAACCGACTTGCAATAGTTCGGTTCGGTTTTGAATTATAAGCGGTTCGGTTCGGTTGTTCAAATTTTAGTAAAAACCGAACCGAACCGACCGTTGCTCACCCCTATGCATTGTGACAACCAGTCTGCCATTTATATTGCACAGAATCCTGTGTTTCATGAGAGGACAAAACATATTGAAGTTGACTGCAATTTTGTCAGAGATGCTTGGGAGAAGAAGATAGTATCTCTCACATTCACTCCATCCTCACAACAACTTGCTGATATTCTTACCAAGGCTACTTCTTCAAAGGTGTTTTCTACTATATGTGACAAGCTGGGCATGGTGGATATTTATGCTCCAGCTTGAGGGGGAGTGTTAGATTAAGTCTATTGGGTATTGGGTTAATGGGCTGTGACCCGTTAACCATATCCCTATTTGTATGACTATATATATCTCTCTAGTATCTGAATGAATCAATGAAGTTAGGGTTTTTGCTCTCTCAATTATCTCTTTCTACACCTTCCATCGCCTTTAAAGCACAATAACTTATAGATTAACTCTTGGATCGTCAACATCTGCCTTCAACTAACCAATCTACTGACAAAACAAATTGTATCGTCCAATGTGGATCCAGAACACCAACCACGAAGAGAATACTAAACAGCAAAATTTTGCACCTCTGATCCTACTACTTATCTCTTTTTCTTCCCACATGACCCAATGCAACAGTAACCTCGATATTTTTTTTCTGCGGTTCTTTTACACGGACATCACAACCCGAAAAAAAAGACTCGCGAACCCAACTTCAATGCTACTTTCCTGACTTGCCACCTTTGTGACCTGCGACTACCGTTACCGACCACACCACTCGAATATGCACGAACTGCCATACCTCATTATGGTAATACTTGTTGGGATTTTTAGAACCTGCAAACAACCTTAAAAAGCACAATACGCAACAAGAAAATCTCACACATGAAATTAACATGGAAAACCCTTAATCGGGAAAAAATCACGTGATCAAAATTAGTCCACTCTTACTAAGGTTCCAAATATCAATTATCGAGAAACATTGAATGATCAAAATCTATATTCAATTGCGAATACTCAGGGAAAATCAAGGATATATAGTAATTATTGAAGTGCGATATCAGATGATTTTTTATATATAAATATAATCTAATTATACTTAATGAAACCTGAGCATACAAAAACATAAATAATCCATGTTTAGAATCACTAACTAATTGTAAAAGCTTACTTAAAGAAATGAGCTTACTAGAATTTTGCTAAAAATTTTAATTATTGCAGGAGTTTTTGCTAAAAACACTTACAAAGTTTTGCAAAACTATATTATTCTATGACAAGCCATACAAAAGGACATATAGACAAATATATTGACAAATATGTTAGCCATGTCGGGGGTAATAATCGTCAAAAATTGCCAAAAAACTGTAAAGAATATTGAGACCAATTGTTCTAAGGCAAGCCTTATAAAAGCATATATCGGCTGATATATAGGGCTATATAGAGGGTATTAAAAACAATTATTACTACCAACAAAGTTACAACATTTTGGACGAGCAAATACTGTGAAATTTTCTCTGAAAGTTACAATCTTTTTGGACATAAAGAAATTGTGAAACCCTCTCTACTCAATCTTTTGGTCAAGACAAAGACTGTGAAACTGTCTTCTCTTTGACGCTACTCTTGAATCTGCTTACATCCTATATTAAACCTAGATCAAAAGAATAGTGTCACTCACTTTTCTTAGTTTACTTTCAACAATAGAAGACTATATATATATTTATAGAAACAAAATCTTTATCCTTAGCCTAGCATCCTAGTTCAAATAGGATACAAACTCCTTATCATGATGAGGCCCCATCTCGTAATCATGATAGACATCGAATACTATCTAACTACATGAAGTATTATCGAACTGCATGAAGTTGTACAAAGAATCAAAAGCACAATCCCAACATTATCCACGCAACATAGTTGCCCTCTCATCCCTACCATGCTTTTAAGTCGGTTTCTTGATGATGAGAAAGTAAGCACAGATTTTAGGAGTTTAGGGGGTTTTATTTATGAGTCATTCTTTCACCTTGAGAAGCAGGTTTTTACACATTTGCCGTCATCATCTCATAGTTCCACGATGACTAGATCAAGGATGATAATTTCCATGTCCAACCTGTAAATGTGGTAATCATAAACGCATATTGTTACCTTTCGTAGCCACGAAAGTCATAGAAGTGTGGCCCTTGCCATTATTGCTTTCTTGTGTTCTTCAGCATAATTTGACCGTACTCGAGTTTTCCTGAAGGGTTGTCATTATAACCTTGGTAGTCCATAGGATCATGAGTAGATACATATCAGTTGTTACACACACATACATGTAAATATCTTAAATAGTTCCCGAAATAATATATCTTTGCCCAAAGGCTAATTCATTTCATGTGTATGTGTTTTGGAGAAATCTAAAGGGTCATCATAAGTGGCAGAAACATGGCACTCCAAATTGACACAGGAAAGGGCATAATCAGTAGCGCAAGAAACAATGTAAAGGATTCAATTTCCTACTTTCATGGACAAAGGCTTTTGGATGCTCAACAAGGTTTTCATGACAAAAGTAGTATAGCAATTTAAAAGTAAGAGGAAAGTTCTTCTGACCTGCCCCCCTTCGCACTATCTACCAGAACCCAGTCAACTAAGGCAGCAGCTTCACCAGGAATATGGTTGAGAAGTTTCCCATTTTCATCAGCATGGATAACGTAAATAACCCTACTCAATGGCAGCAACTCCCGGAGCTCAGCACGAGAACAATCTCCATGAAGCTGCAAGAAAACATGCAAAAGTAAGAAGGAAATAGCTCGAAACTTTCAATTAGTTAGAACAGAAGACGGAAGGAATAAATTCTAGACTAGCTAGTACTTGGACAAACTCAAGGCCAGCTACTTCGGCGACTCGTAGTATTGTGCTCACATCATCCTCAACAAACACTCCAACTGGCTCTGCGCCGTTGTCTCGGGCAGCTTTTGAGATTTCCTTTGCGACTTCCAGTGACACAGAACGCTTTGAGTGGGGCCAAAGTATCATCCCAATAAGATTAGCACCAGCTTGAGCAGCGAGTTCTGCATCTCTAGCAGAGGTGATCCCACACATTTTAACTTTAGGGTGGAAATTTTTGGAGTCTTTTCCAGAGCTTTCTAGAGAACAAGATACAGAAGAGGCCCTGATTTCTTTAGACATTGTGAGCTTCTTGATAAAAACTTGAGTCAAGCATTGCGGAAGTCTAAATTATCTTGAATGAAAAAAAGAAAAGAAGAAGAATTATCACACTGCTTCATTCTTAAGCATTAGAAAGGACACTGTTTTAGACAATGAGGAAGAAAAAATAAAATCAATAAGGAAGCTTATAGCTTGTTTTGATAAAGATCAAAAAATTTCCACTCTTATATATAAATTTGCTTGTCAAGAATGGTCAATATGCAGTTGGTAGAACTCTTTCCCCAGTTAGACCAAAAAGATGTCAGGAAACATTAACATGATAGTGAACCATGATAGCAATATAAATAGAACTTAGTAACTAGTGGATATGAGCTTTCAGAATAACATCTCTTGTAGAGTTTCTTTCATGCATCCAATATAAAAGTATGGAAATACATCTATTCTGCAGCAGAAAAGTAATATAGATTATGCTTAGGCTTCATTTATATTAGAGTAACTCTACCTTTAAGAATTTCATGATATGCATGATAATACTCACTATAACTGGAGATGATCATGAACAAAACTCGTTTATCAGTAATCTTGATGGTATGCCTTTCATAATAGTGCTAGTAAGGAAGGGCATGCATGCTGCTTTATGTAGATATTGCACCAAAATCAAAGAATTACATAGGATGATCAATGTATACCATAAAAATATATACACATATGATATTCCTTTTAGTTTATCTACAATAGTAATTATGTGTATAATGTGGATGAAAACTTTAGCTTGATTAGTAACTTTTCTGTATTACGTCTATATTGACTTCTCACTTACTTGTTTTTTTTTTATGAAAATGTTGTCTCGTACGACAACTGAAAAAAGTGTAACGACATCCTAACAAGTATTCATTGACTTCATAGCTCATGCAAACATTCATCAAATGTATGCATGCTCCGTATAGAAGTTGCACAAGTTGCAAGTGCAGTTGTTGCACAAAATTAAACAAGGTGATAAGTAAAATATAATATTTAAGTATTTAGTAGAAGACTATAATTAAAACAATAAATCAATTGATTGCTAACAAAGATGTCGGATTAATTTACGGTGAATT
>BQKN01067108.1:0-34445 GCA_022839385.1 Asparagus kiusianus | reverse complement strand
ATGGGCACGCGTAGCAATGAACTAGTAACAGAATTTCTGGTGTAAGAATGGTGAGTAAAATCGATTTGATGAATTTTCGGAATACTTTGGATCCTAAAATCGATTTGAGATTTGTTGAGCGGTTGTTCACTACATCTGTCCGAAGACATCGTGGACTTGATTGCAGAAATTCGTTGAACGGGACCTATAGAAGGATGATCTTCATGATTCTGCATACAATAGGATTTTGGCAAACCCTCAGCCATCAACAGATTTGATAAGCTTTTACCGACTACCGTTTGAGTCGGGCTAGCATGTGGATTATCTAAGTCCGTTCCACATGTAACGTTGTGCTAAAAAAATAAACTCTCTTAGACTTAGTGCTATGATACCGAATACATAGACTTTACCGTTATTTTTTCATATGTCATGTTTTCATTTGAAACACTGAAAGAAAGTTGGAAGTACTAAAGGGGTAGTATTAACTTGGCATGAATTTTCACTTAAAGTAAAATTCAAAAAAAAAATTATTATCACTAGGATAATTTCAGAAAATCTTTGATCCGCTGGGGATTCTATAATGAAGACTTGCTATATATTTTTTTTTGAAAGAGACCTAACAAGTTCATTGGGGGTTTGACTGTTAGAGGTGTGATGTTAACCTAATAGTATTTTATGGGTCTATCGCTCTATTGAAGAGAGTCAATAAACTGATTTGGTCGACAAAGGTGTTTTGTTAACGTGATAAGATTATGGACCTATCGCTCTATTGAAGAGAGTCGATAAGTTAATTGTCATAGGCTTGTTGTTAACTTGACATCATCAGAGGTGTAATATTAACATGATGAGATTGTGTTGCGATCAGAGATACTTTGAGGAATTATCACCCTATTAAAGAGGATTGATAAGTTGATTGTCAGAGGTGTAGTGTTAACATGACAGGAATTTTGTTGTAATTTGAATAACTTTATGGACCTAGCATCCCATTGGAGAGGATTGATAAGTTAACTGTCAGCAGATAACATGACAGGAATTTTTTTATGATTTGAACAACTTTGTGGCCTTATCATCCTATTAGAGAGGATTGATAAGTTGACTGTCAGAGGTGTGATATTAACGTGATGGGTTTGTACTTGTGATTTGAACAAGATTTTGAAGACTTAGCGTATCGCTGGAGAAGATTACGATTTAACCTATCATCCTATTGGAGAGGACTGATAAGTTGATTGTCAGAGGTGTAGTGTTAACATGATAAGAGTTTTGTAGTGATTTGAACAACTTTGTGGACCTATCATCCCATTAGCGAGGATTGATAAGTTGACTGTCAGATGTGTAGTGTTAACACGACAGGAGTTTTGTTGTGATTTGAACAACTTTGTGGACATATCATCCCATTGGTGAGCATTGATAAGTTGACTATCAGAGATGTAGTGTTAACATGATAGGACTTTTGTTATAATTTGAACAACTTTGTGGACCTATCATCCTATTGGAGAGGATTGATAAGTTGACTGTCAGAGGTGTAATGTTAACATGACAGGAGTTTTGTCATCGGAGAAGTTTGTCATATTAAGAATGAAACAAACAGAAGTTATACTCTATAGGGATGATGATCATCAGAAGTGTAATGTTAACTTGACGATGTGAAAGATTCGTTACTCTTAATCCAGTGGATTCCAAGCAACCAACCCCTAATCTAAGTGAGTTCAGTTTCCCCTTTTAGACTCAGCTTAGGGGAGGAAAGGGGGTCCCATGATTATCTATGGATAATATTTCTTGAGAAATTTCCCATTGATTGGCATCATGAGTCTATCACCTTTTTGATTGATGAGACAGTAGACTCCATTCGAGTAGACTGACCCTACCACGAAGGGTCCTTCTCATTTGGGATTGAACTTCCCTTTCATCTTGTGCGTCATGACCATGGGTCGTCTGACTGCTAAGACAAGATCACCTTTCTTAAAGATCCTTTCTTTGACCTTTTTATTGTAGGCTTTGGAGATCCGAGCTTGATATAACTCGATCTGTTATTGAGAATGAAGTCGTTTATCATCCAACGCTTCCAGTTCTCGAAGGCGTAGTCGATGACGATCCTCATCTGTCATCCCGGTCGCAAGGGCAACTCTTAGGGATGGGATCTAAATTTCTAATGGTAGTACAATCTCGCAGCCATACACCAAAGAGAAGGGAGTAGCTTTTGTCGGGGTCCTCACAGTGGTGCGGTAGGCCCATAGACATTCGCTGAGTCGTTCGTCCCAGTCGCGTCGGCTTTTGGACACGGACTTCTTGAGAAGCTTCACGATTGTCTTGTTAAAAGCTTTCGCAAGGCCATTAGCTGGCGGATAATATGCTGTTGACGCAACGCTTTTGATTCTAAACTTATTGCAGAATCTCTAAAAACTATAGCTGACAAATTGGGTTCCATTGTCATAAACTATTCACCTAGGTACGCCAAAGCGGTAGACGACATGGTGCTTGATGAACTTGACCATGTCCGAAGCCTTGACTTCTTTCAAAGGAACTGTTTCTACCCATTTGGAAAAGTAATCGGTTATTGCCAAGATAAACTGATGCCCTTTGGATGTTGGAGGAAAAATGGGTCCAACAATATCCATTCCCCACATCTCGAATGTCCAAGACCGATATGTTAGATGCAGATTCCCTGGTGCTTGATGGGTGAAATCACAATGGACCTGGCATGCGTGACATCTTTTAGCATAATTGACGGCATCGGTGATCATTTTAGGCTAGTAATAGTCGAGCCTGCGGAGTCGATCCCCTAGTTTAGCTCCAGGTTGATGAGCTCCACATATTTCGTCGTGAGCTTCTTTGAGAGCTTCTTGTGTCTCTTTCCTGGAAAGGCAATGAAGCAAAATTCCATCATACGATTTCCGATGCAAAGTTCGAGATACCGTATCATAATAGAATGGAAAGGCCTTCCGTTTGACGACAATCGCTTCTTTAGAATCATCGGGTAGTATGTCGTACAAGACATAGTCAATGAATGGGAATCGCCAATCTCTTGGTTCAAGACCTGTGGAAGCTTCGTAAACGATCTCTGTTGTTGCCTCTTTTGAGCAATTTCCTAGAGGGAACTTGGGGTGATACAAATCGCGGCCTGCCATAAGTACCTTTGTTTCTGCCTTTGGTGGCAATGCCAGTGAAGTTGCCAGCGAAGGTAAGGTGTCTTCATAGGCGTTATGGGCTCGCGGAATGTGTCTGATAAAGAAGCCCTCAAAATTTTGAGCTAACTTTAGCGCTGCAAAGTGATATGGGACCAAATCCTCATTACACACTTCGTATTCTCCTCGGACTTGATTTACGATGAGTTGAGAATCACTGTAGGGTTCAAGATGTTGGATGTTGAGTTCTTCCGCCAGCTGCATTCCTAGTAGCAAAGCATTGTATGCATCCAAACTAGAAGAAATAAATCAAGAAATGAATTTCAAGTCTTGTAAGGAAACTATGTCCTATTCAAGTGATTTAGCTAAGCAGGATCATCTAAATGAGCCATACTTCTGGTTTCATATATAAAGTTGCTATGTATACATGAGGTTTTTTTTTAATTATTATACACGAGGTTTGAAAATACGACAAAAATATACTTCGAAGAAGAACTCAGATCTACTTCTTTATTACTAAAAGAGAACAACAAAAAAGATAAAATAAACATAAACCTAAGTTTGTGAACAATGAAAACAATAAAATGAATAACCAACCCACCCCCTCTCTCTCTTACCACGTTCTCTCTCCCTCCCTCTCTCTCTCTGTTTTTTTTGGAAAACCACCCCACCCCCACCTCATACTGACCCATGTTCTCACCCCCCCCTCTCTCTCTCTCTCTCTCTCACATTTCCCCCTTCTGAAAGAACTCTCCAGAAGTGCCCGGGGTGTTGTCGTCCATCCCCAAGGCTCTCTCCACCTCCTCGCTGTTCTGCTCATCGTCGTCTCTTATTGCCGATGCCCTCCACCAGCTCCTTCCGATTCTGTTTGCGGCGGCGGCGGTGACATCAGAGAGGAAGGAGAAGAGGGAAATTAGGGTTAGGGTTTCCAGCAACCTCTCTATTGAGCGCCCCGATGATCGGATGCCGAGCTATGATGCTCCGATTTGGGAACGCAAGTCTTTGCCTCTGTCTGAATCGAAATCTTATCGGATCTTGGGCCAAGATCCGAAGCGAATCCATTCGCTCTGATGTTGGCAATCCCAGAGGTATAACGTGTTTTAGATGCTAAACTTTTGTAAAATTTAGTAACTTGATGATATAGGGAGGTTCGATTCACATTTTAATCTTCGAGTTTAGAGTTTAGGATTATTATGCTGATACTTTCAATTATATGAATTTATTGATAAGATGCTGAGGTGATTCATGATCGTTTGGAGGAGAGTGCGAGGTAAGTTTAGTGAATTAGGTGTTTTTTTGTTGGATTATTAGTCAAGTTAGTATCTTTTAGTGAAATTAAGGATTTTTCATTGGTATTGTTTGTTTTAATTCATCTTAGCACCAAACACTATTTTGTAGAGAGAATATCTCTGAGCAATAATTGATGCTTGAAGTTTGCAGATTATGCCCAAGTGTAATCTTGATCCGGCACATTACTATCTAAGCGCGGGCTTCAATGTCAATTCTGTAAAGTCTTTAATCTAAATATGGCAAAATTTACTTAAACATTATCCAAAGAAACTTCCAATGGAATGTGATTTTCTAGAATTAACTGAACTATCATGTTTCACCTTTTCCTTTGTTGATTCCACCAGGTTTTAAGATTAGTGGAAGAAGCCAGCTGAACAACAAATTCAGTTGCGTTTCCAAAAATTCATCAGTTGTGACGCTCGAATCTACAAGTAAAGGGGAAGTTGATTTGCTCACAGCATCTGATGACAATCATAGGGGTGTCATTGTTGAAATAAATGACCCCATGAACATCAAAGTTTTCGTTTCTTCTTTAAGAGCGTCTATCTTGAACTGGAGGCAGCAGGTATGTCTTGATAATAGGATTTCTTAAGCATATTATACTTTCATGGGAGAATTCATTTCCTATTACATAGTAGTATTGAACTAGCTGGTAATACCATCATGGAAAAAAATATATATTCATAGCTATATAATTGAAGTTATGTTTACAAATTGAACTGATAAACAATGGAAAAGTATTAGCAACACTCAAGAACATTTGTTTTTGTTTGTAAAAGAAAGAGACGACATTGTTCAGACTGCTAAATGGAATTCTTTTATTGAACATTAATAATTATAGATACATGGAAGATCTGAGCTTGGAGGATCTAGGAAATTAATGCATGAAGTAAAAGAATTCTGTCACCTGAGATGTAACATGGTTGGATGACCTAAAATACTCACATTAAACATTCTTACTAGATGACCTGTAACTGGAAAAACATGGAACATGTGAAGTTAACTATGAGATAGTTCATTTTCATGATGATGATGCACACTCTCAAACCAAAATTTATAGCTAAAGTGAAGTTTTCTACGGACAAATGTTGAACTCATATTGAAATTTTAGTCAAGGATCAAGTTCTTAGCCCTCTAGGTCATAAAAGGTTTGTATTTGTTGATGGTTGACAGTGAGTTCAGAGCCACTCAGAAAGTGGTGACTATCCATCTTATTAAGTGTATCTTATTTCCAACAGTAGTACACATAAGTTATAGTTTTTATGTTTGACCTGATAGTCTTGCTTGCCATTGAATTATCAAGTTTTATACTTTGGTTGTATTCCATAATTAGGACTTCGAAATGTAGGTAATGTTTTCCTTTGAATTATCAATTGCATGTTGCTTGCAATTTTAGGATTTGGTTGCAATGTGATAAATGACAAATTATATTTTAAGTTACTTTAAAAGTCCTCATTATTATCAATGTTTGTTAGCAAATCCTGTGTTCTATTAAATTAAAGAGAAAATATCAGTTTTTTGAAGTTGTTTGACATTAAAGTTTACTTCAATTTCTGTTTTTATTGATGTTTATTGACGTCTATCCAATAAACTGCCTCGCTCCTCCTTCCTCTGAACAAGAAGCTCTGCATCTTCTTCATCCCCTTCTTCGCCTTTAGAAGCATGATTTGCATGGCCGACCTTGCCTCACATTTCAATTATGTTATGAGTTTTATACTGCTTTGGATTTGTTTTTATGGGAGTTTGTATGGGTTTGATTCAAAGTTTCTTCTTTGGATTAATGTCATTTAGTTTATTGTTTGATATATGAGATATTTGAATCTGATATTACTTATCTTTGACACTCAGTTTCATGCTATTAGTGCTTTTTTTCTACGAGATGTGGATTGTGCTACACTTGAGGTATGTCATGAATGAATTTATTTGAGAATATTGAACTAAAAGTTATATGGCACCAATATATAAGCATGTTCGTATGAGAACTTAGACAGTTTTATGGCACCAATATATAACCATGTTCATAGGAGAACGTATGCATTCTGCAGTTGCTTTACTGTATAAAAATATTTATTTTGGTTACAAGTTCAATATTTACAGAAAATCTTTTAGGAACCGTGCTTTGCACGGGTCTAAATACTAGTTTTAACAATAACAAGTACATAGGAAATTTAAAGTTGAGGTACAGCATAGGGAAATGCGTTATTATATATCATCAATTTTGGAAATTCTATATGATTCTGTCATCGTTTATTCTGTAAATTAAGCCGCACAATCGCTAGGACCACCAAAGTACAGCCTTTTTGTAATTTCAAAACTTTTAAACATGGTAATAGTGTAGCAAGCATCCTCGGTGGCATCAAAGAAAAAATTGCTATCAGTCGGATCATAAGGCGCGCCGTTTAGTTCTATATTCGAAAGTGACGCCGCCTTCATCAGACCCTCCTCGGCGAAATGACCGCTACCCATCGGAGGACTTACGTCGTTCATAAAATAGCGAACGACCCCGCCGTACTGAACGTGGGTGGCCGAATCCTGCAAGCCGGTGAAGAGAGACTTCGGCCAATACCCCACTGGCAAGTCGTGATCAAGTCCGTGGTACAACCACCAATCACCCGTTTGCTGGTCCTTTAAATAAAAATGATCGAATCAAAATAAAGATAGTCAATGTCAAAAAAAAGAAAGTCATGTTTCCTAAATTTAGTTTTCCTATCCCGCGCATATTCTACATTATAGCCTGCAGCAATTAATTCAGCTTCCGCTTCTGGGAGATCAGGGGTCGAAACCTGGACTCACAAAGCGGTGTTAATTTTTAGAAAATATGCATTTAAATCGTGATCGGTGGGATTCAAAACTGGGTTGCTCCGATACCATCTTAAATTTAGTTCCCTTAACCATTACACTAAAACTCCGGAGTTATGACAATGATCATAGGTTATAGTTTCATATTAATTCTAACAATGTTTAGCGGGCACCGAAGCTTCTAATATGTAGTATGAGTCTCACAAACTAAATGATGAGTTAATAGAGGATATATCGATGGTACCTTTGATATCTTTAGATTGAGATAGTATTGTGTTCCATTGTATTTAGAGCATGGCCTGAAGTGGTATCCCGGAATGTAAGTTGTTGATTTATTTAGGACGAACCCTTCACATCTAAGATTAAAGCATCCCCTCGCTCCTCCCTCTGCCTTTTATTATCAAGACAAATATATTTGTTCAAACATCATTTAACTACGCATGATGATAATATAATGAGATTAATGGGTATCCTTGTCAAGGATGAGATTTCCCTCATTGACAATGATGCGACACGATCCTCGTGGTGGGAATAAAGTAGGAGAGAGAAATCCTTACTATGGGGATTGTGCCGTACATCATTGTCAAGTAGAGAAATTTCCTCGTTGACGATATTCATTAATCTCTAATATAATATATATTTTAAAACTAAAGTTTAGATCCTTACAGCCCAGTGCACGAAAAAGTGAGTCTCACTATCGCCATACAAGTCTGGATAAACCTGCAGAATCATTTATTTCAATTTTTTTTCAACATTAAAGTTATGAGTCCCACTAGAGGCGCACTCCCAACCACACTCTCTCACCATCTATAGTGATACTGGGCCCACATGATATTTTTTTCAAAATATCATGCGGGCCCAGTACCATTATAGATGGTGAGAGAGTATAGTTGGGAGTATGTCTCTATCATTATTTTAAAGTTATCTCAGATGTTTTTTTAATATTGAGAGGTTGTGCTACTCACGTGCCAGCCTGCTTGGATAACATTTTTACTGCTCGGTGAACCGTCCCCGCGGTTAATCACCCAGAGTGATGCTCTGCTCTCTTGGTTGCGCGCCACCTGGGGCAACGAATGAATACTTATGGACACCCGTGCACTGTAGTACGTGCCCCTATACGTGCCGAGGATCGCCCACTAGAAAAATAGAGAGGGAACATTAATTATAAGATTTTTATTTTTTCGCGAAATTGATGATGAATAAAACAAATAGTTAGTAGCAATAATGTGTATATGATGTCACTTAATTGCATCAATTAGCTCTGAAAGTAGATAGTTTTTTTCTCCTTTTGACTACTTTTGAAATTGCCGGCATCAGCGTCTGGACCTCACTATAAACAATGTATCCTAAGCAAAATTAAAATTCAAAAAAATAATTGTTTTGATTAAAAATTGAGAAAAAGGTAATTACTTACAAGTGACTCTTTGTCTGCAGCCGCATCCAAATGATCGACAGCCGTTTTATTCCGTGCTAATTTATGATTTCTATTATGGATTTTGCTTCTTTCTTTTTCCTTATCGTGACGGCGGGTTTTGGAGTCCAAAGCATGTTCTATTGTTTCTTCTTGCAAAGCGGCCTCGTACAAAATAGACTCATTCTGCATAATAGACATCAAATCAAAATAGTCAAGATTAAACTCGAGCATAGAAGTTAACTAGTGTGCACTCCGTGCAAAACACTGCGTGTTTTTTTTGTTTTTGCTACAGTAATTTTTTTAAAATGTCACAATAATTTTTTTATAAATGCTACAATTTTTTAAAAATGCTACAGTGTTCTGTTTGTGCTACAGTTATATGCTACAATAATTCACTGTAGCATGAATTATAAATCTTTGGATTCTCCTATAAGTATAGAGGAGTAGATATGACTGTTGTTGGGGCTGTCAATTCGGGCCGCCAGGCCCAGCTTTTCCTCGCAACGGTCTCCTTGGGTGACCGTTGCGCCCGGGCCGGGCCTCCTAGCCTAATTTTTTTGCCCGGGCAGTTTCCTGTTCCAGATCGGGCCGGGCGCCAACGAGACGGCTCGTACCCGGGCCCAGAACCCGACCTGGCCCGGGTTTCCGGGCCAACCTTGGGCCGGGCCGGGCCCGGGTCGGCGGGTTATTTGGACAGCTCTAGCTGCTGTGAGTATCATGAGGAACAAAGATCATTAGATAAATATTAAGATCCTCATTAGGATATAGATCTAATAAACTATTTTACGGCTGACCAAGAAACTTGCCTTAAAAAACTATACATGTTTAGTTTATGTCGGACATACGTCACAAATGCACATGTATATCACAACATAAGCATGGAAAATATTAGATAAAAGTTTATACAAAAATGAATGATAATTCCGAAGACATATCACATGTGATTTCATTCACAGTACCTTCATGGAGCCGTCAATCATTTGCAATCTTCTTCCTTGGACTCCATTCTCAAAGTAAATGCCTAGAAATAGGAAACTCCAAAACCAAAATAATATAGACGACATTAATTTGTACACAAATAAGTAAATGGGTGAAAAAAACTGATGTTAAAGTAAGAGAGAGAGAATCTTTGGTAAAATTCCCTTGAGTTGAATATTGAGCATGCATATATATTTATAAAAGTAGTGGAGGGTTATGTTTGTTCTCACAAATAATGTGAGACTAAAACCCACTTCAATACACTATTATCAACGCCTGAATATATAGATCATGTTCCATAAAATTTATGGAAAACATGCAAAGTTTTAGGTAACGTTTAATTTATTTCGGATGTATATTAAGAAAGACTTCATGCTATTAAATTATAGAAAATTAATATTAAATTTAAAAATAGTAATTATCAAGATACATTTTATATAAAATAATCTTTATAACAATAAAGGTAGGTTGTGTACTTTGATTATTTCTTGCAGGAACCATGATATAGAAAGTGAATCATCGACATGTTATTTCTCTTAAATAATTGTTCACACGTATTTGGTTATTGCCCGTTTTGGCCAATAATAATTCATGTATAATCTTTATAACAATAAAGGTAGGTTTTGTACTTTGATTATTTCTTGCAGGAACCATGATATAGAAAGTGAATAATCGACATGTTATTTCCCTTAAATAATTGTTCACACGTATTTGGTTATTGCCCGTTTTGGCCAATAATAATTCATGATATCATCTTTCTTTTTAGCAACTTTACTATTCATGAATATTGTCCCTTCCTTTCTTAGTAATATGATGATTCATGAATATTATATTTACTTTGGTGAATGTTTTGATTCATAAATGTATCTCCTTATGGTGATCCTGAGATTTATGAATATTATCTCTCATTTTGATAACATTGTGATATGCTTATATCCCACCTTTTGGTAACATTATGATTCTTGCATTCCATCTTACCTTTTGGTAATGCTATGATTGATGGAAATTGTGAAGACTCAATGTTAATATTCCAATAATGGCCCACTGAGTTTTTATAGGAAGAAAATATCAAATGGATAAACATATATATATTGTAATGTTATGGTAAGAAGGTGAGATAAAATCTTATCTTGAGATGAGCTAATCGGGCCACCAAATTCATAATCTGTATCATTCATCTTGTTCAAAACATCATTAAGTACGTAAGGTTTCATCTTAGTTTCTCACCATATCATTGCTCTCTCTCTATATATATAAAAGGAAGGAATTTTTACCAAGCATAAATTTTGTACTTAGTAGTGAGGTGTGGAACAGTTTGAGGTATTCTGAGCGGGATACGACAAAATCAAACTATGCAAGTTGAAGGTAGATGGATGAGAGACTAACTGAACAATTGCCGCGATAGTTTGGTTTTTGGGAATGGTCCAAGCCGTCAAGGTGGATTCATATGAGGAGAGGGCAGCAAGGTCCTTGGTAGAATCTCCAATAGTAGATGGTGGGATCAAGGCTTTGGATGTGTCATCAATGTGGCCCTAAAGGCAGCGGCCATGAAGGATGACGCAAGGGAATATGGCCAAAGATGGTAGCTGTCGTCGTCAATTTTTCATGATATGGTGCCCCAGAAGTGGGGAGGGTATCACTAGACCTATACTCAGATATCTGGATAGCAATGAGAGGATCAACACGGTAGCATGGGCTGAATTCTTTTATTCAGAAATTATCAGGGCCATCAGAGTTGCTTTGGAGGGCAAGAAGAGACGTTGTGGACTTTTGAAGAATCCACTTTTTCCTTGAAAGCTTGCATGTGAACCTCCTTTAATCCTCT
This sequence comes from Asparagus kiusianus, assembly GCA_022839385.1. NCBI lineage: Eukaryota > Viridiplantae > Streptophyta > Magnoliopsida > Asparagales > Asparagaceae > Asparagus > Asparagus kiusianus. The sequence goes on along the minus strand of BQKN01067108.1, from coordinate 23,038 downwards.
GTTATGACAATGCTCCACCATAGTAGATAGATCATCTTCGTTATCAATTGGGAATTTGAAGCTTCCATTTGTTTCATCCTTATATGACAAACTTAACGAATCATATGGAAGATCTAACCTCTCTAACACATCAAATTTTAGATCCAGAATGGTGGTTGAAGAGTTAATCTTCATGAATACTGCTCTATCCCCTGAAGCGACAATGCAGATGATGTCCTTTTCAGCCATTATGAAGTGGAGGTTAGAGTAATGGATCGAACTTAGGACAAAGAGGAGTAATATTGAGAGAGTAATGGAGAGAATTTTTGTCTGAGGAAAGAGTAATGAAGAACTAAATATTTATTGCTCATGATAGATGGAAAAAGGGGGTAAATTTCCCTCTATTTCTTACAGCAGTTTGCATTTAATGGGATGTGATGAAGCGTCTGGGTACGAAGCGTCTGGGGACGAAGGAGAAGGGCAAACTCGGGTTTTTCATAAAATACAATTGCTCTTTTGTATATAGTTAACGTGGAGGGGCCTAGAAATATTAAAGGCTACTTTTTGGGACTTATCAACATGGGGGAAATACAAGGGGTCTCGTCACATGATTTTTCTGCTTTTGGGGCCTCAACACATTTTTCCCTTACAAAAAATATCTAACAAATTATCAACATAGTACTAAAAGTTAGACTGTTTTTTTGCTAATTTTTACATTGCGAGTATAAATTAGCTTATTAAAGTTAATAATTAATTGTTTTAAGGAAATTTTTTAAAAAAAGTTGATGATTTAAGAAATAATTTTATAAATATTGATATTTGGAGGGTACAATGGCAAATACTCATGATGTAAGGGTTATATATGCAAATAAATAGCCCAAAACAAAAATATCTTTGTTAATTTATAGGCAAATAAATAAAGCTACTAGTTGTTTCTGATCATGGAATTTAGACAGCCGCCCACTTAGGCATTACTGTAGGCGTCTATAAATGCCTATAGGTGTCTATAAATGCCTATAGGTGTCCGTACACAGCTCGAGACGGAGAAAAGACAACAAACGTCGTTATCCGAGTCTAAGAGGATTATCTGTCGTCGACAAGCGCATGAAGCGAAACGACGAACCAAGTGGCCCGCGTGTGTAAATCAGCTCGCGCACGTCGGTCAACACACGCGTGTCAATCAGTTCGTGTGCGTCGGTCAATACGCGCTCGTCAATCAGCTCGCGCTCGTTGGTCAACACGCGCTCGTCAATCAGTTCGCGCGCGTCGGTCAACACGCGAGCGTCAATCAGTTCGCGCGCGTCGGTCAACACGGGCGCATCAATCAACAAGCGCACGTCAACCAACGCGCGTTCGACGGTCAGTCCCGTAAAGAAGCGTGCAAGTCAACAAGTCAGTCAAATACGCGAAACGGGAGAAACTACAAGTCCCGAAAAAGTCGGAAAACACCAAACAGTTCAGCAAAAAGGTCGAACTACCCACGCCCGCGCGAGTCGAACAGCGCTGACCCGCGACCGCGTGAGACGGCCGCTGCCGACCCGCGGCCGCGCGGGTCGACCGCATCCGACTCGCGCCCCCCGCGCCCCCCGCGCCCCCCGCGGGTCAGCAGGGTGTTTCACGCAGGTTTGACCCCCGGACGCGTTTTTCGACGGTTTTGAGCGGTTTTCTCGGGATTTATCTATTCCAAGGGTTCTTAACTACCTAGATATTATCTACAAACGTGGTTAGACCGTTATTGACTGAAGATAAGGCCAAATCACTCATTCTCATCCACATACCCGCATCCGGAGCCCTATAAATACAAGCCTAGGGCCTCCTTTCAGGGGGCGGGAATTTTATCAAGAGGACGAGGTGCTGCTGGATTGAGGAGTCAAGGAGCACGAAATTTCAGCGAAGGTCAGCGAGATCCCGGCGAACTTCAGCATAAAGAGGAAGGCTTTTGAAGGATTTGCGCCCATATTTTTCCCCGTCCGTTCCTTGAGATTAGGCATTGTCTTCATCTCGAGAAGAGCTACTGATTTCGCTTGGTCGATTTCAGCGTTTCAAATCAAATACTTCCTCGGTGAAGGCGAAGCTCTGCTGAATTTTTCATCAACCGAATCCAGATCAAAGGTGGTCCACGGATATTGACATCCCCGACACAGGCAAAGATTCCGCACAAGCAGAAGACCGATAAACGATCTCCCTGCGTTTGTTTGATAGAGTTGTAATTTTTATTTTTTTCATTGTGTAAATAGTCTTATAAAAAGACCAATCTTTCGATCTTATTGCAACGACCAAAGTTATAATGAGTTATACAATGAAGAAAGCAACTTTTGACGCAAACAAACTGGCGACCACAGTGGGAGCCAACGGTCTCGCTGCCGAGACCGTCGTGTCGCAACCGATGATTAAGATCCCGGTTGAAGAAGTGGTCGAATACGAGTTCGACCAACGGAAGGACGAAGAATACCTCTCGTCCTTTTCCTCCAGATCCTCCGCTTCTCGCAAGCGCAGGAAGATCAACACCCCCGTTGCTGCTGCCCTCTCGCTTTGCAACGCCCCTCTGGCTTCCAACGAGGCTGGATCTACAAATCTAAACTCGTGTGTTCGTCTTCTTTATTATTCCTGCAAGTTTTGATTTTTATTTGAGGTGATTTTTCCTACTTTCCTACTTCAACACAAGGTCTGGAAGGGCAATGATCCGTTTTGATTGTTTCGGATTCCCCAACAGAGGGACTAATATCCAAATAACCCTTCAATTTATGGAGCATTTACTTTTCAGTTGAGCTCTTTTATTTCCACCCTTCAGGTTTCTCCCATTCCCCAGTCTTTGATGCGACGTGGTCATCCTCGAGGCCGAGTTTCTCCTATTCTAAGGTCTGTATCCAATATCTTGCTAGCCTGAGCTCTACAGCATTGTACAAATTTGTATAGTTCATTGCTGTACAAATAACTATAACTATAAGCTCTTCGGCCATTAATATAGAGTTGTTTAACAAACATGTAGAGGAAGAATGATCTTTAGGTTGGTAGAGTAATTTGTTAATTGATTATTTGTCAAATAAATCATACATGGAAATGAATAAACAAACAGATTAGATGCTGTTATCTCACCCTAAAGCCCTTGATATTTCCTTTCAGTCCCTAGTCTTTCTTTAATTCCATTGGATCATTTACAGAATCAAATCTCTCTAAATTAGAGTCCGGAACCAAAAGCCCAAAGTTTCATTTGAATTGTATAAAACTTACTTGCAATCACTACTTTTCGATTTTTACTAATTTGTCCTCATCTTATGTTCTTGATTTCGTGGGATCAGGCTCTAGTCTGGTTTAGAGGAAGGAGGAGAATAGGTATAGAGCATGTTAGTTACATTTAGACATGTGTAGTTATGAGAAGTGGGAATTATCTTTTCCAAGTTTTCCAAGTAACATCCAAGTTCTGTATAAGATTTTAGGGTATTTTTAGAGTTTTTGAAAATGAAGCTAACACAACTAAAAGTGCTAGCTATACTACTATATATTTAAGAAAAGCTACTCATGTATTTGCTTATTTTGCTAGAATTTTAGTAGCCCTAAATTTATAAGCAATTAACTTTATTACAAATCCATTTTGTTGACCTTTTAATAATATTATACTAACTTAATCCAGTTACCTTTTAACTTGCTTGACAGTTTGTCTAATTAGTGCTAGAAACTGTATCCCTGCAGTCCAAGCTCTCCTGGTCTCACTCATTGATCTTATTTCTTCTTCTCCAAATTCAAATAGAGCATGAGGGTATGTAATCAATTTCTAATCTCATCTGTGATTATTTTATAGAAGCCTTCAATTTTTTCTTTCTTGTATTTTCCTTCCTTTGTATATTTTATTTTCTTTTTTGGTTGGGCTGGCACCTAAAAAATTTGTTCTTCTTTTCTTTTCTTTTTTTTTTCCTCTCTTTTCTTTAACTCCTTATGCGGTAGGCCTCTATTGAAGTATTTTGGTTACCAGAAAGGAGAGAGAACCTTTTTCTATTACGTTGAGTTTCTGTTAGGTTTTTTTCTAGTTTGCTTCAAATGTGCTTATGTCTAATTTTGTAGTAGTCCCCTTTGTTAATAAGTAAAATTGTAATGAGATAATAATCCGTACGTCATAGTAGAAATTAATGGGCTGTAACTCATAATAGATATAAATGGGCTTAAGGGAATAAATATAACTGGATCCTTCAGGATCTTAATGAGTATGAAATTAAATCGGTCTGCATTTCTAAATAAGAAGAGATGTGATAGCCCTATCCTCTAAATATGTACTTAATTAGGCTGGTATTCATAAATAAACAATAGTAAATGCCATGGGCTTATCTAGTACTTATCTCCTACAACAAATCCTAATAAAACTATAGCATAGATAGTAATTCCTGAGTCGCCAATGAGAGCCCAAGAATTTTCCTCCTATTTTTCCGTATAAAAAAACCTTGAGTTATATTCAATTCGTTTGGGCCCACAACATAAAGTGACAAACAAGCCCTTCTCTCTTTTTTGAATTGTTTAACACGATGAGAATTATGATCGCGCATTTTAATTTATCAAAATCCTTTCCCTCTCATGTATTGGGCAATTGGTGTCTTCACAAGTCATTTTGCAAAAATTTTCAAGGACACAGAAAACTCTACTAATGAACCCACCAACAGAAAAGCACCCACTTAACCATTTCAACAAACGCCTAGCCTGCAATCCTAATTGAAAATGCACAAATCCAGAAAAAAGAAGACAAAATCTAGAATCCAAGAATACATTTTAATCAAGATTCATTCCAAATCCAACTCTAGTAAACAAGATAAGGTCGTCTGATATAGCGATACTTTTTGCGCCTCGCAAGCATCCTGACTTTGCGCAGGCATGTAGTACACAAACCCATACATATTCGCTGGTTAAGATTTCATTGAGTCTTTGTGCAACATAATCCGCATTCCAAAAAGCAAAATAAATCCATTAGACCTTTTTAGCAGCCTTTAATTGATGACATTGACTAATCTTCATTTACTATTTGATTTTGCTTGGTTATTAGTCTTGATTTGACACTTAACTTGAAAAATTATGAACTTTGCTATCATGTTGGATGTGTTAGCATTATAAATTAAGACTTCAGAGGATTAGGGTATAGGTTGGGGTCAGGGTAAGGGTCGGGGTCAGGATTTAGGGTTTAGAGTTAGGATTAAGGTTAATAGAGTGTTTCGTATAAGTCAACCATTAGCAATCTTTAGCAAAAAAAAAAAGCAATTTTATATAGAACTACTTAGTTGGGCTGTATAATAATTAGGGTATGCATATTAATGAACGCCCTGAGCACATATCCATAAAATATGCTTGCATAGATAAAATATCCATTAATTTTTAATGAGAAAAAAGTTTCAAATTTGACTTACAATGTCTCTACTTATGATTGTATCCTCAGCTTCAGAAACCAATTTTAAATATATTTTTAATTTTCAAAATCAAAATATCAAGTTCAGAAAATAACGTCATATGAGTACTTTCTTCTTCTGACCGAAGGGACGATGGGACCGCTATTGACATATATTTTGTATTTTTAAGGTTTCCATTCTATGTGCTATACTCTTGTCCATGCTGTGATTACACTTGAAAGCACTCATTTTTAATAGTATCGTGTACGTGCGTTGCACGTAAGCACACTTGTTGATCAATTTTTTGGAATTCTTTTGGTTCTATTAGGTTAGAAAGTGAATAGGTATTAAGATATTATAGTAATTAATAAAAAATTAATATTTATTCAATGAAATGAGACTTAATGCAAAAAGATTAAATGGGTATATTTGTAGGAGGTTATGAATAAGTTCTTTTTATCGAAAACAATAACTCTCTGCATAGAAAATTAGCTTACACATGTTTCTATTATAAAATATAAACTACTTGTAAAAGTAAGAAGCTCAAGTATATTTACACGAGAGAGAGAGTGATGTCATTTTGAAATTATCTTTCTAGAAATTATTAAATATCCTCTAGTTTATTATGAGCTCTCAGAGTCCCCCAATTTATATTTGATACTTGCAATTTATATCTCTAAAATTGCATTTCAAGGGTATTGAGTGCTAGTATATTGAGGAGGATTTAGTGCAACTCAAGATATAGAAGAGGGAATTATGTATAATTTTTCCTATTTGTTATAATAATGTAATTTACAGATGGTTAATGGAGAAATGAGTAACCCTTCATGAATGAGTTTCTTATTGAAGGGGGGTTAAGAAGACAATATAATAATGAAAAGTTGATGACTTTTCATATTACTGTAATGTTATATTATATATTTATTTATTTGAATTGGTAAATAAATAACTTTTTATTCATATTATATTTGATAATTGCACATATTTAATAATTCATATAAATATTATATATAAATGTGATATCAATATATATTATAATTATCATACATTAACTATTATACTCAAATAGTAGATTAATAGCAGAAAATTAATAATTAATAGTAGAAAATTTATAATACTCTTAAAATTGTAGTAGTAATCCATTCTATAAGCATCCTCAGGACCAACTAACTATATCATTTTCTAAATTGATCTTCCTACACTTTCTATTTGTCTTTTATAGCCCAATAATATCAATGTTTTACCTTAGTGACCATAGAACGCAAATTAACTCTTTACACATATAGAGTGAAAGCAATTACACTTATAATGCATTGTCATGGACAAAGCTTTCTTTATCCCGAGAATAAGCATAATGCATTAAGAGATTCAATCAAACTATACAAACAATTTAGCATATTTATAAACATGCCTAGGAGTTGGAAACCAATTTACATGCTAAGGCAAAAACATATACGAAGATGGAAGGGGGAAAAACCAATTGGTTTATGACTGAAATAGTTACAGATTTTGATAACATACAAGACCACCTTCTTTGTCGCCTTCACCGATTTTTTCTATGTTCTCTATATTGTTACACTGATGCTTCCATTACCATCTCCTCATTCAATTCGATCGTACTCCACCAGTGATGTTACCATTGACACACTCACACTTCTTGCGGTTTGTAAGTGTTGTAGTTGTGTCTCCTTACTTTTCAATATGAATAAATTTTGATTAAGAGTTAGAATTTTGGTTAGAGAAATTTGATAATATTTTATAGTAATTTATAGTGATTTATGGAAGAGGAATAGTTGTAACGTTTTTCATTATTAGTGTGTAATGTCAAAGACATAGTGGGGGAATGTTATAATAGTAATTTATAGTGATTTATGGAAGATGAATAGTTGTAATGTTTTTTATTATAGTGATTTATGGAAGATGAATAGTGTGTAATGTCAAGACTTGGTGGTGGAATGTTATTAGCGGGTGATTAAATGAAAATTTGATGCTAATAAATAGGGAGGTTATGAAAAATTAAGTATGTATATATCTTAATGTATGCATGTATGGATGTGCTAGAGATGTATGCATGTATGTGTTTCGGAGGGTATTATTAGAAGAAATGTTTTAACATGGAAGAACAGGCATGCATCGAATGCGCTCTGCAGATGAAGAATGCATAGTCAATTAAACCTTGAATGGACAGCGAAAGCAAACCTCTTAGTTTCTCTTTGCGGAGATTCAGTTTGACATTTTTGCTTCCCCTATCACAGCACCTTTTTATCCTCTTCCTTCCCGGGAAGGCGCGCTTCTCTTCTTCTTCTGGCCTTCACCTCCCGCGCCCGGCCCGGAAATAGAACCCAGGCCCCCTTCTGATCCATTCATTTCTGCAATTCTGGAAAAACTTTCACGAGGTAAATTAATTAATTATAAGAAACTTTGAAAAGAAGATCTCGGGCCAAGTACTAAAGGTGAAAGCCAATGCCCTTTCTTATAAATATATTTTTAATTTTCAAAGTCAAAATATCAAGTACAGCGTTCCTGTGAGTACTTTCGTACATGGGCTAAGCTAAGCACATGTAATATGGTGAGGCTAATACAGGTTTTGTATACTAATGATGAATAAAGATATAGCTTATAACATGACAACGAAGCTTGCATAGATTATCTCAAACACATGTCATGTAAGGATTGGCATGATGAGCAAAATCTATATTCTATTCTATGAACTTGCTAATCTTGAAGCACGCTACGGTCCAAGTTACAAAGCCAAAACTTGGACATTTATCTATGCTAGTTTTTATGCACGTGCAATGCACGTGGTTAAATGCTATGATTAGGTATTTTTGAGTAATTTCTTTACTAAAATTTGTTCCTCGGTTCCACTTTGATTGTTTTTGCTCACTTATGTTTACAAACTTTACTATTGTAATTATTTATTTTAGCTTTGGCTGAGACACCTCTTGGTGTCTCGGTGAAGCCTGGAGCATTGTTCCACGCGTTCTGTCTGTTTCTGTTGTATCTTTATCATCCGAACAAAGAATTACGTGATCCAAATTTCATAGGAAAGCCGACGAGGAGTTCTACAAGCTCCCATAGTTGAATTGTATGGGGATTAGATGGGACATGAAGGACGATTAGTCTTTTAAAGCGACGCATAGCTCTCGATCAGCTCATATCTTCGTTATTTTGCAGTTCCGTTGCTTCACACGGTTTGTCGACTCACTTCATACGCTTGTCAACGTCAATTGAGCTTCTATGACTTGGATAGCGATGTTTATCATCTTCTCTTTACCTCGAGCCGTGTGCGAGAACCTATAGGTATTTTTAGACGCCTACAGATACCCCCTCCAAAGTGTTTCAGTCTCGTTTCTTTTATGGAGGAGCCTGAAATACTTTGGATGTGATCGGTACAACCTTCAGTCGGTGTAAAAGGACCTGTAGTTAGCTTTTACTTTTGACTCATTCGATTTTCAGTCTATTCAATATGTTAACGAATAACTAAAATTCTTTTGGCGCAGCGTTTATCGTCTGGCTGTCGTCGAAGTCTCGAATCAAAACTGGTGAGTTGATTTTAGCTCGTATCGTCGAGTTGACTTTGAACTGATTATCTCCATCACAACGCATTAACTGGCATTGACTTTCATCACGAAGTGTTAACCGTCGTTGACTTTCATTACAACGCGTTGACTGGCATTGACCTAGGGTTATGTGTTGACTGGGGCGTTGAACTTAGGGTTTGGATTACTCGGCGTTGACTTTTCATCACAACGTGTTGACTGATGTTAAACTAGGGTTATGCGTTGACTGGTGTTGACCTTATGGTTTCGGATTGTCTGGTGTTGACTTTTCATCGCAACGTGTTGGCTGGCATTAACCTAAGGTTATGCGTTGATCAGCGTTGACCTTAGGGTTGTTGGCCTTCTTGTTTTGATGATGTTTAACAAACAATTTACCACTAATGTTGTTTGTCTAGTACTTGTGTTTTCTTATTTATTATAGACAAACAACGTTGTTGGAGGATGGATGGAATAGTGATTTAACGACAATATCAAATGGAGGTTGGCGGAAATGTGGAGTGAAGCAACATACAATTCAAGTTAAAGATCAAGTTCAAGCTTCATCCGCAATGTGTACCAAGTTGAGCTCAATGAAGATCAAGATCAAGCTTGGGTAAATTTAGTTTAGGATTTATATTATGTGTGTTAAGTACGTTAAGCTCAATTATCTATACACACACATTTATTGGTTTCTTCGCATATATATATAGTTATATATATATATATATATACATATGTTTGGTTTCCATGTATATATAGGTATATATATACATACATAGTTTTGAGCTTTCATGTTCATAAATATGAGATTACACATTTCATATTTATTATTGTGTTTTGGTTTAGCTATATAGATATGTGTAGGCTGTCTAAAAATCACAGTGGATAGCTGATTAAAACAAGCCCCTACGATAAAGGTCACCATCAAACCACCGCAAACACAACCTTATTTCTGAGATGATTGATCTTGATGGCTGCGACAACAGCATGACTAATAGAGATGCTGATGAGCAGTGTAATGATTTTAGAAATAAAAGGTTGGATTTAGTTAGTGAGTTGCTTGGTAGAGAGTAGTGGGCAAATATTCGTCTAAAAGACACCATGGATGTTGATTCCCGTCTAAGCTCCTACAACGGAAGCCATAATCAAATAGTTTTCGGGTCGATAAGCGAAAAAACTGCAAATGGAGGACTTTTCACATAGATCGAGAAGAGTTACAATTCGACGACACTTCCGACAACTGATGGAAACTCTATTTAGCAGTCATCACAATCTACAGTGAAGGTTACAAGTTGACGACCTTCACACTCCACCACAGCTAAAGCGAGGATTACAGAACAACGGTCTTTGCAACACCTTACAGAAGAAGTTACAAGTCAACAAACTCCTTCTAAAACGCGGAAGTCATCCCCGCGTCACAATCATGGAAGTGCAGGCGACCCCCGCGTTTCCAAGTCACAAATTAACGTGAGCGACCCTCGCGTTCGTAGGGGTTCAACCCACACCGACCCCCGCGTCACCAAGCAGGCAACAAGCCAAAACGCGAGCGACCCTCGCGTTCATCAATGTTCAGCTAACACCCAACTTCGCGTCTCAATCCTAAGACACGAAGTTGGGTTCTGAACGCCAGATTGGGCGTTTGACTTGTTCAAACACGAGTCGAACGGTTTCAGAACTGATTCCCCACGTTCTGAGGGATTTTCGCCCACGTAGGAGCGGATATAGGGGTCAGTTACAACCCCTTATCCCCCTATAAAAACTCAACAAACTCGAGAGAGTGAGAGGGGGGCTCTTTGAAAAACCAAAGAGTGAACAGGTTGGATTTGAGAGATCTAAACCGCACAGGTTGGAGATTTAGCAGCAACGAAATCCTTGGAGATAGGATTTTTGAATCAATCTCAGGAGATCAGATCCGAGAGGATTCTTCGACAACAGATACAGCTTGATCATTAACCGAATTTTCGGTTCTAACAACTCTATCTATAGAGTTTTAACTCGTTCAGAGTTCTTAAACTCATTAAAGAGTTACGTATAAAACTTCCTACAGAAGTTCATCGTTCCCACGAGATAAGAGACGGTCGGATCGTCAACGGAGAGCAAATTCGACGCAAGCAATCGAAGGAGGCATTCCATCGCTACCAAGAAGAACCCAGTTTTAAACAAAGGGGAAGAACCAATTTCGTTCTCCTCTCTTTTGTAATCAAGTTGTAATCGAGATCAAAGGAATCAATTCAAATTTTCTTTTATCTTCTTTATTGCAAATTTTCCTACATACAAAAGATGGCGACTCTGCTGGGGACGAGCTTTTCCGACGATGAAGTGGTGGCGCAGTCCGACGTCCACCTCATGGGAACGACAGTAGAAACTCTCATCGTGGAGTTTGATCAAGCAAAGTATGAGGAAGCATTATCCTCTGGATCGCTTAGCCCCAAGGCTAAGCACGATGTACACAAGACCTTCAAGAAGGTCAATTCTGTTGTCGAAGTGCCGAAGAAAGCCCTCTCCTTTGGCCAGGAACTCAAGTTGGCTCTGCAGGCGGAAAATCCCACCTCCGCGTCAACCCAACGTGCTTCAGGCCACAAACGGCCTTTGGAAGAGACGAGTCCTGTAAACATCGATGATGTTGCTGCTAAGGCTTTGAGACAAGCCAAAAAGAACGCTGCTCGCCGACGGAGAAGATCCATACGACGAGCACACTTACGAGAAAGCCGATTGTTAACCCAACGCGAACAGCGCGTTACTGAAAATCCAACCGAGCCTAGCGTTCCCAAAGAAGAACGCTCACTGCGTGGCAATGAGCCCAACTACGAACCTAGGCTGATACAGCTCAAACGCGACCCTGAGTGGCGCGTTGTTCAAACAAAACGCAGCCCTCAGAAGGGAGCTGTCAAAACTAAACGCGCCCCTCAGGGACGCGTTTCAATTGAACATGGCTCTCAGGAGTCTGTTTTACAAACTAAACGCACCCCTCAGGGGCGCGTTCCAATTGAACATGGCTCTCAGGAGTCTGTTTCACAAATTAAACGCGACCCCCAGGTGCGCGTTCAAACGAAGCGTAGCTCTCAGGAGTCCGTTTCACCAACCAAACGCGACCCTCAGGGGCGCGTTCAACCAAAACTCGACCCTCAGAGGTCAAGTTCTTCATTTAAACGCAGGCCTCGACTTAGTGTTTACAAATCTCAACGCGACCCTCGCGTTATGTCTCAAGAACGCAATCTTCAAGGGGTCCGTCAGGTTCAAAAAGGTCAGCGTGGCTTTAAAATTCACGTTCGACAAGAACCAACCTCACCCACCCAGGGGCAGGGGGTTACATCTCCATCTCCTAGCCCGAGGAAAGTTTCCTCCCAAATTCCTGACTTACGGGAATTATTGTCGAGAGGAAAATCAACAACACAAGCAGCTCACTCGTGTCAATGTGAGAGGCTCATCTCGGCAGTCCTGTCAGAATGCCCTTGTTGTGCATCCGCACCTCGACAGTCAGTATTCGATAGGTTGACAAACGTTGTTAGGCCAGCCAAACGACAACGCCGCAACAGAAAGAAGACAACTGAAGCGGAATACCCTCAGGTCACTATCAACATGGTCGGCCGAGGGAGGGCCTCGCATACTGATTCTGACGAGTCACAAGAGAGTCATCCACCAACTGTCCGAGAAATTTGTGACCAGTTCGAAGGAGTATATCAGAATACTCGGACTCGGACGGGAACTATTCGCCCGGTTGACTATCAAAAATTAGCCAAGGGCATTACAACAAGTGAGGAACATTCGGCAATAGCCGAATCTCAATCTTCAAGCTCTGTTGGAGCACGCGAGGTTTCCGCTTACACAACAGGGAACCACGAAGACATAGCCAAAAGAGTGGACGAACATAGTGTCATACTCCAGACGCAACAGGAGACGCTTCTCCAATTAAAGGAGATGTTGGCCCAGCTTCTTGCTGAAAAAGGCCACAAACCTGAATCTTCCCGGAGAACGACTTCGAAGGGAAAACAAAGAGTGCACGAACATTCAGATCGTGAAACTCACAATCTGGGATCTTCTTCCGAAGGTGAGAGGGAGATAGAAAAGGAACTGCATCCTCAATCCACCAAGGTGGACGAACTGGAGGCTCGCCTCAACGCAATCACCAACAGGAGAGAGCTTCGCGAAGAGGGAGTAGTACGGCCTTACCCTGCTGAGTGGGATACAGCTCCCTACCCACCAAAATTTAAGGCCCCTACCTTACAACCTTTCGATGGTACAGGATCGCCGAATCAACACATCTACTACTTCAAATCCCAAACTGGAGACGTAGTAGCGAATGATGCTATCCTGACCAGGTTATTCATCGGTACCCTTAAGGGTGTCGCTTTCGAATGGTTCATGAAGTTGCCTGCTGGATCTATCCAAAAATGGATAGATCTGGAAAGGCTATTCTTGGCCAGATTCTTTGAGGACGATACAGAAGTCTCCGTCCCAACTCTTCTTGCCACTAAGCAAAGGAAAGGAGAGTCAATCAAGGCTTACGTAGAGAGGTTCCGCAGCATGGCATTGCGATGCCCCTCAGGTATGACTCAATCAACTCTGGTTGAAACGTGCAGGCACAACCTGCAGACCCAACTCCTCGCTCAGATAGGAGTAGCAGAGTGTCGCTCATGGAGACAATTAGTTTCGCAAGGAGAACAAGCAGAAGAGATAGTGGCGCGAGTCAAAGCTGAAGAAGAGCCACAACCCAAGCCGCAGCAACAACGCAATCAGCAAAATACCCAGCGGTCTAAGGGAAAAGAGACTCTAGCAGCCGACTACACGCGAGTGCCACCACCTACCAAGCAAGGCAAAGCGCCAAATCAACAAAGAGCGCCCAAACAATATTCGTTCAAAGAGGAGCATGTGGATACCTTATTCCAATTGCTTCGAAAGAACAATAAACTCCAGTTGCCTGAAATCAGAAAACCAGATGAAGCGGGGAAAGTTGATGATCCCAACTATTGCCGTTATCACAGATTCCTTGGGCATCCTACCAAGAAATGCTATGTCTTCAAAGACATCTTGCAGAATTTGGTAAACGCTAATGTGCTCACCTTGAAACCAGAGCAGAAGACCGTATCCACTAATATGATAGCGGTCCAATTTGGTGACTTTCCCCCGGTGGTAACCGCGAACGGTGTTGTACCCATCCGCAAGGGAGAAATGCACTTAAAGAATGCTGACTTGCATAGTCAGAAGAACAGGGGGTTGGTACCCCTCACCACCCCAAAAGGGGAAATCATGTGGGTCCACCCTGATTTGCTTGAAGATCAACAGTGGACGAGCATCTCGTCCAGAAAGAAGGGAGGCAAGGCTAAATCTTCCAACATGATTAGCCCCTCCGTTGCCGAAAACGATGATCACCTTAAACCTCTTACTGATTCAGAAGAGGAGAGGGTTGTCCTGGCAGCATATCCAGGAGACAACCCTGGCACTCGGTCAGGAAAACCCTACCTGAGGGATTATGGCCAGAATGCTCAAGAGGTGGAAGAACAGCCCCAAGACGCTGGGGGTTCTGTGCCAAAGAAGCCGGTCGACAAAGGCAAACAAAAAGAGCTCCGGTTCAACAAAAATCTTCACCAGGAACTCGGGGAGTCAAGTGCTCCCTTTCAATTCAACGTCATGGCACAACTGGCTAACATACCGGCTAGGATCACTTTATATGAGCTCTTGAAGTTATCTAAAACTACCAAGGAAGCTCTGATCGAAGCTTTAAAGAATACGGAGAGCTTTATTACGCAAGTCACTCCGATTCCCGAGGCTTCTGATGATCAAACTTGTCTGCAATGCCTGCAAGCGGCGAGAAGTCTACCATGCATATCGTTCACACAAGAAGACATGCAGGTCAAACACGAACATGACCGACCACTGTACTACACAGGGTATATTGGATCTTCGGAAATTAGTCGTGTTCAGGTTGACCCGGGCTCAGCGCTCAGCATCATGCCCTACAGGGTCATGCAGGTATTAGGGATTCCTATGCACCGACTGCACACTACCCAGACTACTATCTTCGGGTTCAACGCAAACAGTACCCGACCCCTGGGGAAGATTAAGCTCAGGTGCCAGATCGGAGATCTCAAGTCTGAGGTAGCATGCTACATCATAGATGCGGACACGTCTTACAATCTTTTGCTAGGACGACCATGGATACATGCCAACCGCATAGTCCCATCCACTCTGCACCAGGTTATGAAGTACGCCAATGACGAGGGCGAAGTTCGAACCCTAATCGCAGAAAAATACCCCTTCCGAGGAGTAGAAAACTTCCACACCGACTCCGTCTTCTATCTGGAGTCCCAGGAGAAAGGAGATGTAGATAGCGGTAACGAAGCTGACATCGAGCCAGATCCTGACGAAGACTGTCCTTGGGAATTAAACTTTGATGTAATGGGTCAGGGTGAGAGTAATAATGATGTACCGAGTGGGGGCGAGTGGTGCATTAATGAAGATTTCATTTTAGCGTACTTGTCTGATGTCTCTCTTAACAATAAACAAATAGAGAATAATTCTAGTGCAGGTACCAACCCATGGCACGTACTGTGCACGGCATCACTCACATTGCCGATCGAGTCATCCCTCGTTTCAGAGGAAGAAATAGAGGATGCACAGAAGGCCTTCTTCAAAGTCCCATCCAAAAGGAAAGGGCGGAAGCCGATCTGTTTCGGAAAAGTCAAACCGATACAACTCAAACGAGGAAGTTCGGACGAAGATGATGGAGTTCCTCAATTCCATTATCACGAACCTAATTCCCTCCGGTTGATGAAACAAATGGGGTATGACTTTGACGAAAAGCAGGGTCTAAATTTCGGGAAAGGAAGGCGAACACCAATCCGAATGTCCCTAACCCCCGAAGGGAAACCCCCAGATTACTATCAAAAGACTAGAAGGGGT
The DNA here is from genome assembly GCA_022839385.1 of Asparagus kiusianus. NCBI lineage: Eukaryota > Viridiplantae > Streptophyta > Magnoliopsida > Asparagales > Asparagaceae > Asparagus > Asparagus kiusianus. Next base: position 7,254 of record BQKN01067108.1, on the reverse strand, counting down.
TTAGGATTTGTCACACCTCCCGCTATCTCAGAAAATGAAATAAGTAATTATTTGCGTCAGGACCGTTCATCCGGAACATCTGCATATGAGTCTGATGTCAGTGTCGGACCTATCTTTAGAAATCTGACCGTGAATATGGTTTCAATCAATCACCCGGATGAAAATGCAGGGGACGATGAAGGGTTAATGGAATCGATCAATGACCCCTGGATCAAACGTCTTAACATTTTGTGGGATATGCGATTCGAACAACGCGAACCACCCACTGAAGATAAAGTGGCCCAGGTTAATATAGGAGACGCACAGGACCCTAAACCCATTTTCATAGCTGAGGATTTATCATCATCCGAGAAAGAAGATCTTATATCTCTCATCCGAGAATATATAGATGTCTTTGCTTGGAATTATGAAGACATGCCTGGCCTTGACCCGAAGGTTGCCGTGCACCGTCTCAACATTGATCCGGATGCCAAACCCGTTAAACAAAAACAACGTAGGTTTCGTCCGGAAATTATGGAATCAATCGAGTCTGAAGTGAAAAAGCTTATAGACTCGGGTTTTGTCAGGGAAGAACAACACCCAGACTGGGTAGCTAACATTGTTCCAGTTCCCAAGAAAAATGGTAAAGTCCGTATATGCATTGACTTCCGCGACCTTAACGCAGCCTGTCTAAAAGACGAGTTTCCACTTCCTATCACGGATGTCATGATCGATAATACCTGCGGATACGAAAGAATGTCTTTCATGGACGGATTCTCCGGGTACAATCAAATCAAGATGCACCCGGACGACGAGAAGCATACTGCATTCAGAACACCGCTGGGGGTGTATTGCTACACAGTGATGCCCTTCGGCCTGAAAAATGCAGGTGCAACCTATCAACGTGCAATGAACACTATCTTCCACGAACATCTGCGTAAGAAGATCGAATGCTACGTTGACGACATCGCAGTGAAAAGCCAACATAAAGGGGATCATCTTACAGACCTGAAAACGATGTTTGAAATCATGCGAACACATCAGCTGAAGATGAATCCAACAAAATCGTTTCTCGGAGTATCAAGTGGAAAATTCCTGGGATTTATTGTCACATCCAAGGGAATTTCTTTAGATCCGGAAAAAGTACGTGCCATCCAAGACATGCAACCGCCGAAGAACCTCAAAGAACTCCGAGGTTTGCAAGGTAGACTAGCCTACATCCGGAGGTTCATATCTAATCTTTCGGGGCGTTGCCAACCTTTCTCGAAGCTCATGAAGAAGGGAGTGTCCTTTGTGTGGGATGGGGAATGTCAAAAAGCATTTGAAGAGATCAAGAAATATCTCACCCAGCCACCCGTTCTCGTGGCCCCTATATCAGGAAAACCATTCCTGTTATATGTAAGGGCTATGGATCATTCGCTAGGAGCGCTGCTGGCCCAGAACGATGATCAAGGTCATGAGCAAGCCATCTACTATTTAAGCAGGACCATGATGGGAGCCGAACATCGGTACAACCCGGTCGAGAAAGAATGTCTCGCTTTGGTATTCGCGGTTCAAAAGATGCGACATTACCTAGTTGGACAGACAATTCATGTCATCTCGAAGGTGAATCCTTTGAGAGTCCTGATGACGAAACCATCGTCTTTGAATTGTCGGCTTGCAAAATGGGCCATTCTTTTGTCACAATACGACATGCAATTTATGCCCCAAAAGGCAGTCAAGGGTCAAGCATTGGCAGATTTCTTGGCCGATCACCCGGTGCCAGGGACATCTAAGTTGTATGAAGAGTTGCCCGACGAAATTGCCGAAGCTTGTGTTGCTCAAGAATCTACACAAGTATGGAAACTATTCTTTGACGGCGCGTCTAGAGCAAACCCTCACGGAGCGATTACTGCGGGAGTAGGAGTGGTGCTCGTATCGCCTAACGGTCACGTAATCCCAAGAGGATTTTCCTTAATCGAACCGTGTACCAACAATGTAGCTGAGTATAACGCGTTGCTACTAGGGATGCGACTTGCCGAAGAACTCAATATTCGGCGCCTTGAGGCTTATGGCGATTCTCAGCTCATTGTAAATCAAGTCCGAGGGGAATACGAAGTACGTCATGAGGACTTAATCCCATACTACTTCGCAGTGCTGAAGCAAGCTAAGCAGTTCGAGGGATTCTTTATCGAATACATTCCACGAGCCCAGAGCGCTTACGCAGATGCTTTGGCTTCATTAGCGACCTCGTTGGCATTACCACCAGGAACCGAAACGACAATCCCAGTCTCAGGACGTGAACTATACTCCTCCAAGATTCCTAAGGAGGAAAGCTCAGACAGGACAATGACGGAGGAAGTCTGTACGACCTCTATAGAATTCGAGTCTAGAGATTGGCGATTTCCATATATTGACTATGTCTTATACGGAATCTTGCCTGACGATCCTAAGGAAGCGGCCGGTATCAAACGAAAGGCCCTCCGATTCTATTACAATACAATCACTCAGACTCTGTATCATAAATCCCATGACGGTATTTTGCTCCGATGTCTTTCTCAAAAGGAAGCAAAAGAGGCCCTCAAGGAAGCTCATGAAGGGATGTGCGGAGCTCATCAGCCCGGAGCTAAATTAGGGGATCGCCTCCGACGAATTGGCTATTACTGGCCAAAGATGTTCTCAGACGCGGTTGACTACGCTAAACGTTGTCACGCGTGCCAAATTCATGGGGATTTCATCCACCAAGCACCTGGGAACTTACATCCCACATTTGCATCATGGCCATTTGAAGAATGGGGCATGGATATCGTAGGTCCAATTTCTCCTCCGACTTCTAAAGGACATCGGTTCATCCTGGCTGTGACCGATTATTTCTCCAAGTGGGCAGAGGCAATCCCGTTGAAAGAAGTCAAAACTTCCAACGTAATCAAATTCATCAAACACCATGTTGTCTACCGTTTTGGAGTCCCGAGGCGGATAGTTCATGACAACGGGACACAATTCGTCAGTTTCGGGTTTCAGAGGTTTTGTGACAAGTTCAGAATCCAGAGCGTTGCATCTACGGCATATTATCCGCCGGCGAATGGTCTTGCAGAAGCCTTCAACAAAACCATTGTGAAACTTCTCAAGAAATTTGTCTCCAAGAGTCGACGCAATTGGGATGAAAGACTCGGCGAATGTTTGTAGGCTTACCGCACAACGGTAAGGACCCCTACAAGAGCTACACCATTCTCGCTGGTATATGGCTGTGAAGCCGTATTACCACTAGAGATTCAGATTCCTTCTCTGAGAGTCGCTATCACGACGGGGCTAACAGAAGAAGAAAAACATCAACGGCGCCTGCAAGAACTTGAAACCCTAGACGACAAGCGACTTCAAGCTAAGCAGCAGATCGAACTATATCAAGCTCGGATTTCCAAAGCCTATAATAAAAAGGTTAAGGAACGAACTTTCAAGAAAGGCGATTTGGTCTTGGCTAACAGACGACCCATGGTGATGACACACAAAACCAAAGGGAAGTTCAATCATAAATGGGAAGGGCCCTTCGTAATAGACTCAGTTTATTCGAACGGAGCATATCGTCTTATCAATCAACAAGGAGACAGGCTCATGATGCCAATCAATGGGAAATTCCTAAAGAGATATTTCCCGTGAATCATGTAGCCCCCTAATCCCCAGCTAGATCAGGCCGGGGGTTGCCTATTTATAGTGTAACTTTATTTTGTATCTCGTCAAGTTAACACTACACCTCTGACGATTGAAATTTTCTGGAATTACTCCAAGTAATAGTAAAGAGAATTTCGTTTTCATATTGAGTTGACACTACGTTTTTCATTGTCTTGAATCATGCTTCAACAAAAGAGATAATGAAAACCAAAATGATGTCATTTCCATTCAATATTGTTAATCTGAATACAAAAGTGAAAACAATTGAAAGGAAAATGATACAAATTTATCCCTCCACCAAAAATAGCGCAAACCCTAAACATCGGGGCTCATCAATCTGAAAGACTTGAGTTTAGATTTCAGCGCTGATATATTTTCCTGGCGAGCCTTTCTGATATCTTCAGTTATCTTGCTCTTGAGTTCCTCTTCACTAGGCGTTGCTTCTGCAAGTTCTCGCCGAAGTTTATCGGCAGCGACAATCTCGTCGCAATAGCATTTGAAGAGTCCATCACAATAACCAGCAAACTCTCTTAAAATCTCCACCCCATCAGCTAGCTGAGCGTTTATCTGAGGGACTTCAACACCAGCTCGAGCAAGCTCTGCTGCAGTATCCCGGAGACCCACAGCAAGGTTGCCCATGTCCCTCTGTACTTGGGCATGTTCATCACGCAGGTGAGCAAGACGAGGTTCTGTTTCGGATAAACTCTTCTGAAGAACCTCTTGCTGTTGCGCCTTCAAAGCCTTGGCCTCAGAAAGAGCCCGATCCACTTCTGGGCCTATGTCGTCACGTTGCAGCATGGAGAGGAACTCCAGCTCATATTCCAAGATGATGAGGCTCTCACGACAGTTCTCGGTCCATATTTTATCACCCTGATGCTTGATCTTAGCCAAGCATTCCAGCAAATGAGGTTCAAAAACCTTGTAACTTACGTCCCCGAGACTGACAACGTCAATGGTCCTTTGCATCCAACGTTCCAATTGTTCGATGAGCTCCCTCAGTGTCTCAGAGCTTGGGGGTGGGGCGGTCGGATAAACGAAGCAGTCCGCATAATCAGTGCGAGTAGAGGTGTGCGGGGCTTCAGATAAGAATGTCTTGACCATTTCTGACGTGGAGCCTAAGATATCCTCTTCCTGCTCACCGATTGTTGCTTCAAGACTTGGGGGAGCGGTGGGAAGCGTAATACCCTCTCTATTTTCAGGAGATGCAGCATGCGCTGATCGTATCGCGTCTCCCATCAGCTTGGTCTTCTTTGAATTTTTGGCTACGATAGGCAGCCGTTTACGCATTCTCCTGTCATACTCGGCCTGCTCAGCAGCAGAAAGAGCCTTCTTACCCGATCTCAGAAGACGAGGTTCAGAAGCAGGCACTTTTGGAATTGGTTTTTCTTCGGGAGAGTCAGCAATCGGTATTTCCTCTTCGATTTCCATAGGAGTTTCTTCCTTAGGAGGCTCGATGGCAGATAAATTTCTAGGAGCTTCGACAGCCCCAGATGCTTCTTGTTCGCAGGATAGATATTCTTCTACCCCCGGCAAACGAGTGCTGGAAGAACGACTCCTCGAACGATACAATTCCCGAATCTCACTTATACAGGAGGTGTAAACATCATACCCCGTGACCTGGGAAACTTCTTCATACCAGCTGCAGAAATCAGCAACAGTGGAGCAGCCAGGCGGCGAATTGGGTAAAGTGAATTGCGCATGGGTTCCCCCGGCGGAAAAGAAGTACCATGCACGAGCTCCTTCATATAAATTCCCAACTTGAGCCAAGGCCGGGTTGGGATTGCCAACATAAAGCTGGTCATATCCAAATTGCCTAGCGAACCGAGAAGGCACGTAAGGTTCAATAAAGCACTTCTCCCGCAAACGGAAGACCAGGTAGCCCAACCTGATCATAAGAAGCCAGTTGAATGTGCCTTCTTCCAAAGAAGACGAGCCCTCAAAAAGCAAGTCCAGGAAGTGGGCATCCTTCACGTCAGCTTCGTCAAAATTAGGAGCACAACAAAGCATCCGGTAATTATCTTTCCGAGATAAGAGTTGTCGAGCCCTGATTATGTAAGAATGAGTCCATGTGGCCGACTCTAATCTCTGTATGAAGGGGATATAAGCATCAGCACTCTCCGATACTCCCGTCATCAAGGAGGGGCAATGCAGCACGAACCAGGCCACCAAGTACGTATACGGCACTGGTATGCGTGGCTGGGGGTTCTTCCCGGCTTTCTTCCTGGCGACCTTAACCGTCGAGGTACCGAGCAGATCGGAGGTCAACATCCTTAGGCCGTTTTGAATGCAGCCGACCATGGCAGTGAGGAGGCTCACGGGTCTCCCATGTGCTAGCAAAACGGCTGGATATACAACCTCAGCCAAGATCGCTTCTATTGGTCTTGACGGCACTACACACCGTTTCAACCAAACCATAAAGAAGCCTGCAAGTAGAGCCATATCAGAAATAGGAATTACAGCCTGGTGGTGGAAATTTTCAAACTCAACACCAGCCTCAAAATCCTCTTCTACATGCTCTGTTTTGTAGATGGCGTTAGAAGCCTTAATCCGAGCTTTGGCCTCTTTGGGAGAGATGGCTGCAACACGAGACACGGCTACACCTTTCCGGTTTAAATTCTGAAAGAGGTATTCCGCCCACGTGGTATGCATGATGCCTCCCCCACGCACCCCACAGACTTGAGCACAGATATGGAAGTGGCACATCAACTCCCAGAAAGTAGCATAAATTTCTGGGTGCGCCAACCTCAGTCGGGAAAGCTCTTCGGTAGTGGGAATGAACTCCTCATAGGGTGTTTTTCCAAGTGGCAATCCCGACACTGCTTGCATCTCATGGAGAGCAAAACCTAACTCTCCTGCAGGTGTGAAAAATGTGCAACTGTCCGGGTTATATTTCTCCAACATAGCGAAGAAATTATGGAAGCTCTGCACGACTCCCCGTCGAGTAGCTAACACGGGAATTGTGAGACCCGATTGAGTGAGTGACTCTTTAAGCTCCTTAAGAACAAAGTCAATCATACGGGTCCACCAACCTCCTTCTCCGGAACAAACCCATCCAGGGGATCTGAACGCTTGGGTAGAAAATTCACCCTGAGCCATAAGGAATTGGCGAATAAAGATGTTCGCTGGGCGTGGCATCTCCTGAACCAGCTCCTTTTTCTCAAACAAACCAGGTCTCAATCCCTTGAGCTGCCCTCCGATTTGTGTACGAGCCCGTCGACCAGATCCGAACGACACATTTTCCTTCTCTTTGACTATGTCAAAAGTCAGACCCCGACGGTGGCTTGCATTCAAAAAGTGGGAAAGGGGATACATCCTCTTCATGTTTGGAAGGAAGAAGTAGCGATTGTCAACTTTCCGCAACAGCTTCGAATCTTCTACGTGTACGAAGTGATCATCGATGGATATGCGATCTCCGAATAAGAACGCCGGTTTGGGAAACTGGGTATGACCAGCAGGGGTCTCCATGTCCAAATCAGTAATCAAAACTCTAAGAGTTGAACATCGAGGAGATCTAATCATGTCCGTTCTCTCGGAGTCAGCGAAAGTGCAAAGCGGAACTGTGTTTTGAAGACTGAAAGTTTCATTTGCATCAGGTCCGCCAATATACCCAAAATGATGCTCTTGTGAAAG
>BQKN01067105.1:396346-472670 GCA_022839385.1 Asparagus kiusianus | reverse complement strand
TATTTCGTAAAGTTTCATCAAGTTTGGAATTGATTTGTTATGTTTAATGGAATTTACAAAATCATGTTTTTGTTCGTGCTCATGTTCGTGCATGTTTTACAAAACAGATGAGTTTTCATAAATAGGAAGTGGTATTTAAGAAATTCTTTCTTTGACATATTTATCTATATGTTTAGAAACTTTTCTCAAAATTTTACTATTTTTGGAGTTGATTTACTATGCCCAATTGATTTTACAAAATCGTGTATGTCAGCAGTTTTTCAGAAACTGTAAATCTGTGTTCAAATATTTATTTCTCTCAACTGGGTGAAGATTTTTCAGAAATTCTTTCTCTGACATGTTATTCTACATGTCTAGAACATTTCCACAAATTTTCATAATTGTTGGAGTTCATTTACTATTTTAAATTGATTTTACAAAATAGCTACGCACTGCTACAGTAACTCCGGTCGACCGGAGATGTATCTGGACGTTACTCAGGTTTGCATATGGCTCCCGATTGACCGTACAGGTCGACCGAAGTTACTGTAGCATCCGACCATTGCTACAGTAATGGCTAGTTCTGTTTTTTGTTTATTTTAATGTTTTGGGGGTGTTTTTATTGGTTTTTGGGGTTGTTTCATGAGCCTATATATACCTCATGCCCTCATACCTCTTAGGTGACTTAAGAAATATTTTAAACAAGTTTAAAGAGTTTTAAACAAGGGTTTAAGTGTGTTTTTAGTGTTTGTTTGGTTTGAAGATTATTTTCACAAGTGGAGGAGATCATCTTCTTGTTTGGGCTCCAATCTCCATCTCTCCATCTTGTCATCTATTGGAGAAGTTTTCTAAACTCTATCTAGCTTTACATTTGCTTAGTTATTTGATTATCAGTCTTTAAAGCTAGTTTTTATATTGAATTTAGATTTGATTATATTATCTCATTGTTACACACACCCACTTGAGCTTTTAGTATTTACATACATAGTATAGTTGGGTGGTGAGAGATTGTAACTTTGAGTTGTGCTTAATTGAGTTCTCACATCGTATTAGAGAACAAATCATTTGTTGTTACATTGAGTATTGTGAAGTTTTCGGTGAACTAGAAAACCGTATTGTGAGGGTGGAGTGTAGCCACATTGTGAGAGTGTGTGTGGATATCTCATCGAGGTGAGGAGCGGAGACGTAGGTCGTGGGGACCGAACTCCGTGAGAGAAATTGTGAGGTGTAAACGTTATTCGGGTGAGCGTAGAAAACCCGGTTGTGATAGTGGATTCTCCCCAGGAGTGGGGAGCGGAGACGTAGGACGGAAGGTCCGAACTCCGTGATCATCTTTGTGTGTTTGTGATTGTCTTGGCGTCTCACTTGTGCTTATTGTTTATATCATTCTTGTCGCCATTATCTATTGTTCACATTGTCCACTATCTTGTTTATCTTGTTTATGTTTATATCACCCTTAGTTTACATATCCTTGCATATACCATATTGTATATCTCTTTGGTAGGATATCTTCTTGTGTTAGTTTATATATCCTTGCATATATATCTCATCATATAGGATATATCACTTTGTGCATATTGCTTATCCTAGCTTATATAGTTGTTATATTTCATACTTGCTATGATAACTTATTAATTAATTTTAATTGGCATAAAATCGGATTAGATTAGCATAAGACCCTAATCACCCCCCCTCTAGGGTCTAACAGGTTTGACCAAGTAGACAGTGGGAGTGGGAGTATAAATCACAGTGGGAGTGTTGACTTGTACCGATCACTCAGTGGGGGTTCTTGGTGTCAAGTGATAAGGACTTAACACGAAGGGGTTTGACAATTATCAAGGATTAGCAGATTAAAATTTCAAGCATTATGTCCGGACTCTAACAATGGAAGTGTTGAGTACATAGACATAACGAGAGTTTGAGTGGATTAAACCAGAAAGAATTTTAGTAGACCCACCGTTAATTAATTTGATTAGTGAGAGATTTTATGATGCAAGATTGTGAATCATCAAATGCTAGTAGGAGTTTTTTGTGAGGGAAGATTGATCCAACGAAGTGATCAAATGATTTTTTAACACAAAAGAGTGCTTGGAAGTTGGTAGAATTGATCCCGACAATGAGATGTGTTTCACCCTTGAACATTCAGAGTCCGAGTGGGAGTTTCTCATTTATCACTTCTTTGTAGTGATCGGGTTATCCCTAAGAATACACCATATAGCATTCTTCCAGGAACTTCCTATTACATGAATCATCCACCCCCAGCTTCTTTTGCGAAATCGGGTCTAACATTGTACTCAGTTGCATGATCTGGTTATCCTTAAGAATATTATGTATAAAATTCTCTAGGAACTTCCCGTCAAAGGTAGAAAACAGTTTAGACTCATATACCTATTGGAGTATACAGGGAGCAGTTTATCCTCATGCACCTGTTGGAGAATTGAGAAGCAGTTTATACTCGTATACTCTTCAGAGTGTGCATTCGGCTTAATTTAGTGTTATGACGTCAACTTCAACCAAGCTTTGGATGCTATTTTTGAGAGCAAAGCAAGCCTTGGTAGGGTGAAGGATCTTACTGTGGTATGCATAATATTTTGGATCTGAAGTATTGTCAGCTTCCTCCTGATTTGCGATAGGTGGCAGCTTGATCTTGTTGTTCTCAAGGAGGGATTCGAAAATGGCTGGAACGTCTTCGTCCTTGAAGGAGTACTCTTTTTGGAGTCTTGGGTCCGAAGTCTTTTGCTGTCTTTAGGGTTATTATTGCGACGTCTGATTAACATCAACAACCGTTACAGGTGCCTTCCCCTTACCATAGGAGACGAAGCTTGAGTTTGGAGGGTTAGCCGTTGGTTGGCTTCTTTCGGCTTTCTTCCTTCTGAGGAAGCGTTTGGCCTGCTCTCTGCGTACCTTCAACTCTTTCCAGGTGTTGGACGGTGATACCCCCATAACTTCCAAAATATCAATGGATAGGTTGTTATGACAGGTTTGGAGGATGAAGTCCTCTGTGACTGGATCTCGATAATTCATCGCCTTATTTCGGAAGCGCTTGATGAAGTCATCGACTGTCTCTTCATCTTCATGTTGTTAGCCTTCTTGTTTTGATGATGTTTAACAAATAATTTACTTCTAATGTTGTTTGTCTAGTGTTTGTGTTTTCGTATTTATTCTAAGCAAACAACGAGTTGGAGGATGGATGGAATTGCGCATTCACGATCATATCAAACGGAGGTTGGCAGAATTGTGGAGTGAAGCATCGTACAATTCAAGTTAAAGATCAAGTTCAAGCTTTATCCGCATAGTGTACCAAGTCAAGCTTATTGAAGATCAAGATCAGCTTGGGTAATCTAGTTTAGATTTTATATTATGTGTGTTAAGTACCTTAAGCTCAATATAATATATACACACATTTTATTGGTTTCTTCGTGTATATATATAGGTATATATATATATATATATACATAAGTTTTGTTTTCTATGCATATATATAGTTATATATATACATACAAGTTTTGGTTTTCATGTTTATAAATATGAAATCACATGTTTCATATTTACTATTGTCTTTTCGTATATATTGCATAGAATATGTAATTTTGTAAAAATATTGTATTCTTAGTTTTTGGACTTAACAATAATCATATACATATTTTATTAAGTCTATATAATCATTGTGCAAAGTTTCAAAACATGGTTTAACCTAAATGTCAAAATTCACATGTTTACATTTTCGTGTTTTGGACTATTTTTGCAAAATGATGATTTTTCACAAATAGGAAATGCAATTTGGAAAATTCTTTTTGTAACATGTTCATTTACATGTTTATATACATTTCCCAAAGTTTCACTATTTTTGGACTTCATTTGTTATTTTTAACAATTTTCCAAAAGCCTCAAAATCTGTTTCAAAACATGTTTTTCTGTAGTATCTGTTCGCCCGACCGCCACGGTCGACCGCCCATGAGTTCAGAAACTCACTATAGGTTTTTATGGCTCGCGGTCGACCATGGCGGTCGATCGTAGCGAGTCCAGAGAGTTTCGCGGTCGACCGTCGCGGTCGACCGTCGCTTGTCCAGAACAGTTCTACCGCTTTTTGTTCTTCGCGGTCGACCACCGCGGTCGACCGCCAATATGACTATCGCGGTCGACCGCCAATATGACCGTTGGACTCCAACGGCTATTTTCTGAGCTGTTTTTCTGGGGCTGTTTTTATCATTTGCTTGGGGTTTTTGCTGAGATTTTGAGTGGGTATAAATACCCTATTGCTGTTCTCTTTCAATCTAATCCAACAAATGTTTTAAACAAGTTTAAAGAGTTTTAAATAAGGGTCTAAGTGTGTTAGTGTTTGTTTTGGTTTATGAAGAAGTTTTCACAAGTGGAGGAGATCATCTTCTTGTTTGGGCTCAAATCTCCATCTCTCCATCTTGATCTATTGAGAAGTTTTCTAAACTCTACTCTAGCTTTTATTTATTAATTATTTGTTAATTATTATTTCTATTAAAGCTAGTTTTATATTGAGTTTAGATTTGATTTTATCTCATTGTTACACACACCCACTTTGAGCTTATTGTATTTGCATACATAGTATATTAGGGTTGTGAGAGATTATAACATTGAGTTGTGCTTAATTAAGTTCTCATCTATTGTAGAGAACAAATTTATATTTGTTACATTGTGAGTGTTGTAAGGTTTTTGGTGAGCTAGAAAACCGAGTGTGTTGTAAAGTTTTTGGTGAACTAGAAAACCGAGTGTGAGGAGTGACGTTGATCGGTGAGCGTTGAAAACCGACACTATGATGTGTAAACGTTATTCGGGTGAGCGTAGAAAATCCGATTGTGATAGTGGATTTCTCCCCGGGAGTGGGGAGCGGAGACGTAGGACGGAAGGTCCGAACTCCGTGATCATTTGATTGTGTTTGAGTGTGCTTTGGCGTTCATTCATATTTATGTTCATATCTTATATCGCCATTGTGCATTGCTCATTTCTATATCATCCACTATCTTGTTTAGATTGTTTACCCTTGTGTTAGTTTACATATCATTGCATATATCATATTGTATATCTCTTTGGTAGTATATCACCTTGTGTTAGTTTTATATCCTTGCACATACATTGCCTATATCTCCTTTATTAGGATATATCTTGTTGTTCACATTGCTTATCCAAGCTTATATATTTTGTTATATTTCATACTTGCTAGGATAACTTGTTAATTAATTTTAATTAGCATTTAAATCGGATTAGATTAGCATAAGACCCTAATCACCCCCCTCTAGGGTCTAACACATGTTTCTCCTCAAAGAGCGTCCTGATTGATACCTTGGTGTCATCATCAAAAAAATTACCGAGGAATAAACTTTCCATATTGTCCTAGCTGTTGATGATTCATGGGCTCATCGACGTTAATTAAGCTTATGTGACTCAGGTAGTGACGTTCAGCATCTTCTCTCTGTTTCGAGCTGTGTGTGAGAGCCCATAGGTAATTTTTGACGTCTACAACATTACAACATTCCACCCCCCAATCGACGAGTTAGAAAATTGGCTAAGGAATAGAATAGTCGGGGTTGTCAACCCCGACTATTCTGTTCTGGGTCCAGCCCCTATATAAACCCTCCCAAAACTTCTCCCCCCAAGCCATTCGTTCCCAGCCGCCGCCCTCACTTAAAACCCGTCGCTGGTCTCCCCCCAAGCCATTGATCTCGGATTTCAACACTATTTTTAGGCAAAATTTCATTGTGAAAGATCTAACAGGTAATTTCTCTTCCTTCTCTCCTCTTTTAACATGTAGAAATATAGGGTTTTCTCTCTAAAACGAATTTCTAGGGTTTGAACTCTATTTGTAGTGGTTTGTTTAGAAAATTTATTCTTGTTATAGTTAAAATTAAACATTTAGGGCATAGAATGTTCAAATCTAGTGTAAAACCCCGTACCTTTTTATTATGAATATGTGTGAATTATTGGCGATAGATATTTTTTATCGTGATAAATAGCTTGAGGTCATGGATGTACTTAATAACAAGTTATTAGAGTTGATATGAGTGTATATATATAGAGTTTTGTGCATTGGTTTTGCAAATAAGTAAAACATGCACGAACAAGAATTGTCTGCTCAGTTGACCAATCAGTCGACTTATGAGTCGACCAATAAGTCGACTGACGTATTGGTTTCCTGTTTTTCTTCAATTACGGGTCTGTTCGGGTTTTGAGTTCGGGTTTGACCGTAATACTTAATCCCTCTCCACCTGAAGGCATCCTTTTCAGACTAGATCTCAGAAACCCCAGCCCCTTTTTCCCCTCTCTCAAACCCTAGTTCTCTTCTTTGGCGATTTTGGGAATTTCGGAGGATTTTTCAGCGGGATTTTTGCAGTACAACGAAGGGGATTGGTTCTCTTTCACGTGGCAGGAGATTTGCAGCATCTGAGGTGAGTAACATCTCGCCCAACTTCACACTATTTTGTTTTGCACGTTTTATTTGAGATTTAAAATTTGGATTTTGAGCCTAAACTGTATTTTCTTGTATAAAAATATATGATGCAAGAATCAAACGTTTTCTGTTCCTAAAAAACTCACAAACGAATTTGTAAATTTAGATCCAGATCTGAAATTAGATTTAAACATGAGTTTTATTGTGATTTATTGATTTCAATACGTTTTAAACATGTCTATATATGTTTAGGGTTTTAGTGTATGTAATACAAATCCTTTGTTTCAGTTTGGTACATATATATAAGAATCATAATTATATTGCTGCAAATGATAGAGAGAATTTTTAGGTTGAAAATTTTGCAAATAAACAACATATGCAGAAAACTGATAATCGTCTGCTCAGTCGACCAATTAGTCGACTTATCAGTCGACTTATGAGTCGATTGATGGGGCGACTAATGAGTCGACTGACGGGAAATTTATAGGTTTTCTTTTTTTTCTTTTTTTCTGTTTTGTCCGATCGACCGATGAGTCAACCGATGGTCCCAGTCGACCCATGAGTCGACTGATGAGGAAATTTCTAGTTTCCTTGGTTTGGATCTGTTCGGGATATTTCAGTTTAACCGATACTGTTTGTGCATGTATGTTCTTGTTGTGTACATTAGTGCAAATGAGGAGTGGCATCGATTCCTAGTATACTGTATGAGTGTAAATTTATTTATTTATTCACACGAGATGGTTTGAGAACACAAGTTTAGAATTGTACACTGAGACACGTGTAAAAGTTGTGTATGTGGACCTTTTCATATATTTCACCAATATCTTGCACACTATTTTCAGTTCATGTTGGGCAATTATATTATACAGTCCATGTGTTGGACATTTATCATTCAGTCCATGTGTTGGGCAAATTGTATTCTGCAGTGCATGTGTTGGACATTCATTACTTTTAGTCCATGTGTTGGACACTTGTTAAATCTTGAGTATGGCATTTATCCGAGTTGAGACATAACTCTTCTTACCCGAGTTTGGGACATGACACTATATAGGCTAGACATGACACTTATGTAGGTTATGACACGACACTTATATAGATTATGACATGACACTGTACTGCAGTTCTGAGATGAGTTTGTCTTCTTTTTATTATTATTCTTGTATTAGATTTTGGGTTTGGTATTTAAGGATTTACAATTTGAGATAACAGGGTATATACATGAGGGTTTCCTTGTTTGGATTATTTCGCTCGACGTACCTATGCTCGTGTTGTAAATTTCTAAATACTAAAATCCTCTTTTGTTAGGATCAATGAATTGTATCTTATTATGTATTAACTGTATTTTCTACATACAACGAGCCCTCTGCCGTGGGGTTGGTTGTGATGTTGCTCGCTAGTACTTTGACGCTCGTTATCCCTCCCCTTTCAGGTAACGAGCCAGGAGCCCAGAGAGTCGCAGGTTGATGGCGATGCACTTTAGTGTCCAGCTGTCTGTCATAGTTATATTTTATTTTGGAGCTCTACTGTAGACTTTTATTTAGACATTTGAGGGTTTTATTCTAGTAGTGTAAAGGCTGTGTGCCTTACTTCCTTTACTCAGACATTTTGTATTTGAGACTTGCTGAGAACTCCATTTTATTTATTTCATACATTGACTTTGTATTCCAGCTTGTGAGTTGATGAAATGTATTAATTTGAACCCTATTATTTCATCATATTCTTTGGTATTATCTTTTACTTGCTTTTGTACCTACACCTGTATTTGACTCTACTAGAGAGATAATAATTGTGATGGTGAAACATGTTATTGCACAGTGTGGTGCATGGTAGGTTTGACATTCCTGATTTTACCTTGGACTGCAGCCTTGTGTGAACTCAGGGGCGTCACATCTAGGATTTAGGATTTAGGGGTTTAGGGTTGTAATTGGGGTTTAGGGTTGTAATTTGGGGGTTAGGGTTGTAATTTGGGGTTTAGGATTGTAATTGATAATATTTTGAATTTTTTTGCATTTAAATGATATAATTTTCTTTTGCATAGATTGAACAATATAATTTTTATTGTTGGCTCTTATGGTGGGAAAATTAATTATGGAATGAATAATATGCCAATGTACGTCGGAGGGGTAACGACACCGTTAATAATCTCAGAATCATATAGTTATTATGACCTGGTTAATGAATTACACAATATTACGGCAATTGACCCACGAGAGTACCGACTAAAAATAATATGCAATTGGCCCATAACTTTTGATAGAATTTTCGCAGCTGAGATCTCAAACGATCATCATATGAGTATTATGTTTAATTTGAGCAAGTCACAACCTACGATAGAATTGTTTATTAAAAAGTTGCCACATAGTTTGTGCCAAAGATTCAACCCTCCAGGAGAATTCTCACGCATGTTAGATTTGGAGTTTAGTCTGATGGTTTTCTTTCTTCTTCGAGTGAAATGGAGCAGACTCAATTTCAATATCATAGTGGTGCATCTTCATTCGGTGGAATGTCAAATGTCATGAACAATGAAGTCATTTATGAAAATATGAGGCTGTTAAGAGGGGCAACAGTTGAAGAGGATGAAAGAAGCGACACCTCTGAAGATGAAGATGAATATGGTGCACCAATTGATAGCATGCAATTTATGAGTGAAGATGATGAAGAGAATCCGGATTGGCCCGATGAGGCTTATGTTAATAATGAATATGTTGAGTACGAAGAACCACCCCTCAACGAGTTTGAAGATGATGAGTGGATTCGTTCTTCCACAGTACAAGACATTTGCATTGGCAAAAGTTCAACTCATAGAGGAGATGATGACATCCCTTTCAGAGTTGGTGATTTATTCGAGACTAAGGACCAATTGGTTGATGCTATTTAGGATTACTCAATCAAAAAGTTGGTTAAATTCAAGCAAATTAAAAGTAATCGCACAAGTTATGAGACAATCTATTTTATGAATACACAAAGGAACGGTCAGGTCAAGGGAATGAAGCAGATTACGCATGTTGTTGGAAGTTATATGCATTTGCCAGAAAGAAACATAATGGGTATTTTAGGATCACAGAATGCTACGGTGTTCACACATGTAGCAATCCAATGTTCGAGCAAGATCATAGTGGTGCTTCCGCCTCTTACATAGCTCGGTTGATTATGCCAAAATTAAAGAAGCAGCTTGAACTAAGGCCCGATAATATAATTGATAGAGTGTTACATACGAAGTTCATTGAAATATCATATAGTAAAGCATGGAATGCAAGGAGAATTGCTATGACAAAAATATTTGGTGATAGAGAGAAGTCATACGCGACACTACCTCAATATCTTGATGCGATCAAAAGAAGCAATCCTGGATCTGAATACAAACTCATAACCAAAGAGATCAATCCGGGAGTTCATCAATTCACCTCTGTATTTTGGGTATTTGGTCCTTTGATCGAGGGGTTTAAATTTTGTCGACCAGTTTTTAGCATTGATGACACACACTTATATGGTAAATATAAGGGTGCATTGCTAGTCGCTACAGGAGTAGATGCAGATGGTGGCTTATTTCCTTTGGCCTTCGCAGTTGTAAGGACCATGGATTTTTGATACTAGTTAAAATAGTTTTCTTATATTTTAAAATATTAAATTATTATTTTCAAAAGAGTATTTGTATTTTCTCGATTTTATAGAATTTTCTACGATTTAAAAGTCTAATTTTATATTTATTTAAAAGATTTTGATATTTATAAATTAATTTAGTATAGTAAAAATTTCTGGAATTTATCCGTTGTGTTATCGATACTATTACGTATTATTTTAAATAATATATTGTATTATTATTATTACGATATTATTTCGTATAATACGATTGTATTATTAATTATGTATTATTTGTATAAATTGTTGTATTATTTATATTGTTGCTTATTATCGATTGTATTACTACAACTGGTACATTTTAATCTGTAGATAATTATCCAATAATTATTTAATTTATTTCGTAAATATTATTATTTTTAAATATTTTTTTAAAACCCTAATTTCCTTTTTCTCTCTCTCCTATATATATATATACATATATCTCTCGTTCTCTTCTTCTCAAAAAACCGTCGCCATACATCTTTTCTCCGCTCCCTCTCTCTCCCCGACTCTCAGACTGCTCCCCTCCGCCCCACGTCCACCATCTCAGACCCGCCATCACCGAACCGACCGCTGTCGAGCCTTCCTCTTCACCGCACCACCCAACTCCTCTCCCCTCCTCTTCTTTCCCAAGCGCCAATCACCACACCAGATCTGCCCATCTTCGCCACCACCACCAGGCCTCTGCCGAGATCCTGACCACGCTGAGAGCTCCTCCAAGACCTCCGCCGGCAAGCTTCCTCCACACGCCCAACACCCCCTACAGTCCCCAAACCCGAGCGCCCCGACCCTCTCTCTCTCTCTCCCCTCTCTCTTCATCTCTTAGCCACTCCACCGGCCTAGATCCGTTCCACTCACGCCGCCTTCTGTCACCACAGCCCATCTCCGACCACCTTCGCCACCTGAACCCGATCAGCGAACCCTCCCGATGACGACAGCACACCAACAGCCGCCGAGCTCTTCCCTGACCGTCCCGTCGAACCCCGCTGTCCTCCACACCTCCATCACCGCCATCTTCCCTCACCAACGCCTCCACCAACAGACCCACCTCCTTCATCACCACAGATCCGACAGCTACCATCACAATCGCCCCTCTGGCTGCCGATCTCCGCCTCGAGCCTCTCAATTTTCATCGTCGTTGTTCAACTACGTCTCCACTCGCTCCATCACCGAACGCCTCCTTACAGCTCGCTTGTCGCCGAGTCCGTAGCGGCATCGCCACCTCGTCATCGGGCCCCTTGGCCTCGTAGGCAAGATCCCATTACTTATTGACTCGTCATTCAATATCTAGATCTATTATGAGTTAATTAATTAGATTAGATTGTAATATGATTAGTTGTAGTGTATATATTGTGATTACATGCATGAATTGTTTGACGAATGACTGTATGGAATCTTGTTGCTTTATCACTTAATTGTTATCCAATAGGAGAGACTGTACATAAAGACGACTCCTGTTAAAAGTATGATTTATAAGCGTTCTTCAAAGCATGGCTATACTCACTCGATATAGAATCCCGATGTGAGGAGTCCCGAGTTCCCTTGATATCGATATCCCGGTATGAAGTTTTCCTTGACTATTACTAATATAGCATCGACTAGACGATGCACTCTTGATCGGACGTGTTATGGGACACAGTTATGTTCATAGTTTTACAGAAGTCGTTCCACGGTAACTCCGTGGCTAGTGTACAATATTTCATGTATAGTTGCTTAATTAATTTGACAACATGGGGTTATAAAGGGGAATTGGACGAAGAATATAGCATGTATATAAATGGTCACAACGCTTTCCTGTTATCGTGATATCGTGAGTGTTATATACATGGGTCAGAGGGCTAATACTTGACTTGAACGCGGCCCCCGGACGACTTTACGGGGACCCGATTATATATATGAAAATATTCTTCCCTAATTTAAATAACATGTAAAACAAGAATAATATGCTTGCGTGTCTTTTGGTGGACTTTGTTAGTTTTGTTGAGATGTGGACAGTTATATTTCTTTTCATACATAGATCGAGATTAATACTTAATTATTTACAATTTGAGACATATGGTATATACATGAGGGTTTCCTTGTTTGGATTATTTCGCTCGACGTACTACGTCTCGAGTTGTAGATTTTTAAGTATTAATTTCATCTAGTTGTATGACTTTGATACTTGATGGTTATTCTGATTGCTAGCTGCATGATCTTGTTACTTGGTTGATTTTTGAATTCTTCTGATTATTAGTATTCCAGTTGCATGCTTCTATCGTTGTTACTATCATCACATGTTCTATTTTTATTTTTGTTATCGCATTGGCCACGCTTCTATTATCATTACTGTTGTTGCATCTGTTATTGCCTTGGTTATTCGACTATTCCTATTTCTCCCTTGTGGGATCTTGTCATGTGCCATGCACGCTAACGTACACCTATTTTCTCTGGTGTACGTCAGATTTAGAGGACCGATAGGTCTAGTTCAAAGTCGTATAGGAGCCAAAGGATTCTCAGCAGGAGTGTCTTGCAGACAGAGTAGAAGATGAAGCCAAAGTCTAGTCATCTCTTTTATTATCTATTGGTCCTTAGTTTACTTTTGTAGCACTTTCCATTTTCGTCTGATCGATGTATTTTATATTTTTCTAGTATTTCATTTAGATAGTTTTTTTATAAGGGATGTTGACCCGAATATTTTATGTCTCGGATGTGTCAGACCCTAGAGGGGGGTGATTAGGGTCTTATGCTAATCTAATCCGATTAAATGCTAATTAAAATTAATTAACAAGTTATCCTAGCAAGTATAAAATATAACAAGTTATATGAACTAGGATAATCAATATGAACAACAAGATATATCCTAACAAAGAGATATAGGCAATGTATGTGCAAGGATATAAAACTAACACAAGGTGATATATCCTACCAAAGAGATATACAATATGATATATGTAAGGATATGTAAACTAACACAAGGGTAAACAATATGAACTAGATAGTAGATGAAATAAATGAGCAATGCACAATTTGGTGATATAAGATAAGTGCAAAAACAAATGCGCCAATGACAAACTCAAACACACTCAAATGATCACGGAGTTCGGACCTTCCGTCCTACGTCTCTGCTCCCTACTCCCGGGGAGAAATCCACTATCATAATCCGGTTTGGAAGCCGGAACTTCTATACACTCGGTTTACAAGTTCACCGAAAACTCTTACACAACAAACACTATGCAATCACACTCTACACCCACACAAGTGTTGGACCTAGCCGTGTCTCCCTCAAGTGCTCGGTTATAACCTCTCCCTAGGTTCGTCAACCGACGCCACTCCTCTTGGAACGATCCCCGACTCTCACCACACACTCCTCACTCGGTGTACAAGTGTATTACAAAGTGAATCTCACAATAGAGCACAATATAACAAATGATTGTTCTCTAATATGGATGAGAACACAATGAAAGCTTACACTCAAATTTACAACTCTCACCAACCCAAATATGTTATGAATGCAAATACAATAAGCTCAAGTGTGTGTGTGTAACAATGAGATAAAATTAAATCTAAACTCAATATAAAACTAGCTTTAATAGAAATGATAATTAACAAATAATCAATAAATAAAAGCTAGAGTAGAGTTTAGAAAACTTCTCAATAGATCAAGATGGAGAGATGGAGATTTGAGCCCAAACAAGAAGATGATCTCCTCCACTTGTGAAAACCAAAACAGCTTTAAACCAAACCCTTAAACAAGCTTAAAATAAGCTTAAACTCTTTTTAAAACTCTTTAAAACATTCTCTTGGGTTACTTCAGAACTGAGATCAAAGAGGGTATTTATAGCCTCCAAAACCTCAGCCAAAAACCCCCAAGCAAAAGACAAAAATAGCCCCAACAACGGTAACAAAAATAGCCGTTGGGAAGAGAACTGACAGCAGCAGTCGACCGAAGAAATTCGCGGTCGACCGTGATGCAGATCCCAGACTGGGAATCGAGCAGAGACTTCTTCGGTCGACCGCACCGGTCGACCGATGGAAATATCGAGCTCTCGGTGGATCGCGGCGGTCTTCCAACAAACTCTCTGCTGCCCAGAAACAAATGAACAATTGAGCGGTCGACCGGTGCGGTCGACCGAAAACTGATATTACAGAAAAACAGGTTTTAGAGCTGATTTTTGAGACTTTGGAAAATATGTTAAAAATAACAAATGAAGTCCAAAAATAATAAAACTTTGGGAAATGTATATAAACATGAAAACAAACATGCTAGAAAAAGAACTTCTCAAATTGAATTTCCATTTGTGAAAACTCATGTATTTTGTAAGTGTGTCCAAAGCATGAAAACCCAAAACCATGCATGTATATATATAACTATATATATACATAGAAACCAAATACGTGTGTGTATATGATATTGAGCTTAAGGTATTTAACACACATAATATAAAACCTAAACTAAGTTACCCAAGCTAGATCTTGATCTTCAATAAGCTCTTTTTGGTAATCTCGCGGATGAAGCTTGAACTTGATCTTTAACTTTGAATTGCAAGGCTTCACTCTACTATTCCGCCAACCTCCATTGGATATCATCGTTGTAGCGCATATTCCATCCAACATCCAACTCTTTGTTTGTCTATAATAAATACGAAAACACAAACACTAGACAAACAACATTAGAAATAAATTATTTGTTAAACATCATCAAAACAAGAAGGCCAACAGGATGATCTACTTTTGATGATATGTCTATTTCCTATTCAGTGTTGTTCATTATATTCTCGCTACTGTGATCGGGGACTTGCGCCTTCACATTTTATATTGCTTGACACTTAGTGTATTAGATTGAGAAGAAAGGATCTAGTACTTATTTTTCCTCAGTCTAATATGTCGTGGGCTTGTTCACGTTCTGATTCCCCAATATTTTGGGAAGCGATGGGTGACAGAAGTTGTGGAGGTCGAGAACAGTGAAAATTAGGAGTGGTTTTTTTCTTGCATTCAATTATATATTTTTTATGTGTTTCTTCCTAGGAAAATTACTTTTAGATCCGATAGGATGAAAGGTATTCCAAGAGCATTGTACAGGAGATTTGGCTCTATCACAATCACCGCTATTGCTTACGACATATTAGAGCTAATTTTAAAAAGAGCTTTGGTCAAATACATTTACAAAACCTTCTTTGGCAAGCGGGTTGTGCACCTGAAACATGTGTGTATGATTGGATACAGGAGCAAATGAAGGCATTATCTCCAGTTGCGCATGACTGGATTGAGAGTAGTTTGGGGAGTGATTACGAGGACCGGTGGGCACTAATTAAAGATGAAGGGAATCAGTTTTGCATGATGACAATTAATTATTCTGAAAGCTTCAACGGGGTACTTAAGGGGGCTTGAGCAATGCCCATACAGGTGTTGGTTGCAAGGACAGTTTATAGATTAAATTTTTATTTTGTCAAGCGGCAAGAGGATAGGGCATAGTAGCACTCGTTGTTGACACATAAAAAATGAAGAGATTATAGGAGCTCGTGTCAAACAGGCGAGATCAACGAAGATTGTTAGATTTGCTGTAGATGAATAACAGGTTACAGACAATCACAGTCATATTTACACCGTCAATTTATGAGGGACACAATGCGCATACACTTGTAACATACCAGAATTATAAAAATTACCATGTTTACATGTTATAGCGGTTACGTCCAAACAATTTAGGGGGGAAAACACTTAATATTTCACATATGCTTCTGAGTGGTATCAATCAAGTCACTATAGAGATTCATACAATCAGTGTTTTCACCCCCATTATAGATAGTCACTACTGGCCACCCTATAACGGGCCGCATGTATTACCTCCTGAATATAAAAGACAAGTCGGATGCCTGCGATCAGTACGCATTAAAGGTACGATGGATGAAGGTCGGGAAGGAGCTCCAAAAAAAATATGTGTGGATATTACAGACAACCGGGTCACAGGAGATCTCATTGTCCTACCAATCCAAATAGATAGCAATTAATGGGTATAAATTTTTTAATTATTAATTTTATTCTTGTTATGGTAATTCACCATCTAAAGATAAAGACATCAAAATGTCGTCTTCATAGACCTAAAAGAGCTATGGTTCAAACCAACTTAGCGGCCCAAAAGCCCAGCCAAGAACAGGTCTATTAACCCGCTAAAGCAAGCAAGTCATCTTTGCCGACACGAAGTGCAGGAGTGGTCACTCCCTTATAAATCTAAACGACTCCTCAAGAGTCTACCTGCCTTATAATCAAGACAACTCCACAGCTAGTCGGCTTGACCATCTACTCACTTATCTACTCGGCCAGAAGCTCACTCGGATGTTCGATTAGCAAATCATAGAGATGACTTGGAAGCCGACCCGACCCTAACAAGAGGATAAGATCCAACTAAGCTCCCTTCGGATATACAACGATCAACACTAAAATATTGATCGGTCCCATCAAGATCTTAACTCCGACAAATCTTGTGCATCAGACAACTCACTCTGCTCGCAAGTCACTTCCGAGATATCTTTGAGACATCCTCTCCTGTGCTCGAATGACTTCCCTTTCAATCGCCAACCGCCATCTATAACGTAATGAGTGGCTAGACAGCCAACCTATCGCCCACCAGTCCTCATCTGTCACTTCCGGGATATCTTTGACTCCTGTGCTCGAATGACTTCCCTTCCAATCATCAGCCTACATCTATAAAATAAAGAATGACTTAGCAGCCTGTTCGCTCAACCCCTAACCACCCCACTGTATGTAGCCAGAGCCAAAGGTCAGAATCTCAGAGGCAAGAGACTATAAAAGGAGGTAAAGGGGGTAAGAATAGGAGACTGCTTGCTCTTACGCCTGAACTTTTCTTCCTCTTGATCTTTTTATTTACATAAGAAAAACCTAACAATTCTTAAAGGAGATACTCCCTGCAAGGACCTTAATGGCCCAGGGACCTCCCCGAAAACCTCCCTCAAGCTCACCAGCTGACTTGACCGTCGGAGGTACCACGGGGAAACTAGACCCGTACTCCCGCAATTCTTGCATGTGCAGGTCATCAGTCTGCCCCGAGTGCTCAGAACCGAGCATAGCGTTTGAGGAGGATTCGGCCCCATCAATCATCCTCTCCCCCTTTGTCGTCAGCGCGGGGATCCGAACGGCGTCCCCCAGCAGACCACCCTAATTGACTGTGTGTTCACGAACATCAACAGTTTGGCGCCCACCGTGGGGCCTACTTTCTTCTTGAGAAGACATGCCCAATTCTGAGCATGGGCCTGATCTTGTCTATTCTTGAAAATTGTCACTGAAATTGCACCATTCAAGCTAAACAAAGCCTAAAATCGCATCATTCAAGCTAAGGAGGATTAGCTTATGGCTATGAGGAGCTAACATAGGCATAGCCCTTGAGGGCTCCAATAGCTTTCTGGGGAGTATTTGACAAGTAGAACTATGAAAGCCCTCCTAGAGAAGACACACCACT
The DNA here is from genome assembly GCA_022839385.1 of Asparagus kiusianus. Lineage (NCBI taxonomy): Eukaryota > Viridiplantae > Streptophyta > Magnoliopsida > Asparagales > Asparagaceae > Asparagus > Asparagus kiusianus. Next base: position 455,196 of record BQKN01067105.1, on the reverse strand, counting down.
ATGATGTTTGTCTGGCTTGAAAATGAAGCACAGGCTTCTTATCGCCGCCACAGATAAAACTCCCACCCCCTAGATAGCCAAGAGGCCTGGAGTTGGATCGTAAAACTGAACCGCACCTCCAAAAAAGGGTTATGATCAGATCCAGTATCGCTCAAGCTCCCACTGACAATAGCTCATCCGAGCTCAAGAGCAATGATCAAGTCTGTGGCAGGCTCCTCGGACCATCACCTCCTTCAAAGGAGAGTCCTTCCTCACCAAGGGTGAGATTGCGGGAAAAACTCGAGGGCTCGTCGGCTGGTCTTCTCAGGAAGATTAATAGCCTCGGCTCCCAACAGATGCTCAGAACCACCAGAGTCGAAGTAAGAACTGGTGGTCGAAGCATGTGACTCGCACTCCCCCTGCAAGAAGGCTCCTCCATTTATAGGATGGTCCGACCGTTGCTGTTCCTGGAAACCCCAAGGGGAAACCATGATCCTATCAAATTCCAGGAAGCAAAGCTTCGACGCCTGGGGTTCTCACCAACAAGAAGCCCCCATCACAAAAGTTGCCTGGGCCTCCTCCATCGAGCGTCATCTTCCAAAAGCTCAAACAACGGAATATTGGCCATAACAGAGCAACCAACATTGGTGAAGCAAGATCTGTTGAAAATCATCACATCCACCGTCGGCCTGCAAGGACCTCAGCAAAGACCTAAGTTCAGAAAGGTCTTGGCCAATGAGATGGCGAATATGTTGGCTACTCTATGACTTCTAAAGCTAAACAGCTTGCCCTCAAGAAAGAGAGTAACAACCGATTCCGGACACTCCACAGTTTGGCAACAAAGATAGCCAATGAAGCGGCAACTTGCTCTCGTCAAAACAGGAATGTTCACAAACGACAAGAAGCAACCAAGGAAGTTCCGTCTCAGTGACCTTTTCCCCTACAGAAGGAAACCTTCAGAACACATGGATAGAGAATATGAATTCAATGCCTTTCGTACATTAAATGTTGATGAATTGCACTCCATGATGTACAAATTTTAACAATCAATAAAAGTACACAAAAAAAGAGATCAAAGACCTAGCCAATTGATAAGGGTTCTAGGTACACGACTTCTCAGTTGGAAATCAAGACCTTGGCTCCTCATCAGGAATAGCCCAAGGCACAATGACTCCTCAATTGGTCACAAGACCTTGGCGCCGCCTTAGGATCGGCCCAAGACACGACGACTTCTCAGTCGGTCACAAGACCTTGGCGCCGCCTCAGGATAGGCCCAAGGCACAATGAGTCCTCAGTCAGAACAAAGCCCTTGGCTCTTCCTAAAGATAAGCCTAAAGCACAATGACTCCTCACTCGGCACAAAGCCCTTGGCTCTTCTTAAAGGTAAGCCCAAGGCACAACATATGGTTCGATTCCGTCTGCTCTCATCGACCATCATGGTCAAGCCCTTAGCTCTTCCTAAAGATAAGCCCAAGGTACAACGACTCCTCAGTCAGCACAAAAGCCCTTGGCTCTTCTTAAAGGTAAGCCTAAGGCACAACATATGGTTCGATTCCGTCTGCTCTCATCGACCATCATGGGCAAGCCCTTAGTTCTTCCTAAAGATAAGCCTAAGGCACAACGACTCCTCAGTCGGAACAAAGTCCTTGGCTCTTCCTAAAGATAAGCTCGAGGCACAACGACTCCTCAGTCGGAACAAAGCCCTTGGCTCTTCTTAAAGGTAAGCCCAATGCACAACATATGGTTCGATTCTGTCTGCTCTCATCGACCATCATGGTCAAGCCCTTGGCTATTCCTAAAGATAAGCCCAAGGCACAACGACTCCTCAGTCGGAACAAAGCCCTTGGCTATTCCTAAAGATAAGCGCGAGGCACAACGACTCCTCAGTCGGCACAAAGCCCTTGGCTCTTCTTAAAGGTAAGCCCAAGGCACAACATATGGTTCGATTCCGTCTGCACTCATCGACCATCATGGTCAAGCACTTAGCTCTTCCTAAAGATAAGCCCAAGGCACAATGACTCCTCAGTCGGAACAAAGCCCTTGGCTCTTCCTAAAGATAAGCCCAAGGCACAACGACTCCTCGGTCGGAAAAAAGCCCTTGGCTTTTCTTAAAGGTAAGCCCAAGGCACAACATATGGTTCTATTCTGTCTGCTCTCATCGACCATCATGGTCAAGCCCTTGGCTCTTCCTAAAGATAAGCCCAAGGCACAACGACTCCTCAGTCGGAACAAAGCCCTTGGCTCCTCATCAGAAATAGCCTAAGATACAACGACTCCTCAGTCGGTCACAAGACCTTAGCGTCGCCTTAGGATATGCCCAAGGCATGACGACTTCTCAATCGGTCACAGGGCCTTGGCGCCTCCTCAGGATAGGCCCAAGGCACAAAGACTTCTCAGTCGGTTCCAAAGACCTGCGCTGCTCATTAGGAATAGCCCAAGGCATAATGACTCCACAGTCGGTCACAAGACCTTGGCGCCTGTTTGTGTCAAAAGTTGTTGTTTTCATTGCTCTGAATCTATTACAACTTCAGTTGTTACAATAAACTCAAATTAAAATAAAAATTCGATCTTTTTATAAGATCTCCTTTATACAATGAAAATAAGGATTATAACTCTTGTCAAACAGTGCAACGGACGTTTATCACCCGCTGCTTGCGTGGGAACTTTGACTGTATCGGGGACGTTAATATCCATGGACCGCCGTGGATCAGATCCGGTTGACAAAAAATTGATAGAGCTCCTACTTCACCAAGGAAGTATTCGCTTGAAGTACTAAAATCGACCAAGCGAAATCAGTAGCTCTTCTCGAGATTAATACCAAGCCTAATCTCAAGGAACGGACGGACGAGGCTTCAGACCTCTCGAACTCTCCCTCTTTATGCTGAAGAATTTCACCGAGATCAGTTAGCCTCCTCTGAAATTCATGCTCCCTTGCTCTCCAACTCGGCAGCACCTCCTCGTCTTGATAAAATTCTGCCCTTGTGAAATGAGCTCCTAGGCCTGTATTTATAGGCTTTGGTTGGTGGTTTTCAGATAAGAATGAGTGATTTGACATTATCTTCAGTTAATAACGGTCTAACCATGTTTATGAATGATATCAAGTTAATTGGGAACCCCTGGAATAGATAAATCCCAAGAAAATAGTAAAAACCGTCAAAAACGCGTTTTCGGGTCAAACCTGCACGAAACGCCCTGCTGACCAGCGGGGGGCGCGGGTCGGCCGGGCCTGACCCACGCTGGCACCGGTCGGACGGTGCTGACCCGCACCGGCACGGGTCGAACAACATCGACCTGTGCGGGCGCGGGTCCGCCGACGCCGTCTCATGCGGGCGTGGGTTAGCCGCCTCAGTTGAACTTTTTTTTGCACTTTGTCACTTTTCGAGACTTGTACTTTCTGCCATTCTGCGTATTTGGTTGACTCGTTGACTTGTACACTTCGCTGAGGCTGATTGACGAACGCGAGCTGACTGACGCGTGCGTGTTGACTGACACGCGTGAGCTGATTGACGTGCACGTGTTGACCGACGTGTGCGAGTTGATTGACGCGTGCGTGTTGACCGACGCATGCGAGCTGATTGGCGTGCGCGTGTTGACCGACGCGAGCAAGCTGATTGGCACGCGCGTGTTGACCGACGTGCACGAGCTGATTGACGTGCTCGTGTTAACCGACGCGCGCGAGCTGATTGGCGCGCGTGTGTTGAACGACGCGCGCAAGCTATTGACGCACGCGTGGTGACCGACACGTGCAAGCTGATTGGCGTGCGCGAGCTGACTGTTGAGCGTGTAGGCCACTCGGTTCGCCGTTTTGCTTCATGCGCTTGTTGTCATCAGATAATCCTCTTAGACTCGATAACGACGTTCGTCATCTTCTCTCCGTCTCGAGCTGTGTACGGACACCTATAGGAATTTTTAGATGCCTACAACGCCACCTTAGGATAGGCCCAAGGCACGATGACTTCTCAGTCAGTCATAGGGCCTTGGCGCCGCCTCAGGATAGACCCAAGGCACAACTGTTGGCCTTCTTGTTTTTATGATGTTTAACAAACAATTTACGACTAATATTGTTTGTCTAGTGTTTGTGTATTTATAATTATTGTAGACAAACAACGAGTTGGAGGATAGATGGAATTGCGCTTCAACAAAAATATCCAATGGAGGATGGTGGAATAGTGGTTGAAGCCTATACAATTCAAGTTAAAGATCCAATTACAAGCTTCATCCAAGTTTACCAAGTCAAGCCTATTGAAGATCAAGATCTAGCTTGGGTAACATTAGTTTAGGTTTATATTATGTGTGCTAGTACTTTAAGCTCAATCCTACACACACATACACGTTTTGGTTTTTCTATGTATATATATATAGTCGTATATATACATACATGTTTTTGAGTTTTCATATTCATAAATATGAAATTACATATTTCATATTTATCATTGTGTTTTGGTTTAGCTACATAGATATGAAACAACAAACAATTTTATTCACGTAGGCTGTCTAAAAATTATAATAGATATCTTATCCCCCATCAAACTCTGATGATGGAAGTTACAATCTGACGACTTCCAGAAGGCTACAATTGGAAAACTTTCATGTAGATCGATGAAAGTTACAATCTGACGTCCTTCACGATAACCGATGAAATCTCTAATTCAACAGCCTTCATAATCAACAGCAGGAGTTACAATCTGACGACTCTCATATTTCAAGGAGTCAAGACGAATATTACAAGACAATGATCTTTGCAACGCTACGACAAAAGAGACTACAAATTGACGGTCTCTTCAAATCTAGACGCAGAGCTCACCTATGCATCCCAGATTCAAAGCGCATAGCTCGTGGTTGTGTTCCCAGAACAAAATGCATAAGTCCTCTCTGCGTTGCCACATCAAAACACGGAGGTCCTCCTCGTGTGTCAGCAACAAAACGCGGGGGTCGAACCCACGTTGCAACAACAAAACACGGGGGTCGAACCCACGTTGCAACATCAAAACGCAAGGGTCGAACCCGCATTATAACATCAAAACGCGGGGGTCAGACCCTTGTTGTTTGCATTTGACTGGTTCAAACAAGAACCTGAACAGTTTTTAAACCGTGTCTCACTTAATGGGGTTGGTTACACCCTATTATGGAGAGATTTTAGGGGGGGGTTACACCCCTTAAACCCTTGAACAGTTCCAAAATTGTTTCCAATGATTTGAGGGTGGTTACACCCCACTTAGGAGTGAATTAAGGGGGCGGTTACACCCCTTAATCCCCTATAAATATGAGTAAACTCAACTGAGTTTCGGGCTTTTTGGAGGCTGGCTTTTTGGATCTTGGACTTGGCAGCGAGAAGGAGAACTTTGGCTGACTTTTTGGGGATCTTTGATATGGCATCTTGGAGCTTTCTGCAGCAACGAAGTCCTTGGAGCATTCCTTTGGCTTATTAACCAAACTTTCGGTGCAAATCAACTCTTTTTCAAGAGTTCAAACTCGTTCAGAGTTATCAAATCATCAAGAGTTTCAAACTTGCCACGCAAGTTCTCCACAGCGTCAAATCATGAGGAGGAGATACCGTTCCAGTGAATCAAAACGTACGGATCGTCAACGAAGAGCAAACTCGACGCAAGCATTCGAGGGAGGCACTCCATCGTCACCGTGAAGAACCTAGATTTAAACAAAGGGGAGAATCCAGATCATTCTCCTCTCTTTTGTAATCAGAATCTAATTGTAATTGAGATTAAAAGGAATATAAATCAATTTTTCTTTCATTTTTTTTACTCTAAATTTTTCCACCAAACAAAAGATGGTGACTCCGCTGGGGATAAGCTTCTCTGACGAAGAAGTTGTGGCGCAATCCGACGTCAAGCTCACTGGAACGACCGTCGAAACTCTGGTCATCGAGTTAGATCAAGCCAAGTATGAGGAGTTACTCTCCTTCAGATCCATTAGTCCCAAGGCTATGCGCAAGATCCGCAAAGTCTTCAAGAAGACTAAAGCTCCAATTGTTGCTCCGATGCCGAAGGAAGCCCTCTCCTTTAGCCAAGATTGCTCGAATAGCCCCTCATCCGAAGGAGTGGGCTCAGCTTATGCCAAACGCAGCCCTCAGTGGCGTGTTGTGCAATCAAAACGCAGCCTTCAGAGGTGCGTTCCAACATCAAAATGCAAACCTCAAAACTGCGTTGATCTGACAGAACGCAACTCTAAGGAGTGCGTCCCAGAACCAAAACGCAACTCTCAGGAGTGCGTTTCACATACTGAACGCGACTCTCAGTCATGCGTTTCAGAACCAAAACGTAGATCTCAAGACTGCGTTTCATAAAACGTAGACCTCAGGACTGTGTTTCATCAGCAAAACCTGGAGCTCAGGCTTGCGTTTGGGTAACAAAATCCAATACAGAACCTGGTGTAGTCCACCCCCCGGACCCCCCGACCAGGGGTGCGCCGCCCCCTGGACCCCCGGCTCGCTGACCGGGCAGCGAGACCCCCGAATACTCTGCGTAGTGCGACTAGATTGAGGGGCGGATATAAAAAGTCCATGGAGTCAAGGCATCTCAACCAAATCCATGTTCACCAAAAGCTAGTCGTGTCCAATCATGGACTGGGGGTTCCAATTCAAACCTCATGATCAGTGAGTAATTCTCCTCAAATCTTTACAACAGATTTAAAAGAATTCATATCGAGAGAAAGACCGATGCAACAAGTCATTCGTTCATTCCAATGTGAACAATTGATTCCTACGGTCCTCTCGAAATATCAATGCTGCTCATATGCGACCAAACCATTGGTGTTCGACCAATTAACGAATGTTGCCTTGCCGAACCAACGATGGCGTTCGCACAAGAAGAAGTCTCCAGAGACCGAATATCCTGGGGTCACTATCAATGTGATCGGCAAAGGGAAAGCATCAGGTCCTAGTTCTAATGAATCTGAGACAAGTCGTTCACCGACCATCAGAGAAATCGCTGACGAGTTTGAAGGAATCTACCAACGCACTCGGACTCGAACGGGAGCCATTCTCCCTATCAACTATCGGAGGTTAGCCAGAGGAACCAATTCCGATGATAAACACTCAACCATTGCAGAGTCCCAATCATCAAGCTCTTTGGTTGAACATGAGAGCTCCGCTTATATAACGGGAAACCATGAAGATCTCGCGAAGAGACTTGATGAGCAGGAGGTCATGCTCAAATCTTAGCAGGAGGCCATCAATGAACTCTTGGCCCTGTTGACTCAAATCGTCACAGACAAGGCCAAATCTCAAAAGACAGACTCGCCACTCAAGCAAGAATCTTCCCGAAGAGGAAGAACGTCTTCATCCCGACCTTACATAAGCAAAGGGAAGGAAAAAGTGGTTGATGACATTGCTTCTGACCAAGAAGCCCACAACTTGGAATCTTTTTCTGATGAAGGGAGAGAGACGGAGAATGAACAGAATCTTCAGTCTGTCAAAATGGAAGAATTGGAAGCCTGCCTTAATGCTATTGCTAATAGAAGTGAGCTCCAAGATGAGGGAGTTGTCAGGCCCTATCCTATCAAATGGGATATAGCCCCCTATTCTCCAAAGTTCGAAGTCCTAACGTTATAAACTTTTGATGGCACGGGATCATCGAACCAATATATCTATCATTTCAAGTTACAGACTGGGAATGTGATATCAAACGATGCCATACTAGCTCGATTGTTCATAGGCACCCTCAAGGGAGTTGCCTTTGAATGGTTCAGGAAACTGCCTACGGGATGCATCCAAAAGTGGGCAGATCTAGAGAGACTCTTCCTATCAAGATTCTTTGAAGAGGATACAGAAGTCTCCATCCATACCCTTCTCACCACTAAGCAGAAGAAGAAGGAGTCCGTCAAAGCCTTCGTAAAGAGGTTCCGAAGCATGGCTCTCCGATGTCTGACAGGTATGACACAGTCTACCTTAGTGGAGACCTGTCGACACAACTTACAAACTGATCTTCTAGCACAAATGAGGGTTACAGAATACCGTTCCTGGAGATAACTAATTTCTTAAGGCGAACAGGCTCAAAAGATTATTGTCAGGGTTAAAGCTAAAGAATAAAGTAGGCAGGATCAACCTGAGCAATCGGACCAAACTCAATCTTCTCAGTCAGAAGGAGAAGATACTACGGCCGCTGAAGCCGATCCTCTCCAGTAGGATGACGGGTCCAACAACTATCACGTTAACAGTTACCTCTGATAGTCAAACTCGTTAGGCAGTGGCTCACTAGGCAATGTGCCATGTCTACCCTCCCCCCCTACACTTGTTCAAGACTGGGGGTTGGTTTATTTGTAGCTCTTTGGATTATGAGTAATATTTAAGTTGTCATGTTTAATAGAATACCTCTGTTAACCACAAAATCTACCAAAACTATCACGTTAATATTTACCTCTGATAGTCCATCAACTTGCCAATCTTTTTCAATAGGATGGCGGGCCCACAAAACTATCACGGGAATAGTTACCTCTGATAGTCCATCACTTTGCTAACCCTCTTTAATAGGATGGCAGATCCATAAAACTATCATGATAATGAGCACCTCTGATAGTCTATCTTCTTTAAATTTACCCACCAATCCTCTTCAGTAGGATGTAGGGTCTATCAAAACTATCACGTTAACAGTTACCTCTGATAGTCAAACTCATCAGATAGCGACCCACCAGGTGATGTGCCTATATTCCGACTTCATGGATAGTGTCTCACAAGGCGATGTGCCCTGTCTACCTATTTTTATTCCCCTGATAAGTCTTAATCAAGACTGGGGGTTGGTTACTTGGAATCCATTGGATTAAGAGTAACGAATCTTTCACATCGTCTAGTTAATATTACACTTATGACGATCATCACCCCCACAGAGTAGGAACGCAGCTTGCATCACACACACTCTTGTCATGTTAACAATACACCTCTGATAATCAACTTATTAATCCTTGTCAATAGGATGATTGGTCCTCAAAAATTGCTCAAATCGCAATCTTCCCCAGCAAGACACTAGGTCTTCAAAATCTTATTCAAATCACAAGTATCAGAACTCATCACTCCTGATGATAAACTCACCTAGCAATCCTCCCCAGTGAGACGCTAAAATATCTTCCCCGCAGATGTCACATTAAAATCACACCTCTGACAAAAATTCACTTATCGACTCTCTCCAATAGAGCGATAGGTCCTCAATGTTGCCCTGATCGCAACATCCTCCTGTCACGTTAATATCATACCTCTGACAACCCACTTATCGATCCCCTTCAATAGGATGATAAGTACACAAAGTTACCCCAATCGTAATATTTTCCTGTCATGTTAACACCAAATCTCTGACAATTAACTTATCATCTCTCTTCAATAGAGCGATAGGTCCTTAAAGTTGCCCTGATCGCAACATCCTCCTGTCACGTTAATATCACATCTCTGACAACCCACTTATCAATCCCCTTTAATAGGATGATAAGTCCACAAAGTTGCCCCGATCATAATATTTTTCTATCATGTTAACACCAAACCTCTGACAATTAACTTATTGTCTCTCTTCAATAGAGCGATAGGTCCTCAAAGTTGCCCTTATCATAACATCCTCCTGTCACGTTAATATCACACCTCTGACAACCCACTTATCAATCCCCTTCAATAGGATGATAAGTCCACAAAGTTGCCCCGATTGTAATATTTTCCTGTCATGTTAACACCAAACATCTGACAATTAACTTATCGTCTCTCTTCAATAGAGCGATAGGTCCTCAAAGTTGTCGTGATCGTAACATCCTCCTGTCATGTTAATATCACACCTCTGACAACCCACTTATCAATCCCCTTTAATAGGATGATAAGTCCACAAAGTTGCCCCGATCGCAATATTTTCCTGTCATGTTAACACCAAACCTCTGACAATTAACTTATCGTCTCTCTTCAATAGAGCGATAGGTCCTCAAAGTTACCCCGATCATAACATCCTCCTGTCACGTTAATATCATACCTCTGACAACCAACTTATCAATCCTCATTAATAGGATGATAAGTCCACAAAGTTGCTCCGATCACAACAAATTCTTGTCACATTAATCCCACACCTCTGACAAAATTCACTTATCGACTCTCTCCAATAGAGCGATAGGTCCTCAAAGTTACCCTGATCGTAATATTTTCCTGTCATGTTAACATCACACCTCTGACGATCAAATCAATTTATCGACTCTCTTTGATAGAGCGATAAGCCCATAAAATACTATTAGGTTAACATCACACCTCTAACAGTCAAACCCCCCAATGAACTTGTTAATCCTTTTTCAACAAGAATATCAAGTTTTTATTATAAAATCCCCAGCGGATTAAAGTTTTTTTGGAATTATCCTATTGACAATGAAGAAAAATTTTGAATTTCACTCTAAATGAAAATTCATGCCAAGTTAATATTACACCTCTAGCGCTTCCAACTTTCTTTCAGTGTTTCAAGTAACACAGGAAGAAACAGCGACAAAGTCTACGTATTCAACATCGTAGCACCAAAAATCCATGTATTTCATGCATGGGGGACTTTATCTTGATCCCTAAATAGAGATAAGTCTGCATCTAACACATGCTGCTGGGTAGCGCATTCCCGTAAAATTGGCAAAGCCCACGTATTCAACATCGTGGCAGGTTTTTATTAATAACGCCGAAATCCATGCCTTACACGCATGGGGGACTTTATCTCGATCCCTAATTAGAGATAAGTCTACACCTAACACGCGTTGCCGGTTAGTCTTTTGCCGTGAAAAGAACATAAAAATCCATGCCTTACACGCATGGGGGACTTTATCTCGATCCCTAATTAGAGGTAAGCCTACGCCTAACACGCGTTGCCGATTAGTCTTTTCCCGTGAAAATGACAAAGTCTATGTATTCAAAATCATAGCATCAAGTCTAAGAGGGTTCATTCTCTTAGCACAACGTTACATGTGAAACGGATTCAAATAATTCACATGCTAGCCCGACTCAAACGGTAGTCGGTAAAGGCTTATCAAATTCGTTGATGGCTGAGGGTTTACCAAAAATCCTATACATGTTTGCAGGCCCATCAGCTTAATAGATGTGAGTCAAGACTTGAAATAGATGAGCTAAAGACAAGTCTCAAAGACTTAGTCAAAAAATGCATGAAAGCTACCTCCGCGTCTCAAGTCAAAACGCCAAGGTCAGACCCACGTTGCAAAAACCACAATGCCGAGATCACACCCGAGCTCCAAATTTAAAACGCAAGGATGAGACCCGCGTCTCAAGTTCAAAACGCAGGGGTCCACCCCCGCATTCCAGAAGCAGGATTATGACGCATACCTTCATACAGGTCCTACGTGGCAAATCCCTTCAACCAAGATGCCTTCGAAGCGAGTGCAGAGAATGACTCCTTTACGACAAGGAATCAACAGCTCTAAAATCAGAGTCGAGATCCAAAGTATTCCGAAAATTTATCCCAGTCAACCGCAAACTTTCGAAAACTTTGGAGGGGGTTCTGTAGGTTGTCTAAAAATCACAATAGATATCTTATCCCCCATCAAACACTGATGATGGAAGTTACAATCTGACGACTTCCAGAAGGCTACAATTGGAAAACTTTTATGTAGATCGATAAAGGTTACAATCTGACGATCTTCACGACAACCGATAAAAGCTCTAATTCAACAGCCTTCACAATCAACATCAGGAGATACAATCTGACGACTCTCATATTTTAAGGAGCCAAGACGAAGATTACAAGACAATGATCTTTGTAATGCTACGAAAAAAAGACTACAAATTGACGGTCTCTTCAAATCCAGACGTAGAGCTCACCTATGCGTCCTAGATTCAAAGCGCATAGCTCGTGGTTGTATTCCCATAACAAAACTCATAAGTCCTCTTTGCGTTGCCACATCAAAATGCGAAGGTCCTCCTCGTGTGTCAGCAACAAAACGCGGGGGTCGAACCCACGTTGCAACAACAAAACGCGGGGGTCGAACCCACGTTGCAACATCAAAACGCAAGGGACGAACCCACATTGTAACATCAAAATGCGGGGGTCAGACCCGCGTTTTTTGCATTTGACTGGTTCAAACAAGAACCTGAACGGTTTTTAAACCGTGTCTCTACTTAATAGGGTTGGTTACACCCTATTATGGAGAGATTTTAGGGGAGGTTACACCCCTTAAACCCTTGAACAGTTCCAAAACTATTTCCCATGATTTGAGGGTGGTTACACCCCACTTAGGAGTGAATTAAGGGAGCAGTTACACCCCTTAATCCCCTATAAATATGGGTAAACTCAACTGAGTTTCGGGCTTTTTGGAGGCTGGCTTTTTGGATCTTGGACTTGGTAGCGAGAAGGAGATCTTTGGCTGGCTTTTTAGGGATCTTCGATCTGGCAGCTTGGAGCTTTCTGCAGCAACAAAGTCCTTGGAGCATTCTTTTGGCTTATTAACCAAACTTTCGGTTCAAATCAACTCTTTTTCAAGAGTTCAAACCCATCCAGAGTTATCAACTCATCAAGAGTTTCAAACTTGCCATGCAAATTCTCCACAGTGTCAAATCGTGAGAAGGAGATACCGTTCCAGTGAATCAAGACGTATGGATCGTCAACAGAGAGCAAACTCGACGCGAGCATTCGAGTGAGGCACTCCATCGCCACCGTAAAGAACCCAGATTTAAACAAAGGGGAGAATCCAGATCATTCTCCTCTCTTTTGTAATCGGAATCCAATTATAATTGAGATTAAAGGAATATAAATCAATTTTTCTTTCATTTCTTTTACTCCGAATTTTTCCACCAAACAATTCACATTTTCATTTGTTTCATATTCTATTGTGTTTAAGAATATATTGCATAAACTATACAATTTTGTGAAAATATTGTATTCTCAGTTTTTGGACTTAACAATAATCATATACATCTTCTATTATGTCTACAAAATTATTTTGTAAGGTTTCAAAACATGGTTTAGCCAAAATGTTAAAATTCATATGTTTACATTTTCATGTTTTGGACTATTTTGTAAAATGATGATATTTTACATTTGGGAGGTCCTTTTTGTAGCATGTGTATTATCATGTCTACAATCATTTCTCAAAGTTTTACATTTTTCTAAATTTATTTGATATTTTTAAACAGGGTTTTAAAATCAGAAAATCAACTTTCAAACCTGAATTTCATATGTCAGTTTGCGATCGACCGTGCCTATGTTTTTCCCTCAGGAGGCAGCAGGAACTTTCACGGTCGACCACCACGATCGACCGTCAGTCTGTAAATTCCCACGGTCGACCACCACGGTCGACCGTAGATCTTTCTGAAAGTTTTCTCAGATTCGAAAGTCCTCGTGGTCGACCGCGAGAATCTCACGGTCGACTGCCGATAGCCCAACGTCTATATTCGGTACAGAATCTGATTTCTGATTTCCTAGGATTTTTGTTGATTTGTTTGGAGTTTTGGCTGATAGTTTCTCTTCCTATATAAACCCCTCAAACCCCAACTACCAGACCCAACCAATGGAATGTTTTTAAACAAGTTTTAAAAGAGTTTTAACAAGGGTTTAAGTTTGGTTTAAGGGTGTTTTGGTTTATGAAGATTGGTTCACAAGTGGAGGAGATCATCTACATTGTTTGAGCTTTATTTTAATCCATCTCTACATCTTGTTTTTCAGAGAAGAATTTCTAAACTCTACTTCTAGCTATTTATTGTTTTGTTCATAATTTCTATATGCTGGATTTTAATTGAGTTTAGTTGATTTAATTTTACTCATTGTTTACACACACACACTTGAGCTTATCGTATTTTCATACATAGTATATTTGGGTTGGTGAGAGTTGTATCAATTGAGTGTGAGCTTTCATTGTGTTCTCATCCATATTAGAGAACAATCATTTGTTGTATTATGTTTATTGTGAAGTTCACTTTGTAATACACTTGTACACCGAGAGGAGTGTGTGGTGAGTGACAGGGTCGAATCCAAGAGGAGTGGCATCGGTTGACGAACCTAGGGAGAGGTTGTATCCGAGTACTTGAGGAGGAGGACACGGGCTAGGCCAACACTTAGAAGGTGTGAAGTGTATTTTCAAGTGAGTGAGTTGTAGAGTTTTCAATTAGCTAGAAAACCGAGTGTGTAGAGAAGTTCCGGCTTCCAAACCGTGATAGTGGATTTCTCCCCGGGAGTGGGGAGCGGAGACGTAGGACGGAAGATCCAAACTCCGTGATCATATTGTGTATTTGCATTGTTTATTTACACTATCACTCTTATCTTATTTATGTTTATTTCACCCTTGTGTTAGTTTATATATCCTTACATATATTTTTATCATATAGGATATATCTCATTATTCATATTGCTTATCCTAGCTCAAATATCTTGTTGTATTTTATACTTACTAGGATAACTTGTTAATTAGTTTTTATTAGCATATAATCGGATTAGATTAGCGTAAGACCCTAATCACCCCCCCTCTAGGGTCTAATAATTAGTATCAGAGCTTGGTGCTCTTTGATTTAAGGTCTAATCGCCTTGAGTTAAAGATCTAAGTTATCTTTTTGTGCTAATCTTGCTTTGATTGCATTTCTATCTTGCTTGCATATTTATATTTATCATGGCCATGAAGTGTGCACCTTTGTTAGGTTATGAATCAAATGTTGCTCCTAAATTCATTAACTTTCCCTATGCACAATAGGCTTCTAGATTTAAACTTTTTGTGCGATCTAAAAATATTGATTTACGGGGAGTTATTGATAATGCTTATATTGCACCCACTATAGAGAAATCCAAGTAGAGTAAAAATGATAAAAGATTGTTTACCATGAACAAGATTGTGGTAGAATATATGCTTAATGCACTTGATTCCTCTATTTTTAGAATATATGCTTAATGCACTTGATTCCTCTATTTCTAACAAGTTTATTCATTTTGATAGTGCTTACAATTTATGGAAATTCATAGAAGCACGTCAAGGCAACTTGGAGGAAATCCGATATAGTTTGGAGGATTATTCTTCAAGTGATATTGAAGCTTCATCATGCACACGGCCACTAAGCGATAGCCCTAGTATGATATGTGGTTCCGAACCCGATAATGATTTATCTAGTGATGAACTTGCTTGTGCTAGTAAAAAATTATTGCATACCTATAACAAATTGCATAAAAACTTTATTGATTTAAAAAGCAAGCATGATAATTTAGAATCCGATCATGAGGAGCTAGTGTCAAAATTGGATGTCATTGCAAAAGAAAATATCATGCTTAAAGAAAACAATGACATGTTAATTTTTCAAAATAAAAAATTAACCACATCTATTTCTAGATTAACTCATGAAAGAGATAATGTCATGTTAGAAGTAAAGAACATTAAAAATGATACAGCTTCTTTTATAGATGACTATATATGTTCTACTTCTAATAAAAATGCACATATGCCTAATGATGAGTTGAATGATGTTAAAAACTGTATTTCTTCTTTAGATTCAACTCTTACTACATGTATTAACAATCATAAGAAGCTTATGAATATGTGTGCCAAGTCTAAGTCAAAATCATCCACTTACCATGCACACATATATAGCAAAATTTACAAGTGTTCAATTTATGGTCGTAAAGGATATTTATCTAAATTTTGCTATGATGCACATAAACATAAGAATATTAATCCTTCTTGTGTATCTTATCAAGTTTCTTCATCACATGTACACACACATGCACCCATTTCTCATCATAAGTATGCTCATGTTTATAGATGTGATCATTGTGGTAGATTTGGTCATTTGGCCAAATTTTATTTTGATTTAAAGAGAGTTTCACATTTGTAAAATAATTTTAAAAGACCATCCATGTTTGCAAATGTTTCTAATGTTTTCCGTGCACAACCAATTGGTCAACGCAAATTATCTCAACCTTTTCATTACACAAATTGCAATCGTAAAGGTCATTTATATAATTTTTGTTTTGACCGTATCCGTGCACCACATGCGTCCAAAATGGTTCATAACCCTAGGGCTTTGAGCTTTATTGATAGGGCTCATGTTCCTAAACAATCCGGCACCAAGAATGCTTGGGTGCAAAAATAATTTTTAAACCAAGAATTTTAGTGCTTTACTTTTTCTTTTTCTTGGTTTTCTAAAATGTGCTTTGAAAAATTTTAATATGAAAACAATTTTTCTTTGATCAATTCTTTTGTTTTCATGATTATTAGTTTAGATTTTGATGAGAGGTTTGTGTTTATATAACCCTCCGGGTTTATTAGGTGTTTATTCCCAAATCTTGTTTACTGGGTGCTAAAATGTTCATATGGGTTGATACTAGCTCAAGAGCTAGATATAATTGCCTCTCTTGATTTTTGAAAATCAATGATGGTTTGGTTTTATGTGATTGTGGTTGATTTATGATTTTATTTGGTTGATTTGTTTTCATTCGAAAACTCTTTTTGCATGATACTCATTTTTTCTCTCTTTTGATTTCATAAATCTATTTTTATACATGATTTTATGTTAGTATAATGAGACACTATTTTGAATGACATATCAATATGTGTCATCATTGTATTCTTGTATGTGAGTAATATTTAGTATTTTTTTATTTATGCTTGCTCACATATTTTTGCCTTAGCATTCATTTCATGTATCCTATGAAGCATTTTGATAGGGGGAGCAATTCCTATATTTGTTTTATACTCACCCATGCATATTGATAGGGGAAGCTTTCGCTTTCTTCATTCCTTGTTTTCCCCTTTTTGATGTTATCAAAGGGGGAGAAATATTGTGAGTATATTCTTTTTTTGTTTATATGCATGATAATTACAATATTGTATATTCATTTCCTTTCATGTATATATCCTTTTTGTAAATTGTTTGTCATCATCAAAAAGGGGAGATTGTTGGCCTTCTTGTTTTGATGATGTTTAACAAACATTTTATGACTAATATTGTTTGTCTAGTGTTTGTGTATTTCTAATTATTATAGACAAACAACGAGTTGGAGGATAGATGGAATTGCGCTTCAACGAAAATATCCAATGAAGGATGGTGGAATAGTGGCTGAAGCCTATACAATTCAAGTTAAATATCCAATTACAAGCTTCATCCAAGTTTACAAAGTCAAGCCTATTGAAGATCAAGATCAAGCTTTGGTAACATTAGTTTAGGTTTATATTATGTGTGTTAGTACTTTAAGCTCAATCCTACACACACATATACGTTTTGGTTTTTCTATGTATATATACAGTCGTATATATACATACATGTTTTTGAGTTTTCATGTTCATAAATATGAAATTACATATTTTATATTTATCATTGTGTTTTGGTTTAGCTACATAGATATGAAACGACAAACAATTTTATTCACATTTTTACTTGTTTCATATTCTATTATGTTTAAGAATATATTGCATAAAATATACAATTTTGTGAAAATATTATATTCTCAGTTTTTGAACTTAACAATAATCATATACATCTTCTATTAAGTCTACAAAATCATTTTGTAAGGTTTCAAAACATGGTTTAGCCAAAATGTTAAAATTCATATGTTTTTATTTTCATGTTTTGGACTATTTTATAAAATAATGATATTTTACATTTGGGAGGTCCTTTTTGAAAACCAATTTTTGTAACATGTGTATTATCATGTCTACAATTATTTTCCAAAGTTTTACATTTTTCTAAATTTAGTTAATATTTTTAAACAGAGTTTTAAAATCAAAAAATTAACTTTCAAACCTGAATTTCATATGTCAGTTTGCGATCGACCGCCACGGTCGACCGTGCCTATGTTTTTCTCTCAGGAGACAGCAGGAACTTTCACGGTCGACCGTCATGGTCGACCATCAGTCTGTAAATTCCCACGGTCGACCATCACGGTCGACCGTAGATCTTTCTGAAAGTTTTCTCAGATTCGAAAGTGTCTCGCGGTCGACCGTGAGAATCTCACGGTTGACCGCCGATAGCCCAACGGCTATATTGGGTATAGAATCAGATTTCTGATTTCCTAAGATTTTTATTGATTTGTTTGGGGTTTTGGCTGATGGTTTCTCTTCCTATATAAACCCATCAAACCCCAACTACCAGACCCAACCAATGGAATGTTTTTAAACAAGTTTTAAAAGAGTTTTAACAAGGGTTTAAGTTTGGTTTAAGGGTGTTTTGGTTTATGAAGATTGTTAGCCCTTATATTTTGATGATATTTTACAACCACCATCATCGGTACTAATTGCTTGTTGAGTGATATTATAGTTAATATATATATCAAGCTTGTTAGTACCACTTATGGAGGATTAGATGGAATATGAGCTACAACGATGATATCCAAAGGAGGAGGAGGCATAGTGATGAAGCAATGTTTAATCAAGAACAAATAAATACAATGAGAAGCTTCATCAACTCAAGCTATATCAAGACTCAAAGAAATGTAATTCTATGTGAGGATATTAGCTAGTTTTTCTTTTCTCTCTAGTGCTAGAATGTAGGCAAGTAGTTATAGATTTTATTTGAAGCTATTAGGATATCACACACACGTTTTCATACTTATATTTTTAAGCGTTTTAACAAAATATCATTTTCACAAGTATGAGGAACTTTTCATAAAATTCCTTTTCCAAACAGTTTGTTTTCAGTGTTAAAAATAATTTACAAAGTTACACAATATTTAAAAGCCATTTCAATATTTTTATAGATTTTTAAAGAGTCAAAAACAGGTTTTGAAAACACTGTCAGCATGTATCAGTTCGCGGTCGACCGCCACGGTCGACCGCGCCTGTGTCTTTTTCTGAGTGGGCAGCAGAAACTTTCGCGATCGACCGTCACGGTCGACCGTCAGCTCGAAAATTCCCATGGTCGACCGTCACGGTCGGCCGCAAAAGTCTCTGGAAATTTTTTGAGCCTCGAAAGTAGCTCGCGGTCGACCACGAGATTTTCACGGTCGACCGCAGCTTAACCCAACGGACTTTTTCAATACAGATTTGCAAATGATTTCTTACGGGTTTTAGGGGATCTGGGTATGGGTTTTAGCAGCTGATCTTTTTCCTATTTAAACTCTCATATCTCTCTTCTCTCAAGTGCTCTTGTCCATTTTGAAATATCCTGCAAACTTATTTTACTATTTTCAAAAGAGCCCTAAACTTTCAAAACATGTTCTCTGTTTTCAAGTTCACATCCCAGCTTCAGTGTAATCTTTCTCCTTACCATAGGGACACTGTAAAGGGAGAGTTTTTACACCATTACTACTGTTGTGAGCTTGATCTTGTGGAGATCAACTGTGTGGGAGTGAGATCTTGTGGAGATCAACTGTGTAGTTGTGAGATCTTATGGAGATCGTTGTGTAGAAGAAGTTCCGGCTTCCAAACCGGGTTGTGTAGTGGATTCTCCTCGAGAGTGGGGAGTGGGGACGTAGGTCAGCGGGCCGAATCTCGTTAACACATCGCGCGTCACTTGGATAACGATTTCTAACTCTATCTCATTTACTTTGGTTGTACATTTTGTGGGTTGTTGCTTGTCTCAATTTTTATTGCACAATTATAGACTTAAGACCCTAATCACCCCCTCTCTAGGGTCCAACAATTGATATCAGAGCTTGGTCTCTATATTAGTTTTAGGTCTTACCACCTTCGAGAAAAGATCTAATGGAGGCTTCATTGAATGTGCATATGCTTGAGGGACAATCCACCTCTAGACCCCCACTTTTCACCGGTAGTAATTTTGCCTACTGGAAGACTAGAATGAGGATTTACCTTCGTTGCATTGATCTTGACATTTTGGAACTCAAAGAGAAAAAATATGTAGAAAAGTCCAAAGTTGGTAGCATGACCGATGGAGAAAGGTACCAAGCTAATCTCAATGCAAAGGATATGAATGCCTTAATTTGTGGTCTTTCCTCCAATGAATACAATAGGGTTTTCACGTGTGCAACCGCATACGAAATTTAGGTGAAATTATGTATTACACATGAAAGAACCCGCCCAAGTTAAGGAATCCAAGATTAGTGGACTTATGCATGAATATGAGTTATTTAAAATGCTTCCTAATGAATCTATTGATGCTATGTTTTCCCTCTTTACTAATATCATTAATGAATTACATGGTCTTGACAAGCAATTGACTATCCAAGAGATGAACTACAAGATACTTCGTTCATTGACTCCGTCATGGGAGCCCAAGGCTACGGCTATAGAGGAAGCTCATGATCTTACCACTCTAGCTCTCGATGGCCTCATCGGCAAGCTTAAGGTCCATGAGAAGAAGCTCAAGGGAAAGGAGAAGGAAGAAGTGCCCCACGGGAAATTGAGGAACCATCACAAAAAATGAAGACCATAGCTCTCAAAGGAGCTAGTGATATCTCATCATCGTCGGATAGTAAAGTTGATTTTTCTAGAGAAGTGGCCCACTTCTCTAGAAGAATATATAGACTCATTAAAATAAACAAGAAGTTTAATCCCCAATCTAACAACAAATTTTCTTCACGTGTAGGGAAGTGCTTTGAATGCAATAAACCGGGTCATATCGCTAAAGATTACCCTAAGCTCAAGGAGAAATCCTTGAAGTACAAGAAGAAGAAAGTCATGTATGCCGGATGGGAGGAATCCGAACCAAGCGATTCAGATAGCAATGAAGAAGGAGCAAAGATTGCTTTTCATGATCCTAACATTTGTTTTATGGCTCATGAAAAGGAGGTAGTTTCCGACATCAAAAGTGAATCTTTTTATATGCAATGTGATCTAGCTACCGCATTAAAAGAATTAAACATTGAGTTTAAAAGGATGTCAAAAGAATTTTCTTCCTTTAAAAAATTGCATGCTTCTTGTGATTTAAAACTTGAACAACTACAAACATCTCTTGCTTTAAAAGATGAATTGCTAGGGGATCTTGATTTTGAAAACAAACAATTAAGATCCAAGATTGAAAGACTTAAAATTGAGAGTGGTAGGATTAGACCCACTCATGCTTTTGCTAATTATCATCATCATGAGAGAAATAGATTTCATAGATCTCATGTCTCTACACACAAGAGAAATTTTGTGTGCACATATTGCATGAAACGTGATCATATTTCTACTCATTGTAGAACTAAAGATAATCATGATTTTTATGGAATGACATGGGTACCCAAAGGTACCAAGCTTACTAACGACCAAGGACCCAAGATTTGGGTACCTAAAGTTACTACACCTTCATCTCTTGTAGGAAACATCACGAACACGACGTAGAGAGATGTGGTACCTTGATAGTGGTTGCTCACATCATATGACGAGCAACAAAGAGATATTTGTAACCCTATCAAGGATTGAAGGAGGTAACGTCTCCTTCGGTGGCGGTGAGAAAGGTAAAATCATAGGTATTTGATGCATTGGTAAGGTACCTTCTCCCGTAATAGAAGATGTTTATTTGGTTAGTGGCTTGAATCATAATCTTCTTAGCATTAGTCAATTAAGTGATAAATATTTTGATATTTCCTTTAAACCGGACAAATGCATTGTTAGATCAAATGGAAAAACTATTTTTGTTGCTAATAGAAAATCTAATGTATACATTTTTAAGATGAATGAGCTAGTTGATCAAGATGTTAAATGCCTTGCGGCGGTTGATGAGAACCCTTGGATATGGCATAAGAGGCTTGGTCACGCTAACATGGAATAGAATCCAAATTATCCAAGAAGAATCTTGTTAAATGGTTACCAAACTTACAATTCATCGAAGATACCGTTTGTGAAGATTGTGCCAAAGGTAAACAAACTAAGTCTACCTTCAAATCCATTAATGAGGTATCAACTTATAAACCCTTGCAATTACTTCATCTTGATTTATTTGGTCCTATGCGTGTTACCTCTCTTGGAGGCAAACACATGTTTTTGTTATCATTGATGATTTTTCACGTTTTACATGGACAATCTTTCTTGCAAGCAAAGATGAATGTTTTGAAGAATTTTCGAATCATGTTAAAAGAATTGAAAATGCAAAAGAGTTGAAAGTTGTTAAAATAAGAAGTGATCATGGTGGTGAATTTCAAAATAATTTTTTCTATGATTTTTGTGCACATCGTGGCATAACTTATGTGTTTTCCGCTCCTAGAACACCACAACAAAATGATGTTGTTGAACGAAAAAATCGCACCATACAAGAGATGGCATGAACTATATTAAACTCTTTTGATTTGCCTAAGTAATTTTGGGCGGAAACCGTCAATACGGCTTGTCATGTTTTGAATCGTATTTTGATTAGACCAAAGCTAAAGAAAACTCCTTATTAACTATTTTATGGCAAAACTCCTTTTATTGGATATTTTCGTATCTTTGGTTGTAAATGTTTTATTTTAAATATAAAAGATCACCATGATAAATTTGATTCTAAAATTGATGTTGGCATTTTCCTAGGATATGCACCTCGAAGTAAGGCTTATAGGGTCTTCAACAAACGAACTCTTGTTGTTGAAGAATCTATAAACGTTACTTTTGATGAGACTAATATTGGTTTATAAGTTGGTTTGCCTAGGAAAGATGATAATGATGTTGAGGGAGGATTAGAACTTTTGCAACTTAATGATTCACCCTCAATAGAAGCTCAAAAGGATGTGGAGAGCACCAACACTCATGAACAAGAAGATCTCCCCAAAGCATGGAAATTCGCATCAAATCATCCAAATGAGCAAATAATAGGGAGTCCTTCACAAGGGGTTCTTACTCGCTCAAAAACTTTGAGTGAGTGTGGTAATGTAGCTTTTCTATATCAAATAGAACCTAAAAAGATTAATGATGCTTTAAAAGATGAGTTTTAGGTTTTAGCTATGCATGAGGAACTAAATAACTTTTAAAGAAATAATGTTTGGAAACTAGTTCCTAGACCTAACAATGCTAGTGTAATTGGAACTAAATGGGTTTTAGAAATAAACTTGATGAACATGGTATTGTAACAAGAAATAAAGCTTGTTTGGTTGCCCAAGGATACAATCAAGAGAATGACATAGACTATGATGAAACCTTTACACCGGTTGCAAGGTTAGAATCAATTAGGATGTTTTTGGCATTTGCAAGCTTTAAAGATTTTAAATTATTTCAAATGGATGTTAAAAGTGTATTTCTAAATGGTTTTATAGAAGAGGAAGTATATGTTGAACAACCCCCCGGTTTTATGGATCATGCATTTCCTAATCATGTTTACCGGGTTCAAAAAGCTTTATATGGGTTAAAATAAGCTCCTAGAGCTTGGTATGCTCGCCTCTCTAGTTTTCTTCTTACAAATGATTTTTCTAAAGTGACAATTGATAATACACTTTTTGTGAGAAAAAGAAAAAATGATTTCATTTTAGCTTAAATATATGTTGATGATATCATTTTTTATGCTACTAATGAATCTTTATGCAAGGAATTTTCTAAAGTTATGCAAGATTATTTTGAGATGAGCATGATGGGAGAGCTCACATTCTTTCTTGGGCTCCAAGTCAAGCAAGCTAAGGATGAGATATTCATTTCTCAAAGCAATTATGCTAGAGAATTGGTGAAGAAATTCAATTTGGAGAACTCTAAGCATGCACCAATCCCCATGGGTACAAGTGTCAAGCTTGATGCGGATGAGAGCGATGAGGATGTAGACCAAAAACTATACTGAGGTATGATAGGTAGTCTTCTTTATCTCACTGCTAGTAGGCCCGATATCATGTTTAGTGTGTGTGCATGTGCACGTTTTCAAGCTTCTCCTGAAACATCTCATTTAATTGCGGTTAAAAAGATTATTAAATATGTCAATGGAACAATTGATCTTGGTTTATTTTATCCTAAAAATACCTCTTTTGATCTTTATGGTTTTTGTGATGCCGACTTTGCCGGATGTAAGGTAGATCACAAGAGTACGAGTGGAACATGCCAATTTTTGGGAAATTCTTTTGTTTCTTGGGCTTCCAAAAAATAAAATTGTGTTGCATTGTCCACTACGGAAGCGGAATTCATTGCCACCGACTTATGTTGTGCCTAAGTTTTGTGGATGAAACAAAGTTTAGTTGACTATGATTTAAATTTTCAAAATATTAAAATATTTTGTGATAACACTAGTGCTATAAATATTTCAAAATTTTTTTTTGCATTCTAGAACCAAGCATATTGATGTGCGCCATCATTTCTTACGCGATCATGTAAAGAGGCAAGATGTATCCCTTGTTTATATTGACACTAAATCTCAATTAGCGGACATCTTTACCAAGCCTCTTAGTGAAGATGATTTTTGTCGCATAAGAAATGGTTTGGGTTTATGCACTATGTGAAAGTTCTATTTGCTTGCTTGGTTAGTTGCATTTCATATGCATTTTTTTATTACCATTTCATTTACCCCATTTTGATGGTGACGAAGGGGGAGAGAAATATCCTCATTTGTTGCACATAGTTAGAGGGAGCTCATAGATAAGGGGAGCTACTATCTATAAGCTATATTTATTTTGCTCCAATATAATGGTTGGTTGTCATCATCAAAAAGGGGAAGATTGTTGGCCCTTATGTTTTGATGATGTTTTACAACCACCATTATAGGTACTAATTACTTGTTGAGTGATATTATAGTTAATATATATATATATATCAAGCTTGTTAGTACCACTTATGGAGGATTGGATGGAATATGAGCTACAACGATGATATCCAAAGGAGGAGGAGGCATAGTGATGAAGCAATGTTTAATCAAGAACAAATAAATGCAATGAGAAGCTTCATCAACTCAAGCTATATCAAGACCCAAGGAAATGTAATTCTATGTGAGGATATTAGCTAGTTTTTCTTTTCTCTCTAGTTCTAGAATGTAGGCAAGTAGTTATAGATTTCATTTGAAGCTATTGGGATATCACACACACGTTTTTATACTTATATTTTTAAGCATTTTGACAAAATATTATTTTTCACAAGTATGAGGACCTTTTCGTAAAATTTCTTTTCCAAACAGTTTGTTTTTAGTGTTAAAAACAATTTACAAAGTTACACAATATTTAGAAGTCATTTCAATGTTTTTACAGATTTTTAAAGAGTCAAAAATAGGTTTTAAAAACAGTGTCAGCATGTATCAGTTCGCGGTTGACCGCCATGGTCAACCGTGCCTATGTCTTTTTCTGAGTGGGCAGCAGAAACTTTCGCGGTCGACCGCCACGGTCGACCGTCAGCTCGAAAATTCCAACGGTCGACCGCCACGATCGACCGCAAAAGTCTCTGAAAATTTTCTGAGCCTCGAAAGTAGCTCGCGGTCGACCGCCGCTTAACCCAACGGACTTTTTCAGTATAGATTTGCAAATGATTTCTTATGGTTTTAGGGGATCTGGGTATGGGTTTTAGCAGCTGATCTTTTTCCTATTTAAACTCTCATACCCCTCTTCTCTCAAGAGCTCTTGTCCATTTTGAAATATCCTGCAAACTTATTTTACTGTTTTCAAAAGAGCCCTAAACTTTCAAAACATGTTCTCTGTTTTCAAGTTCACATCCCAGCTTCAGTGTAATCTTTCTCCTTGCCATAGGGACACTGTAAAGAGAGAGTTTTTACACCATTACTACTATTGTGAGCTTGATCTTGTGGAGATCAACTGTGTGGGAGTGAGATCTTATAGAGATCAACTGTGTAGTTGTGAGATTTTGTGGAGATCGTTGTGTAGAAGAAGTTCCGGCTTCCAAACCGGATTGTGTAGTGGATTCTCCTCAAGAGTGGGGAGCGAGGACGTAGGTCAGTGGGCCGAACCTCGTTAACACATCATGCGTCACTTGGATAACGATTTCTAACTCTATCTTATTTACTTTGGTTGTACATTTTGTGGGTTGTTGCTTGTCTCAATTTTTATTGCACAATTGTAGTCTTAAGACCCTAATCACCCCCCCCTCTAGGGTTCAACAAAGATTGGTTCACAAGTGGAGGAGATCATCTACATTGTTTGAGCTTCATTTTAATCCATCTGTCCATCTTGTTTTTCAGAGAAGAATTTCTAAACTCTATTTCTAGCCATTTATTGTTTTGTTCATAATTTCTATATGCTAGATTTTAATTGAGTTTAGTTTATTTGATTTCACTCATTGTTTACACCCACCCACTTGAGCTTATCGTATTTTCATACATAGTATATTTGGGTTGGTGAGAGTTGTAACAATTGAGTGTGAGCTTTCATTGTGTTCTCATCCATATTAGAGAACAATCATTTATTGTATTGTGCTTATTGTGAGGTTCACTCTGTAATATACTTGTACACCGAGAGGAGTGTGTGGTGAGTGACGGGGTCGAATCCAAAAGGAGTGGCGTCAGTTGACGAACCTAGGGAGAGGTTGTATCCGAGCACTTGAGTAGGAGGACACGGGCTAGGCCAACACTTAGAAGGTGTGAAGTGTATTTACAAGTGAGTGAGTTGTAAAGTTTTCGGTTAGCTAGAAAACCGAGTGTGTAGAGAAGTTCCGGCTTTCAAACCGGTTGTGATAGTGGATTTCTCCCCGGGAGTAGGGAGCGGAGACGTAGGACGGAAGGTCCGAACTCCGTGATCATATTGTGTATTTGCATTATTTATTTTCACTATCACTCTTATCTTGTTTATGTTTATTTCACCCTTGTGTTATTTTATATACCCTTTCATATATTTTTATCATATAGGATATATCTTATTGTTCATATTGCTTATCCTAGCTCACATATCTTGTTGTATTTCATACTTGCTAAGATAACTTGTTAATTAGTTTTTATTGGCATATAATCGGATTAGATTAGCATAAGATCCTAATCACCCCCCCTCTAGGGTCTAACAACAACGACTTCTCAGTCGGTTCCAAAGACTTGGGCTCCTCATCAGGAATAGCCCAAGGCACAACGACTCCTCAGTCGGCCACAAGACCTTGGCACCGCCTTAGGATAGGCCCAAGGCACGACACTTCTCAGTCGGTCACAGGGCCTTGGCGCCGCCTCAGGATAGGCCTAAGGCGTAACGACTTCTCAGTCAGTTCCAAAGACCTGAGCTCCTCATCAGGATCAACCCGAGGCACAACAACTCCTTAGTCGGAGATCAAATCCGTGGCTCCCTACCTAGATAAACCAAAAGCAAAGCCCCAAGGTCAACCTCTATAATTGCTTTTCGACCAAACGGGAGAAACGAAGACATCGAAGCTTACCTCGCGGATGTCATTTAATCTACAAAAACCGACATTGTTCTTGAAAAGTAAGCAGTAATCACAACTACAATATGGTCAACTATTTCATCAAGCAGTTCCAGCTCTCAAAAGCAAAGGACAGGAGAAATCATTTTTTCTATATTTCTATCGAAAGGCCCAACATGGCTTACAAAAAAAATAAAAATAAAAAGCTACCCTAAAAGCTCCCTCCTAAGGATCAGGAGCTGAACTGGGTCCAGCAAAAGGATTCTCCAAAACGACAATGTCATGCTGTATGTCATTTTCCCCATTGGCTGACAGATCCGAGTCCCCTCTATCGCCCTCGGAGTCTCCCTTCATCTTCTTAAGGGGCCTCCTGGAATAGCTCAGCCCCTCCGAGTCAGCCCTTCTTTTACAGACCTCCATTGGTGAAGGAAGGACGTCGCTTCGGAGTCAGCGGAAGCTAAGGGGGACCCGCTCTCTTCCAGGAATCCTCCGTCCAAAGCTCTGGACTCCTAAAGGTCGAGGTGATACCGAAGCTTCTCAAGATCTCCGGCCTCGAGATCACTAAGAGCCCTCGGCTTCAACGCATTCTCCTGCACCTCGGGCTAACCTAAGCATGACAGTATATTATCAGCGCCGTATACCTAGATGAAGAACCTCTTCCATTCTTCGTTCGGCTCCGAAAAGTCGGTGTCCAGACAAAAGTCACCCTGATAGCAGAAAAATTAGTATGGGTCTCCCTCAGCGGACCCCACACTAACCACATGCCCAAACAAGTTGATGCTGGGCACCAATCCCACCTCGGAGCAAGCATTTATAAATGCTATCAAGATACATGTGGCGTGTGGATGAAATTGACAGGGGAAACCCCCTAGGCAGTAAACACCTCCCTAATAATAGGGTGCAGCGGCAGACGTAACCCACATTGCAGATGCGCCAGATAGAGGCACCCGACCCTCGCCATGCATATGCACCGGGGTGATGCTATCCGGTGCTCCTAGGGTCATTACGTGCGGAATGTCATATGCGTCGTACAACCACGTAGCCTCGTCCATTGTCACTCTTGAACGAGACAAATACAGAGCTCGGAGCTTCTTCTCGCGGTCATTCTGAGGAAGAGCCATGGCAAAAATCTCTAAGGAGAAAGGAGGAATCAACAAGAAGAGAGGTGTTCCTAATCTAGTGTTCTTCCAACAGCGCCCCAAGATTATTTATAAGCCTCCGAAGAAACATGCAGGAGGATTCAAGAGACACAATCTTGGAACAACCAAGGAAGATCCACTTCGGGAATCTGGAACGGATCGCTCGAGATACCAATCGCCACTCGTAACTCACACCAATCAATTAGCAAGCAAAGCGTCACTCGCTTTGCCCACGATGCCTCGCTTCCCATAAAAAAGCGGTTCCCAATACCGGCAACATCAGTTCGCAGGAGACCGACGGTTAGTAAGACCAACATCATGTCTCCAGCCATGATCAACTGGCTAAAAAATCCTCAACATCTAGAGCAAGCTTATATCTATTTCACTCGGACCCGACTAAAGTCAGCTCCGAATGAAAGGGGCCAACTATTATGGTAATTCACCATCTAAAGATAAAGACATCAAAAGATCATCCTCATAAGCCCAAAAGAGCTATGGTTCAAACCAACTTAGCGGCCCAAAAGCTCAACCAAGAGCAAGTCTATTAACCCGCTGATGCAAGCAAGTCATCTTTGCTGACACGAAGTGCGGGAGTAGTCAACCCCTTATAAATCAAAATGACTCCTCAAGAGTCTACCTGCCTCATAATCAAGACAACTCCATAGCTAGTCGGCTCGACCATCTACTCGCCTATCTACTCGGCCAGAAGCTCACTCGGCTGTTCGATCAGCAAATCATAGAGACGACTCACAAGCCGACCTAACCCTACCAAGAGGATAAGATCCAACTAAGCTCCCTTCGAATATACATCGATCAACACTACAATATTGATCGGTCCCATCAAGATCTTAACTTCGACAAATCTCGTGCATCAGACAACTCACTCTGCTCGCAAGTCACTTCCGAGATATCTTCGAGACATCCTCTCATGTGCTCGAATGACTTCCTTTTCAATCGCCAGCCGCCATCTATAATGTAATAAGTGGCTAGACAGCCAGCCTATCGCCCACCAGTCCTCATCTGTCACTTCCGGGATATCTTCGAGACATCTTCTCCTGTGCTCGAATGACTTCCCTTCTAATCACCAGCCTACATCTGTAAAAGAAAGAATGACTCGGCAGCCTGTTCGCTCAACCCCCAACCACCCCACTGTATGTAGCCAGAGCCAGAGATCAGAATCTCATAGGCAAGGGACTATAAAAAGAGGTAAAGGGGGTAAGAACAGGAGGCTGCTTGCTCTTACGCCTGAACTTTTCTCCCTCTTGATCTTTTTCTTTACATAAGAAAAACCTAACAATTCTTAAAGGAAATACTCCCTGCAAGGACCTCAATGGCCTAGGGACCTCCCCAATAACCTCCCTCAAGCTCACCAGCTGACTTGACCGTCGAAGGTACCACGGTGAAACTAGCCCCATATTCTCGCGATTCTTGCATGTGCAGGTCATTAATCTGCCCCGAGCGCTCAGAACCGGGCATAGAGTCGGAGGAGGAGTCGGCCCCATCAATCATCCTCTCCCCCTTTGTCGTCAGCGTGGGGATCCGAACGGCGTCCCCCGACAGACCACCCTAATTGACTGTGTGTTCACGGACATCAAAAATTCTACTTCATTTATATTCACATGCTTATATACGAAATGTTAGTAATTTTATTCTACTTTTAATTTAGAATATGTCATAACACTGACACATTTTATCATCATATGTGCAGATATTTACAGTATAGAGGCGGGTCCATTGACACATGAGGTCCTTTATGACCAAGATCGACACCGATCCGCGAAGATAGACCCTGGGGAGGTAAATTGCATTTTTTATTTTCATTTATAAGTCAATTTTTCTAAGTATTACTATAGTTACTAAACATTTTGCACTGTTTAATATATGCAGGCCTGAGTATTACTATCGTTGATCATACTCGTGCATATTCGATCTGGGATTTGATCGATCCACAGGTCCAGTTTTATGTCCGTCAAGCAGGCTTTTTTGAGTGCTAACAAATTAAATGGGTAAGACTTGATTGGTCTCTCTTGATAGCACTGATTGAACGATGGAGGCCGGAGACAAATATATTCCACCTGCACCAAGGAGAGTCGACGATTACATTGCAGGATGTTGGGGTTTTACTTGGCCTTAGAGTGGATGGAGATGCTGTCACGGGTAGTGATGACTTTAACTAGGTAGGGAAGTGTGAAGCCTTGCTGGGCCAAGTTCCTCACATGAAGGGTGGTAATATCAAACTTGAATGGTTAAGAAATAAGTATATGAATGTACCAATCGATGCGACCGTAGAGATCATCAGGAGCTATGCCCGTGCATATATACTTAATATGATCGATACTATTCTATTTCCAGATTCCACTAAGGATTCGATGCACGTGAGATGGTTGTCACCTTCTGAAGGATCTTGAGGAGTGTGGAGGGTTATCATGGGGGAGTGCCGTGTTAGCTTATCTGTATAGGGAGATGACCAAAGTGGCACTCGTACAAAACAAAGAATTCAAGGATTGCCTCACTTTGCTGCAGATATGGTCATGGGAGAGATTGCATTTGGGATGCCCAGATTTGAGGGAGACACGTGCTCTTGATGACCATATTCCGTTAGGATGCATGTATTACTAAGTTATTTTATAATAGATATGATTACATGTAATTTTATACATTTATTTTAATCTATACTAACCCTTTCATTTATAAATTAGATGGAACGTGTCCAGATCTTGGCAAAACCAAAGGGCCATGAAAACTTCTACAGGAACGAGCTTGATCAAATGGAGGATGAACAGGTATTAAATCATAGCAGGTTCGAGTCGATGAGGATGTCATGCGCTCCCAACTTCACACACAACCGGACGAGGATCTCATCCGAGCTCACGTCGAAGGTGAATGAGGAAGGGGGAGAGGAAGAGGGAGAGGGAGAGGGAGAGGAAAGGGGGTTGTAAATATTTGTTAAGTTTCGATTTACTTGATAGGATGTTTGCGTTTGAAACTGAATGTTACGTATCTGATTGAGTATGGATTATTAGTAAGTGAATTGCATGGTTTGTATCTGACTGATTATGGATTTTTAGTAAGTGAAATGAATGTTTGCGATTATGGATTGGTATGTGTGTTATTTGTGTTTGTGATTGCAATGTGGATTGATAAAAGAGTTGGTGGATTGATATGTATTAATAGGAGTATGATTTTCCAGCTGAATGTGGGCTGGAAGATCTCTACAAAATAGTCGGGGTTGGGAACCCCGACTATTTTGTGCATAGTGTGCATGAAATTGTCGGGGTTCCCAACCCCGACTATTTTGCCTTTGCCAATTCCCGACTCTTTTGAAACTTAGCAAATGTCTCTGCTAAATGGTCGGGGTTAGGAACCCCGACCATTTTGAACTAAGGCTTTCAAATTGGTTGGGATTCCCAAACCCGACCATTTAGAAAGTGTGCTAAATTAGTCGGGGTTTCGAACCCCGACTAATTTAGCTTGTAAATTACCCACGCCGCCCAAAATAGTCGGGGTTGGTAACTCTGACTATTTAGCAACGCGTTTAAAAAAAAATCGGCCCACTTCGTGACCACGATGTTGACGTGATCACGAAATAAGTTGATATTTGTAAATAAAACAGGAGTGGGTTGATTAAAAAAAAAGGTATGAATGAGTTTATTTGGAAAATTTGTTCAACCTAAGTATCTAAGGGTGTGGTTGGTAATCAATGTGTTTTTTATTGTGTTTTTGTAAAAAATACCATGCCATGGTGTTTCTTTTTCAAATGTGTTTTGAAAATACCATTTTGATCAAACTAGTTTGACCATTTATATAGCGGCAGTGGGCGAGCGGCGACGGTTGGGTGGCGGGTAGCCGGCGGGTGGCGGGTGGCCGACAGGCGGGTGGCGACGGGCCGACGGGTGGCCGGCGGGTGGCGGCGGCGGCGGCGGGTGACCGATGGTCGGCCGATGGGCGGATGGTGGCGGGCCGGCGGGCGGCGGCCGACAGGCGGCTACGGTGGCGGTGGTGGTGGGGACAACGGCGGGTGAAGGGTGGCCTGCCGACGGGCGGGTGGCGATGGGTCGGCGGGTGGCCGACGGGTGGCGAGTGGCCAGCGGGCGGCGGTGACAGGCCGGCGGGCGGTGGCGGCGACTGGTGGCGGTGGCCGGCCGACGGGCGGGCGGCGGAGGGCCAGCTGGTGGCCTGCGGGCGGCGGCCGACGGGTGGCGGTGGTGGCGGCGGCGGGTGAAGGGTGGCTGGCGGCCGGCTGACGAGCGGGTGGTGGTGGTGGCGGCGGCGGGTGAAGGGTGGCTGGCGGCCGGCTGACGAGCGGGTGGCGGCGGGCCAGGGAGTGGCAGCGATGGCGGTGGTGACGACGGCGGGCGGCGGGCAACCGGCAGCCGGCGAACGGGCGGGCGACGGCGGCGGCCAGACGACGGGTGGGCGGCGGCGGCGGGCCCGAGGGCGGCCGACAACGTCGGTGGCTGGCTAGCGGCGGCGGGTGGCGGCGGGCCGGCAGCGACGGGCGAGCTACGGCGGCTTAGATGAAAAAACGGAATCTTAACACACATTTTTGGTGTTTTAAAAAAATGTTTAATTTTTAGATTTTATAAAGGTACAAGTCAAAAAAACACCTCAGTTACTAAATACGTTTCTTTGTTTTTGTTGAAAAAAAAATCCAGAAACATTAAAAACGCCCCGGCTGCCAAACGCTCACTTATTTGGATTGAGGGGAATTAGGGTGAGGGGAAGTTAGGGGAACCATTCACCTTGTTTGGGAACACTTAGGAGGTAAAGTTAATTCACCCTAATTCCCCTTGATTCACCCCCTAATAGTATAAAATTTGTTATCCCCAAATTGAGGTGTAACCAAGAGTAAAGGAACTTACTTCCCTTCCTTTCCGTTCCCTTCTCTCAGTTTCCTTAACTTCCCTTCGGCCCCTACAAATCCAAACAGGCCCTACGCATAGATAACCCTCCAATTAAATATTTCCTCAACGTTCGTCTCCAAATTTTCTGCCCTCCCATCGAGAACTCAGGAAAAAAAACCGAAAATTTTGCCGATTAAATCTCCAGAAACCTCGAAAATTTTCGTTGCGAACTCGGAATTCTTCGTCATCCCAACTCAATCACCGAACCTAACGGCTGTTGCGATGACGGCGATCACCGACAGTGAAATCATCGTCACCGAACCTAATCGGAAAATTTTGCCGATTCTTCCTCCTCTTCAATCCAACGATCCTCCAGCCGAAACGCCTCCTCCAAATACGATTTCGTTAAGGTCAGTGATTTCCTTTATTTTTGATTTATGCTTCCATTTATTTATTTCGTTAGGGTCAGTGAGATCATCACCAGGGGTTTCGATTTAGGTCAAGGTTTGGCTCGGGGACAATGCGGATCATTACTATGTCCTTTCTAGGTTTCTCCTCAGCAGGATGCTCACTGTTACAAAGGTATCATGCTCTTTTTTTATTTTTATTTTTTAAATTTGTTTTCTAAAGAAAGATGCATTCTTGTGCTCATTGACCAACTGCCCTTGAACTGGTTATTTTAGATTCCGAATCACTTTGCGATGAAAATTGCATTGGAACTTAAGAAGCTGCTTATAGACAACAGCCTGCTTGATGTGTATGTTATCAGCACTCAACTCACCCTTGTTGCTTGAATTGTATTCTCAGCCATATCTTCACTTTAGCAAAGATATATGTTTCATATATGTTATAGCATTTTGTTAATGTAATGTCGATGTGCCGATATGCTCACAGCTTCATCAACACCTTGTGGAATTTTCTCATTCCCGCTTTATGGTAAAAACGGATGAACTGTGAAAAATTTTAGATAATTGTATAGTTTCAGATAGGCTTCTTAAAAGTGAGTTTGAGACTTGTCTAGTTGAAGCTTCTCGTCATGGAGATTTTTGTACCTAATGCAGCTTAGGAGCTTGCCTGTAGAATAACTTAAATGGATTATATCTTATCACTTCTCCAACCTCCTTGTTGCTCCTCTCTGTTGAGTTGTTGTAATCTAGTTTCAACTGTATGAATATATTCCTCGCTGATAATGAAGTGATTAACTATAGTGTTCTTTTATCTCTTTGGCAGTTCACAGGCTGACTTGGAAGCTAATCTGTTTAAGGTGTGTTACTACCAAAAACAAGTTCTGAAAAGAAACAGTATTCCAGCTTTTTCTTCAGGCTGTTGGTTCTTCCTAATTGTTCTATTTAACTTTACCTATCTATTGCCTATTTGTGCAGATACGTCTTCTTGTATGTCTCTTCCAAAAACTTAGGTTGTCTACTCTCCTGTGCATGTGTATTTCCAGCCAGCTTAAGTTGACTTTTTCTTTCTTTCCTTGTTTTCCTTTTTCTTTGGAGCGGTGGGTGTTGGGTGGATGGCGGTAGTGGGTCTTTGTGGGTGGATATGATGACCATTGGTCTCTTCTGGTAGGAGTAAGCTATGTAGCACGGACACGGATCCGACACGGCCATCCGACACGCTGACACGAGACAAATCCTAAAAAATACATAGGATCGTGTGTTCAACACGTGTGTCCGACACGGACACGACATGACACGGCTTCATGTTATGCATGTCCGTGCTTCATAGGGAGTAAGAATAAGGATGGTTATGCAGTACAAGTCCCCATGAAAGACTAGACAAATTTTTTGACCTGCTGCCAACTTGACATCAACCTCTACTTCGATGTTGGATGCTTAGCTTGGGAAATAATGAGCAATAGGAGCTTTCCATGTTTGCAGATTTGTTATTGGGTATAGAAACCTACATTTACTAGTCATGCAGCTTAAGCTTTTGCATTTTTATTATATTACATGAAGTCTGGAATAAGGGAAAAGACGATTGATTTGTCATAGGTTATTGCTTTCAACTTTAGATAAAGTTAGGGGCCTGAGAGTGGAGGGAGGATGAGAAATGCAAATAAATTAAAATGTCAACTGGCATCTTTTCTTACACATTTACTGTCGCCTGTCGGTTATACTGTTTCGTGAAAACCAGGAAACCTTACGTATTTGTTGCAGCACAAATATTTTATATCCTTTCTTACTTATTATTCTTTGAAGAAATTTTATGTGTCTTCTATTTACTTATATAAGAATGTCTTAAGAATTCAGACAGATATTAGCAGTTCAGCACCTTCACCAATAAGTAATCTTTTTTATATCTTACTCCTGAGCATGTAAGCAAACAATGTTTGCATCTGGGAATACAGGACTACCATCTGCTTTTGACCAATTAGTCTAATGACTTTGGAAATTTGGAAATAATCTCGTAATCTTTTCATTTCTTCTAGGTACCATAATAATGATCTGCAGCGGACACCTAATGTTTCAGCATTATTGTTTTCATCATTGATGTTGTTCTCCACCTTTTCTCCACCAAATTAGTTTAACCATGGAATGCCACTTCAAATTGGGAATGCTCTAGGATGATTAGATGTCTATAAACAACTGGTTAGTTGGTCTTGCCTTTAATGTGTTGGTGCATGCAATCATCAATAGAACAGCTTGCTATAAGACCTAGATAGCCTATTTGTTGGTAGACAAGAACATTGCTTTACCTCAGTTAACACCAAGAGAATATTGACATTTCCAGTTAGAATTGACCATGGGATTTAAAATGCTGTTAATTGATCTGAATATTTTGCTGCATTTAACCATAACCTTCTTAACAGACAATCTTTATCCCATATATGTGGGGCAAACTTTATGGGTCAATCCAAGCCATGACCCATTATCATTGTTTAGGAGTTCTATTGATAAACTCTTGCTTGGGTGGAAATTTCTTGGAAATTTTGCTAGATACCTGGGCACAATGAATTTGATCCAAATCAGATATTGTAGTGGTTGATCAAGTCCTGGTGGTTAAGATTAAAATGTTGCAAAAAAGATGAGATCAGTCAAAATATGCATCAAGCTATAAAGTGGTCGTTGTTATGTCAATGAATTGATAATTATAAGATAGTTAGCATTATTTTATTACATACTTATTTGTAGACTCCTCTTGCAGCTTATGGAGAGACGAGGCTATGGAGAAGAATACATAAATCGTTATAAAATGATGACCAGGTGACCTTTTTTCCTCCCTCCCTCCCTCTAA
Organism: Asparagus kiusianus; assembly: GCA_022839385.1. Lineage (NCBI taxonomy): Eukaryota > Viridiplantae > Streptophyta > Magnoliopsida > Asparagales > Asparagaceae > Asparagus > Asparagus kiusianus. Next base: position 418,952 of record BQKN01067105.1, on the reverse strand, counting down.
GTGTTTGGACACAATCTTTTAGCAGCAGATAATGTTGGTTGTACCCTTTTCCTTATGACAGTGCGATGGCCTTCTTGACAGATCATTATGTTTCTCTCATCTTTCTGGTGCTTGCTTAAATAATTAATGCACCATGCACATAAAAATTATGGATTGAAGGTTAAATTCTCAGACATGGAAAAACTGTAATTCACTGCTTTGAAGAATTTCTACAAATTGATACAGTACTGAGAAAAGAAAAAAGGAGGAAGAAAAGGAATAAACTACGAAAGGTGCATGGGAAAGTTGTTAGGATTTAGACAAAAGGTACTTTGACGTACAATATCTCTTGAAGGGATTAAACTTTAATACGAGAAAAGGACGGGGATATGAAGAAGAACAATTGTATATGAACTTGTTTGGGGTTCATAAAATGTGATGTACGAGCAATATGAGTCCAAGAATGGTAACAAACTATCAAATACAATAGCAATATGATTCCTTGAAATCGTTCCTTTGCTTCTCAAGGCTCTTGATTAGAGATGGGCTTTAGAAGCTCTCGGCTTTGCTCCAGCTCATTGAAAGCTTAATTGATATAAAAATTATCAAATTGTTTTAGTCAATATTTCCTTAAATTGCTTCAATCAATATTAAAATAGTTTTGTCTTTTCATATGAATGTTTATGCATATATTCATTTAAGAAAGGAAGATTTCAATGTTGTCCAATATCCAACTTGTTCTAATGGTTGTTTCGTTTAATACTAATTAGATTTCATCACCAAAGAGTGCCACTGGTTATTTTGGTATGTGGAACTGCATGTGCTGGTAAGTCAACAATTGCTACTCAACTTGCTCAACGCCTCAACTTACCTAATGTTTTACAGGTAAACCACGTTTTACACGTCAATTACTAAATTAGAACATGCTTTTCCTAGAATTACAGTAATGCCTACTTTGACCTTTTTATACAGACAGACATGGTGTACGAATTACTACGCACATCCACAGAGTAAGTATCTAATAATTCCCTTTACCATTATTCTTACTGTGAAGAATGCTTAACTAAAGTATTACTATCCAAAGCCCCGACTAACTCCACTCCCTGCCGCCTTAAAAAAATGCATGAAACACATCTTGAAAGTACGCCATCTCTTCCCATGGCTTTATAATCCATAAGTGCCAACAGGGGTTCTTTCAGTGGCGGATCCAGAAAATTAATGACAAGTACCTATTTATTTAACAATAAAAATATAAATTATTAAACTATAGTACCTAATGGAAATGCACTCAATACACTTTATCGGCTATATTGCATCATATTTTGCCGGCAATGTGATAGATAAACAAAAATGAGTATTTTCATTAATAATTTATTTTCACTAATGAAATAAAAAATGCATACTTGCTAGTTTAAACAAAGTCTGATGTTGCAATTATCATTACTAAATGCGGACTCAGATGCCACCGTAGAGATAAGAACATCCAATACATCATGAAACATTCGAGAGGATTGGAAACCTTGCACTATTTACTTTCCAATAAGCTAGAATATCAAAATTACTTTCATCAGCTTCAACGTCTTCGCTTAGAAGTCTTTCTAACTTTGATATAGTTTATGTACCTCCCTTTGCAGCTTTCAATCTCTTAAACCAACTTCTTACATCTGTTACCTGATTTTGCATTATCATTATCAATATTATTTAAACAAACACAACTTGATTGCCCACTTGCACCTATTTGAGCGTCATATTTATCTTTGTACTCATTATACAATGTAGATGCTGCATCTTAGATAAATTTGACATTCTCGTTGCTTTCATGCTTACCATGTGTAAGCTCAATCATAAAGGTCACAAAGTCTTCCTTGTTTCAGGGATTAAGAAGAGCTGTGATATAAATTAGCATGTTCATCTTCTCCCAGCTTCCCCAACATTTATCGTATTTCTCTTGCATTCTATTGGCAATTGTGACATAAGATAAATCTTCACTAGATTTTCAGTTGTTTAAATCATAAGCAACATTACTAACCTCTTGAAGTAAGAAATTATTGGACACATAAGAACTAGATACGTCAAGTAAACTGCACAACCTTCTTACATTAGCTCAATCATCCTCCATTGGCATTCTATGATTTCCATGCCCACAATTTAGTTCATATCTAAAGAAAGAATCTTCATCACCATAGCTCTCACTTTTTCATACTTGGCAATGTGTAACATGAAAAACGTGGAATTCCATTTGGTACACATCAACGCATAAAGATGTACTAAATTCAGGTTTCTCTAGTTCAATGCAATGTTTAAATTTAGATAGTATTGGTGGTGATTGCCTTACATATCTAATGGTAGAACGAACACGAGCAACCAAGTCTCCTAACTCTTTAAGTCCATCATTAACTACAAGATTTATAATATAAGTAATGCGTTGCATGTGAAGATACTTCCCCCTAACGTTGTGCCTCCCTAGTTGTTAATCCTTTTCTTCAAGTATGTAATCATTGTATCATCTGAGCTAGTATTGTCAACTGTGACAGTGAAAACATTCTCAATTTCCGAATTAATTAAGCACTTTTCTACTGCTCGTCCCAAGTCCTCTCCTTGTGACTGGAAATAGGGCAAAAATTTATAATTTTTTGTTCAATTTCCAATCACTATCTATCTAGTATGCAGTGAGACACATGTAATAATACTTTAAATGAAAGTCTGTGTGTCAGTAGTAAGACAACGCTTGTTGCTTTTAACAAGTTTTTTAAATTCTTTTTCTCCTCAAGATAAATCTCATAGCAATCCATTTGAATTGTCCAACGAGATAGAATGTGAAATCTAGGGCATGCAGTAGACATGAAATACTAAAATCCTAGTCCCTCTACCAATTTAAATGGGAGTTCATCAATGATTCTAAAGTAACTAGGAGCTTTTCTTATAGCTCCATCATGAATCTAGTCAACTAACTACCTTCCCTTTGAGGTCCAAAGTCCGACTGTAAGCTTAACAATTTTTGTCATGTGTCAACATTGTGTGGGTGCTTCTTACAAGTATCCATATGATTGTTTAGTGATATAATACCATTTTTCTTCTCATCAGCAAAATACTCTTTTTCATAGTATTTACATTTTGCTTTTAAGATGCCGTTTTCATCCTTAAATGTAGTGAAATGATCCCACACATTCAATGTTTTTTATCTGTTTCCTTTTAGATGGGATCTTTCGAGAAGAGACATTAGCATCCTTTTGAGCAGCTTTAGCATTAATATTCTTTTGTGAAACCTATAAATTTAATGCAATAATTAAATTAAAACTAATGCAGGTTAAAATATAAAGCACACAACTATTTATAAAAATTAAAATTGACAGAAAATATTAAAAAAAGGCCTTACATCTCTGTGAATGAAAAACTAAATATTTAAGTAAACTTAGAAAATAAAAAATTACGGGTTTGTGTTATATACCTCCACGGACGGTGAAGCTTAAGTTGAAGATAGATGTCAACTAGGTAGCTTGACCATAACAATGGAAATTAGAGACCACTAGAGGAGCAAAGTTGTAAAGATGAAGGATGTCACGTATGTGATTGGGAGCAAGAGGCACGCCGCATTGGAAAAGAACGAGATGGGAGTTGAAGACTTGTAAGTTGTAGGGTTTGTTTTAGTTTTTTAGATATACTCTATTCGTTAGTTATTTAGATATACTCTATTAGTTAGTTAATTAACTAATAAGTTGGTTGCATATTGGGTTATGAGCGGAAATAGATATCTAGCTTGATTAGAATTAGTGGATAACCTATTACATTAGGCCTATGTGATTGTGAGGTCAAATGCTAGTTTACGCCTTAGTAACCTATACAGCTATGCTAAAGGATTTTGATCGGTTTGGTTTCGAATTGAATATTTTTTTTATAAACCGCATTGAACTAAACTAATTTCAAACCGAACCGAACCACCAAATTTCGGTCGGTTTATTCGGTTTGCACCGTTTTGTGCTCACCTCTAATAAACTTAGTCCATGTTTTGAAAGCAAAGGCTCAATTGTTGTATTGAGGGATAATACTGCAATTGAGGAAACATGAATATGCCTAAGAAAACGTTCAATGACATCTTCTTTCTTATCCACATAATGCAACATAATAGTCATTTGCTCTTTAATTGATTTATCACGAAATTCATCAATTAAAATAGCAAACAAATCGCAACCAAGATCATTGCTAATAATTAAGTAGTTTCATTTGTAGTTGCACTCACAATATCCTTTTGAACGCTAGGCGATGTTAGTTTGAGATTTCCACAAGCTCATTTCAAACATTACTAAAAGCAACATTTTGATTAGAAGCAAAATGTATAAGCTTAAGAAAGTTTTGTTGATTGTTAAAACTTGAGTGCTCAGATTCATGATGGCCTTGGAAAACCAAACCTTGACGGAAGAGAAATCGAATACAGTCTATTATTGTCGTCAAGTGAATATGGTAATCTTCTTTGGCTTGATCTTATCTAGTCCTCTATACTTATAGAAGGACCCAAAGATTCACTATTCATGCTACAGTAAATACTATAGAAATTACTATAGCACCCAAAAAATTTTACCGTAGTATTCAAAAAATTATTGTAGTATTTAAAACAGAATTACTGTAGAGAAAAGGGGGGCATGCTTTGCACGGGGTGCACACTAGTTGTTTGGAAATAGCAACGTCAATGTGTTGCTTTTGCTTCATTTAAGCTTGACATTTAGTCAAACTTCATTATGTGTACAATTAACATGCTTTACTAAACTCTTCCAATTTGAATACCCATTGGTGGTAAAACTATCACCACCTTACTTTCCAAGATTAGGCTTCATAAGATAGCAACACAAGCAAAATGCGACATCTTTTGATATGCTATACACAAGCCAATTTCCAAATTCAGCAAGCCAACTGAGATTGGAATGCTGGAAACTGTTTTATTTTTTTGGGAAATTTATGTTGGAGCAATTGATATGGACTCTTTTGCAAATAAGCTCTTTGAATATCATCTTAATTATTTCGATAAAACTCAAATACTTGGTTGAAGCCTGGATCGGCTGGAAGATCTTTCACGTTTACTCCATTGTCTTGCTTTATACTAGGTTGTAAATTCTCAAGGTTGTGTAAATTTGGAGTAGTTGATGGTTGTTCTTACTCCATTGGGGACTCTCTTGACGAATTTATCCATAACTGAAAAAATTTAGCAAGATAGTCAACATCAAAGTACAATTATATTTACTCAATGACTAATTTTATATGACTCAAAAGTCTAAAAATAAAGTACATTGTCAAATGAACTAATGAAGCCTAATCTTAGGGAATAATGAATTATAAGTCAAGAAACACAACAAAATTCAAATTCAATTATGTTTTTCTAATTCACTTTTGGCAAATACATAAGAAGTAAATTGTAGGTCAAAGAGAGATAATCAGCATCATAGTGTTGCAAGTGCATTTTTTACTTTTATGGTGTATCAAACCAAAGCATCATTTATTCATCATTCATCAACCAAACAAAAATAAAAAATAAAAAATAAATGAAAGAAAAGAAAGTGACAGAGTCACTCACCTAGTGAAAACATTTTGGAGGAGAAGAGAACTTAGAAAAGGACTAAATGAGTCCTCTTGTTTTAGGGCCAGAGGTGGTCAATCGGCAGCACGGGAGAAGCAACAGTGACCAATCGAATAAGGGAGAAGGAAGAAGACACGACCAGAGACCTCGGGGTTTGAGTTAGTTTTGTGCTTGGTCCTGTTAAGTTACAAATGAATTTGTTAAGTTACAAATGAATTAAATCCAACGGGTTATTGGACTGTTGGATTGAGTTTGGGGGTTCGTGCAGGGTGGGGGGGGGGGGCGGTGGTGGGGCGCTGGGGGGAGTGAAAATTACTTGATTTTAAGGGTGAGGGACAAACTGAAATCTTGCATGGGGTAAAATGATAAAAATAAAAAATTAGGGGTGCAGCTGCCCACCCCGCACACCATGTAGATATGTGCTTGAGTCCTTTACATTAGATCCCTTTCCTATATATACATAATACATGCATGTATACATACTTTGAAACCGATTCTCAAGCAAATGTTTGCAAGAACTTTATAGGGGACCATTTAGTCGACAACCTCTTTGTTTTTCTAGATTTATAAATATTTAAACTGTCTAAAGATGATAAGTCAAGTGATTCGAAACGTGTTTTACTGTACCAATTGATATCATTTTTTATGGCTAAATAAGACTCATGTCAAAGCCATAAACGGGAAGAGTTTTCAAATCACTAATTTATTATTTTTTAGAGGTGTGAATCAAAATGAATGTAGCACATCATCTATATGATTACTCACCATAAAGTTTTGATGAATCATAGTTTGAGAACGAACCTCAAAAAAAAAAAAGTTCTCTATAAACACACTAAAAAGTATGTTTTTGGGTTTTTTTTGGGGGAGGGGGGGAATGGGTATGAGGTTGCAATGCATTTCACTAGACAAACTACCAAGAGATAGACTTGTGATTTTCTGGGATTTGGGGCCGGGGGGTGGTGTGGGGGTGGGGGGAGGTAATGAGTATGAGGTGGCAATTCATTTCACTAGATAAGCTACCAAGAGATAGACTCGTGAGTAACCGTTGACTTCGTGAGTAACCGTTGACTTTTTCCTAAATAAGCTACAATAAAAAAAAGAAAAAATAAAGGAACTCTCACTTGGATTAATGGAAGTTTGCGACCGTTGCCTTTTCCCTATCTACTTGTACTAATTTTGCTTGGGTAGACTTTTTGGAAATTGTCTCGGTCTCATCGTGGGAGTTATTTGAAAGATTTTGGTGACAGTATCATAATTAATTGCAATGTTTTTCCCCATCTGGAGCTCATTCTAGTTTTCCTTATGAGTGTTTGCTAACCATCTTGACTATTTAGATTCTCCGATTTTAGCTACATCTAGCACCTTCTTTTGGCTTAATTCCACTGTTATCATATTCTGTTTAGTATCCGCAGTTCAACGATATTATACATTCCCTTTCATAATTATTTAATTCCTTACAGATCACAAACTAGTTTCTTCCATTAGGTAATTCGGCAATCTTGCATATATTCTTCTAGAACCATAAACTTATTATATCATTGTGGTATGAACAGTGCTCCTTTAGCATCTACTCCTGTTTGGGCACGAGATTTTAATTCATCTGAAGAACTCATCACAGAGTTCTGCAGAGAATGCAGAATAGTTCGGAAAGGTAACTAGGGGATTTTGTTTTTCTATATAGAGTTCACTTTGTATGCGGTAATAATAGTCTGTATTTGTTACTGTAATCAAGCCAAGATGTTTAAGTTGATTCTTGGTGCACAAAATGTTTGAAGATTTGATACAAGTTTTTTCTATGTCAAAGCCATGTGTTTGTACTTTTCTAAATGTTAAATTCCAATTGTACTAGGCTTGGCTGGTGACCTAAAGAAAGCAATGAAAGATGGGAAGCCTATCATAATTGAGGTTAGTTTTATTTATTCCCAGAAGAGCTAGTAATGAATCATAATGGTTTGCTTGCTTACAGAAGCTGTGTATTCCCCAAATACCATGAAGGGGCAACCCAAATTACTCCCTTCTTCTTGTTGTGGTTTGCTATTGTTGTTTTCCCCCTTAATTTCACAATGGCGCTAATCTAAGTAGGTTATATGCAGTAACATTGCCATTTATCAGTAGAATAAGATGTAAATCCTAAATTCATAATCAAACAAGTGGATAATGATGGAAAATGGAAAAAGAGAAATGAATTGAATTGTAAAATCCTCTACTTCCCTTTCTTAGTCACCACCATTAATAGAACGACATCAGGGACTTTGCAATTCTTATTTTTAACTCTTCTCTTCATGGATATTATCACGGATATAACATCAATAAGTTTTCCTCGTTAGTTGGTTCCCAATTTTCTTTTTCCTCTCTCAAGGACTGTTTCTTTCCAAGTCTTTTCAGCTTCTAATATTAGCTAACTCTATGTCTTCTTAGTTATCAATGTAGAATTTAGATTATGTTCGTATCATGAGTTAAACTTGATATTCTCAATAGAGCAAAGCTCAAATTACAAACTTTGCATATGGATGAAGTGTTTATTGAGTATCTATTGCTTTGTAGATCCAAGAAGAGTACCCTCTAGCTGAAGGAGAAGTCATCTAATAAAATATTATGATAACCTCTTATATGTGTAACTCATGCTAACATGTTTTCCTATCATGTAGATGTCATCTAAGAAAATATTTTGATAACCTCTTATATGTGTAACTCATGCTAACATGTTTTTCTACCATTACATGGTAAATTGATTATGTTGTTTCTTGGTTGCTATATCATACAGCAATTCCTGTTAGATAACTACTCACCATAGTATATTAGGCCATTAACGACAAAGAGTAGCCCAGCATGCATGCTATTGAAATGTTGTTTTCATCATACCTTAGTGCACGGATTCTTACGTTGTTGTCTTTCTTCTTTCCAGTAGCTTTCATTTTATTTTATCATTACCTCAAACCTACCTATGCCAGTATTTCATAATGAAACATGATGGCTGACATCCGTATATATTAAGTCAGTCATTTTTTTGGACTGTTGTTTGAGTTTTTGCTGGCAGTCAACTTATGTGATAGAATGTTTGTAGATACTTGACTGTATTATCTGTTGACTGACAAATGCTCTGTATGAAGGTTTAGAAAAATAAAATTTGCTAACTTTGTCTACTTTTAGTGGAGTGCTTTGCGTTTTAAAAACATTTTTCATTTCTATTTCTTTTATTTCAATACTTTATTTTTCTTTTTTCTTTTTCCTCTTTTAAGGTTACTCAAGATTTAGTGCCTGTCCTGAATGATGTTTTCAAAGATATTCTATGTTTGTGTTTTTTCCGCAAAGTGGTACACCACTAGCAGGTGTTCTAGAATTCGTCTTAAATTACTATTTAAAGATGGTTATGTACTAATCACTTCATAATTAAGGACTTTATGAGTTGTCTTATTCATTTTGTACCACTTTAAGTACAGTGCAATTGTAATAATTTAAGCATGAAAATTTGTTAGTTACTGATGTTTTATCCTAGTGTAATATTTTGGATAAGTTCATAAATTACGTTACCATGTTGCATGCCTTTTCGTATTAGAAAGTATTGTTGATTGTTTACTGCATCTTGTTGAAAGATCCGTTAAAATATGAACGTTACTATAATCAAGGTTAATAATCCAAAAAGTTGCCCAATTCTTGGGTTATAAAATGGAGCTTGGGGCCTCTTTTCTCTAATGCAAAGTATCTCTCTACATTCTCAAAAAAAAAAAAGAACATTTACAAGAGTTAATGTGATATCCAAACAAAATAAGTGGATTGTAATGATTCTCAAGGAACATATATACAGCTTGGAGGACTCTCATCTCAAACAAAATTGGAGGGATTTTCCAAATATAACCTTACTCCATAACTTCTGTGCTTGATGTAAAAAAGAAAATTCCTTCAACCACTCAATTTCTACAATATTTAATCTTTGACCTTTTCAGTTGGACCTTGTTAAGTGTATTATAGATTGTACAAGATACTACATGGTTATATTACATAAAACAACAACAATAAAGCTTTTATCCAAAATTTTGGGCACAGCTACATGAATCATTCTTCCATTCAGTCTTCTAGCTATCTCTTCTAGTATGTTAATCACTATCATATGCTTCCAGCCAAGTTCCCTTATGTATATAGCTCGTCCTCGCTCCATTAATAATAATCTTATTGCTTCTCCTAATTGATGCAATTTTTAGTCTTCGTTGCAGTCTTGCAGCTCTTTCTTCCTTTGTCTCTAGTTCCTACAAATTATGCTTATATCTTATCCTGCCTCACAATATATATCTACACATTCATCTTAACATTCTCACTTTTGCTATACTCACTCTTTTGCATTGTTGTTTCTTAATTGTCTAGCATTCTTGCTATATTGTATGCAATGCCATATGTCCTCTTGTATTATGTATTTTTATATACAATTTTCAGTAACAATTTCTAAATTTAATTGTTGGCTTCTGAACTCTTTTCTTACATATTAATTATAGGCATGTTTAACAAATTAAATTCTTGCATGATGCAGGAATACTTAAAAATATTTTATACCATATTTTGATTATATTCCCCAGAGAAATACATCATTTTCTTATATGAAGTGGCAACATTAATATAACTCCTACGATTTACCCTTTATGCAAAGATGTCTAATAACATAAGAGCATGCTCACCTTTTTACATGCATTGAGTAATATTTAGCTCGTGATAAATCTTTCTTGTTTGTTAGTTCTATTTAAAATTTCATTGTTGCAAAATACTCACAAAATCTGATATATGCATTTATCAGGGAATTCACTTGGATCCAAGCATCTATTTGATGGATGAAGAGAATAGAGAGAGAACTGATACACAAAGCGAAAATGGCACAGCAACCTCGGGGAACTTAGGGGTTGATCCTTCACAAGCTGAAGAGAAATTTGAAAATTCTTCTGAAAGTGAGAGGTTGTATTCTGAAAGTACTCAAGATGAAACTAAAAAGTGCTGCCACGAAGTCAAAGGAGTTAAGGGTGGGACCCCCGATCTGCAAATTTTGGAGGATGCAAAGTCCCCAGAACATATTGATCTTTCAGGAAACATTTCAGAGGGTCAAGGTTGTCCTACGCCATCTTGTATATTTCTTCTGTACATTCTTATAAACTGTCTTAACATGGAGCAAGTTGTACCTTCTGTTCCTCCTGAAGCATTTTCTAAAAAGGTGTTTGCGAGATTAAAACATCGAGTTTGTGTTCCAAAGTTTTTTTCATTTTGAATTTTCCCCAAGTTATTTTCCAAATTATACCAATCCTTGTAATATGCATATCATGCACTTCAATGCATTTTTCCTTAGTAATACTTTGTGTGAATTCCAGGAGAAGGCCAGAAAAGATTCAGATCTGCAAAAGACCAACCCTGTGACGAAGTCGAACGCTGCTTCAGAACCGATAGTTATACCTATTGTTTTGAAGATGGCCGAGTTTGATCACAAGGTCTGCTTTATTTTATTTTGTCTTTAATCATTCCTTTTATTTAGTTTCTTGATTTAAAATTCCGAGTTATATCCTTACTCATAATCATCATCTCATCCACCAATTTCAGTCTTTCTTATATTTGTGATGACAGCTTGCCAAGATGCTCTAAATAGCCGTGCTAACTAACTTGAAATTCCACATAATTTTTGAGACCAATTTCTGCTTCCACCGAAATTTGAAAATTTTAAGATATCAATCCTCTTCACACCTGTAGTTCACAAAACTCGTGTTGGAGCAATTCATTTCTGTGGACCTTGCTTCATTTTGAAAACTGTGCTATTTATAGTTGAAGCACAGAAGAAGGGGAAGGATGATGGATTTGCTATGGGTCACATTCATTTATAAACACACTTAAAAAACTTCTCTATTCTATCTGACCTGTCCCTCAGCCACCAGTTCTTATTGGTTTCCTTGGTCCTTGTTTTCAAGCTAGGATAAACACTTCTGAAGATGATAGGATCAGTACTCATGCATGGTTTAACTTTTAATTGTGTAAGTCTTAGTTATGAGTACATTTTTAACGTTGTGCATCATGTATATTAATTTTGATTATGTTTAACCATTTTCTGATGCAGGCGTTATTAGAAGAATGGATCTCCACTAGAACATTTGGAGATAAATGCCTAGCTCAGGTACTTTGAATAAGCATTATAAGATTGGTTGCTGATAGAAACTGAGTCCTGTGTTGTGTCTTTAAAAGTTTTTAATAAAGGTAAACACGATCTTAATTGCCAAAGAGCATCAGGATGTTTTAAAACTTCTCATTCTTCATCGCAATGCTTTTTGCCTTTTGCATTTGGTCAGTACTTACATTTTACAATTCCTCCTGTCATGGGCACACTTTTATCTATAGCTGAGAAATAATGTGTTGCATCCTGCTTTCATCTTTTTTTTCATCTTTTTATTGAGACCTGGAGAGAACAGATAGAAAGTTATCACCTTATTTTCATTTTATGAAGTCTCAATGATTTGAAACTATGCTTCCCTTATATTCAAAATATCGAGATGGAGATTCCAAAGAAAATTGCCTTTGGTTCTAATTTTGTATTAAATCTTCAATTCTAGGATATGACAAAAACAAAAGAGTGTATAATCTTTTAGTCTTCAAGAGTTTGTCAATGGTGAAATCTCTATTGAATATTCAATTCTAGGATATGACAAAAATAAAAGAGTGTATAATCTATTAGTCTTTAAGAGTTTGTCAATGGTGAAATCTCCATTAAAAGTGTAGGATGGGACTCCGATTGTTTTACATATAAAATGTTTGAATCCTGAGTAAAATTTAAATATCTGATCTTAAATAGTTACATTTCCTTTTAATGGTTTATCGTGTGAAAGGGTTTAGGGCCAACCAATCTTGAGTTTTGTGTCTCACGTGTTAAAACTTGTATGGATTGAGTTTTCCAGTTTTGGGAAATCTAAGGTGTATGTTCAATGGTATTCATCCATTGTGTCAGTCAATGCACTAAATTACTCTCTTGCAGTGGTATCCTTTTCTGATTATGTTTTAAAGGTTACTGGAACTAGCTCCAAATTTGTTTTGGTTATGCAAAAATACTGGCAGCTAATGTTTGGTTGTTTGCATGTTGCAAACCAACGTATCCGTATAAAATAACTGGACGGAGTGAATGGGTAAATCCCCGTCTTCATTCTTACATGTTTGCTCCATACTTCAACATATTGTATTAACCCTAGAGATTCCTAATTGGCCTGCACTAAACATTTATTATTCATATTTCAATAGCTTAATGAAACACATGTTGGTCTCATTGGTAATGTTTAAGCGTAAAGGTATATTCTTGCAGCCTAAATGTTGGCTTCACAGCCTCTCAGTCCTTTGGATGATCTATGAATCCTCGTCACCCTCACTTTATTTTGCCCGAGGAACTAACAAACAGCATTGCCATATGAAGGCTGGCGCTCTTATTGTATAACTAGTTCTGACTATTGGTCCTCCGAGGCAAATTTTATTCAGGCCAAACCTAGTTTATCATGCCTAAATTTTCCTGTGTTAAGTGTTTTGGAATCAATAGTATCAATTGTGGGAGAGTAAATACCTTCTCTCAATGGTAAATACTTGAGAAAATGATAGCATGACATTCCATTTTACAAAATTCAATCTCGTCAGACCCATAATCACAATACAACACTTGGACGCACGTCCTATGGCTTGGAGACTTTTCACATAATAAGAAAGGGAAATAAGATACAGTTGTAATTATGAAACAAAAACAAAGAGGCTTACAAAAAATATCTAGTATGGGTCTTAAAGAGAAGACTAGAACTAGTACAGTCATTTAAACCTATGCTATATATTTTTATGTATGTCAACATCATGAAATAAGTTGTGTTAACTAGAACTTGTTGCCCTTCTTAACGGACACACACATATATATACATATACATATACATATACATGTACATGTACATATACATTTATATACACATATATGCATACTCATATACATTATATTATATATATGTATGTACATCCATACACACACAGACATATACTTGAGTCCCTTCATGTAGGTTGTCAGGTTTCTGGATATTTGATTACTCCATCTCTGATGTCTTTGCTTGAGCATAATTATATTTTGTTCCTTATTTGACATGTGTATAGCATAATTATATTATGCTTTCTTATTTGATGTGTGTATAGCGTGAAAAGTCTTACCTTACGTCAAATGACTACGTCATCATTGTTTTCTTCCTCATTTTTCTGGAATCTGTATTGATGTAAAAAAATCCACTTAGCGCATACTTGTTTGGTGGTAAATCTTACTTGGACCTTGTAAGTTCAGTTTTCTTAGAGAAATATCCAGCACCTTATCACCTGATAAGTTAGGTGAACTTAACAATTGATGTTTGTTTTCTGTCAAGCCCCGGGCTGCGAGCCATTGGTACGGTGTATGCCGTGGGACCCACTGAGAGCAACTCTTTTTTTTGGCTAAATCCACTGCCAAAATGTGCTAGCACTTGTCACTATTGAGGCCTTTGGATTACATTATAAACACTCTAAACTCCTCATCACTTTCCAATGTGGGACTAGTCTTTTGGGTATTACATTTTCCTTTTTTTTGGGAGATAAATTTATCAGTTTAAGACATTTCTTGCAATCTGTCTTTAAAGTTTGTATCTGTTCATAACTAGCTATGCTCTCTGTACGCATTACCTATTCTTCAGGTCATCAGCTTGCAACCTGTCTCTTAAGTTTTTCAAGGATAGGAAATGGAATGGCTGAAATGACTGGCTAAGTTTATTCCTTAATTAGAACAATAATTTATAAATGTTCTCCTTTCTGATGGCTGAAATGAGTGGCTAAGCCCTAATAAAACTTCTAAGTTCTTCGAAAATCTTCTTCTAGCATTTGTCTTTGAGAAATTCATTCCAATAAAATTTTCTTCCCGTTACTTCTTAAATCTACGGAAATTCAAAATTTTGTTAAATCACCCTTTTTGTTTTTGACAGGATCAAGATAAGCTGATAAGTAACCTTAAAACCATTCAAGTTTACCTTTGTTCCTTTGAGGCACAGGTGAGCTTGTATCTTTTCAACTCTTGTTTGTACTAAGTGAAATACTTACATAGTGGAAAATGATGTTTAATTAATTTAATTGGTGGAAGTGTTTATGTAATGAGCAATGTTTATGTAGTGAGCAATCTGCATCAATATCTCATCTGATTATTAAACTTTATTACTCACAAGAGATTTGAAGTCATATCTAGTCTGAATTGGGAAGTGACATTTATGCACGATCTTGCAGGAGTTGGGAAGAGATTTTTCTAGTTTTCTCATCTAATTTGCTTTTTCCCTGAATTTCTTTTAGCAGAATAAGCGAATGTATAACCTACTGTACTTTCCCTTCTTTTTGGCACCAAAGGCATCTTTAGATGAATTGCACAATACGTTACTAGGTGTCCATAATCTTCAACAGGATTGAGCTTTTCTCTTGTTACTATGACAATATATTATCTAAGAAACTATATACTAAAGCATGATGGCATTTCTAGTGTAATATATCCATAGAAATGCTATTCAGGGATTGACAATAGTGAACATTTCTGCAACAACATTTCCTCAAACACTGGATTGGCTCCACGGTTATCTTCTTCAGGTATGTTGTATACCTAAGATTTGCTCCAACTAGTATCCATATTTTTAAAATTTTTCTTTTGCATTGTTTTCCCACTTGTGGCCATACTGCAGCACTAAAATCTGTAGTTGCATCCTCTGGGGGGCTGACTTTATTTTATGAAGTTTGAGAATTAGACTACGTTTGTTTTTTATTCCGCGACTAGTGGGTATTGTGTTCTCCGGACTATAGTCTTCGACTGTGTTATCCTAGGACTATTTTACTCTAATCCAATGTTTTTTTTCATGCAGACTAACAGTCAGACTAGCTTAAAATGGTCTAAACTAGTGTTGTTTTTAATGAGCCTATAATTGTTCGAATTATGACATAACCAAATGACATTTCACACTGAAGTCATCTAATATGGTATTAATCCGTATGTTTGACAAACAAATTCAAAGTTGACAGCTTGTCTAAAATAGACATTTTTATCCTCAAGTCAACTAATATATTTTTTGCATATCTGCATAGAAATTGAAACTCCAAATATAATCTTAATAATAGATGTTTATTTATTTTATTTTTTTGTATAACCGAAGCCAGAATCTATGTTACTTCTTCTTTTAACATGTTACTTGCATACATATATACATACATATACATAAGAGTGTGTGTGTAGGGCAAATCAGCAGCATATGAGATGTGTAGTGTAGGCCAACAGGTGCAAGCTTGTACACATTACCGGCGTTGTTCACGCGAAAGCCCTGAAAGTAGAGCTGGTCGTGTCGGATCCTCAGCCTGACCTTACTCTTCCCGCCGTCAAAAGCCAGTACAATGTCGTACCAAGTGAGATTCTTCACAAAATTAGGATCCTTTTTGTCGAGTACAGTGGGGAGTACATGATGATTGCGTGTCCAAGTCTCTGCCAAGTCCTGACGCATCTTCTCGATCTTGCTCACGTAGTTTGCCGCTGTCAGGTCAGTGCTAAGGTTGATCTCTATGGATTAATCATTTTGACTGAACTGGGGCCAAATACATCATCCTAGCCCATCTCCATACTTCAAAGATTTGATGAGTGGAAGAGATTTTTAACAATAATCAAGGTAATTGTGGGATTTGAGCTTTCTCACTACACTTTAATGGTTTAATGATAGACATTTGATGATATCTGAATGATTATAATTTGTTCATACACTAAGATGAAACTTGCACTTATTCCCCACCCTTCACTTAAAAAAAGCTTAATATCAGAAAACCCACCCTAACTTTAAATGATTATTGGAAAACCCTCATTAACTTTTAAAATATCAAAAAAACCCCTTAAGTTTAGGGGTTATCAGAAAACCCCCTTTAACTTTAAGGTTTTATCACAAAACACCCTAACCGTGTTATCCTTTGTTATCCCTACTCTCAGCAAACAGAAACACTCCCAAGTTACGAATTTCACCCATGCGTGATGAAAGAATTTAAATTTTAGTTTTACACAATCTGATTTCTTTCAGGAAAAACACGCCCACTAAACCTATGTAGGGGTACTTTTGTCTACTGATAATTTGGGATACTAAGGGATAACGCCATTATGGGCTTTTTTTTTTTATAAAACCATAAAATTTAAGAGGGTTTGCTGATAACCCCTAAACCTAAAGGGTTTTTCTGATATTTTAAAAGTTGAGCGGGGTTTTTTGATAATCGTTCAAAGTTAAGGGGGGTTTTCTGATATTATGCCTAAACAAAAATCATATCGTAATTAAACTAGACATATGACAATAATTAAAGAACCGGTGTTAAACATGCATGCAAAGCAATAGAGAAACCCAGATGCCAAAAACTATCATATACCTTCACCCGCTAATCTTCAATCCTTAAAATCCTCGGTGTTGCTATCTTTATCTGCGATTGAGGGTGGTATTTGTAAGTGCTGAGAACCAAACCCCAGTAATTAATCCTGATGCTCTTGTTTACTTTAACAACACCGACTAATCCACAAACGCGAAACATGTGTCCTTGAATGATTCTCCTCTACGAAACATCGTACATCTCGATATGTTTTTATATAGAATGGAGACTAGAATTCAGCATTATTAGATGTAAAAAACATATGAAGCAAACAATTATTAGAATTGGACAAGAGCACATGCAAGGTGCACGCGCCATGTGCACGCGCACAATAAATTAACTAAATGGGGTATCCAACTTATAATCTCATTTACTTAAAAAACATATGAAGAAAATAATTAAACAGTTTCAGAAGTTAGTAATGTATACATATATAGTTAAACATGTGTCCTTGGTTTGATTAAACGTCGGCCTCTCTCTCTCTCTCTCTCTCTCTCTCATCTCTTTCTTCTTTCTCCCCAAATCATATCCTTAACTCAATTAATTGGCCTCTCTCTCTGTCTCTCATCTCTTTTTTCTTTCTCCCTCAAATCATATCCTTAACTCAATTAATTGGCCATTTTTTATTCTCTTCATCTTGAAGAAGATTCCCTTATTTCTCCCTCTAAATCTCTTAAAACTAGGGATTGCTTTAACTTTTCTATATAATGGTTTAAAACGCCCAATCTCCAAAGATAATTTTTTAATTGGTGATTTCGTTGAAGATGACTCTAAATATGTTGTTGAGGGGAGAAATGCATATACGGGGACAGCTAGACTTAACAACAAAAACATAAAGTTAACAACTAACAAGATATGCTTAATAGCTAATGGTTACACTGTGTAGTTGACGAAAAAGCTTAACAAACACATAAGCTTAACAACCAATATGTAAACTTAACAACTGACGAAAAAGTGTAACAACAAACACATAAACTTAATAACTGACAGAAAGCTTAACAATAAATACATCAGCTTAACAATCAATGCATAAACTTAACAACTGAAGGAAAAGCTTAACAACTAATGAATAAGTTTAACAATTAACCAAAAGCTTAACACCAAATGCATAACGTTAAAAACTGACGGGAAAGCTTAACAACGCGTAAGCTTAGCAACAAATGCATAAGCTTAACAATTGAAGAAATAAAAATCTGTGGGTTCGATTTTCAAGAAAGAGAATCTCACCCTGAAGAGAAAACAGCGTGTACAGGAAAATGGCGAATGAGGCGTTTTGGTTTAGGCTGGTCGACCGTGAACGTGCACAATACAGGGTGCTTGTTCGGGTTTTTGGCCGGTCAACCGCAGGCGCATGTGCGGTCGACCGCGAGGCGTTTTTGTGCAGGCGTCAATTTCATCACTCTGTGCGGTCAACCACGAGTGGCGCGGCAGTCGACCGCGACGCAGTTCGGGTTTTTGGCCTTGTTTCCTGATTTGGTTTGGTTTGCTGTTTTGATATAAATAGGAACTTCGTTTCCTAGGGTTTAAGGAGAGATTTTTATCAAAGATAGAAGAGAGTTTTGAGTACTTTGAGAGGGAGACATTGTGAGCAAGTTGAGAGCTTTGGTTGAGGGTTTATTTGAGTGATTTTGTGAGTTTGTAACCCTTTATACTATCTTTGATTTAGTGGAATCTGCCCATCCTCTCCCAGTGGACGTAGGCAAATTGCCGAACCACGTATATATCTGTGTTTGCGATTGTTTTATCGTATTTTATTAGATTGCACTCGTATTTTGTTTAGTTCTCTTCTCCCGTGACTCACCGACTTGTTTGGTTGTCGAGCACTCTTTCGCAAAGGCGCGTGACAAGTGGTATCAGAGCTTTCAGGTTTCAGATCTAGGGTTTTGGCATTAGGTGGAGGAAGATTCAGTATGAAAGCTTGGTTCTTGGAGTTCTAGGCTTCGGTGGAGATAGTGTTGCTGAGTTGCCGTCGGAGATCTCGCTTTCCTCGTGTGGTTAGGAGTTCTATTTAGAATCCGAGCTAGGGTTCAGTTGGGTAATTCTTGATTTCTATCAAAGTTTGAATCTTTCTTTGCAATTTAGAGTTCGTAAGTATGGGAGAAGAAGTTGGTGAAAGCAGTAAGGTGGTAGCGGGTACAGTTCAAATTGGTTTTCAGAACACCAAGATTAGTGTGGTGAAATATGACGGCAAGATCAATTTTAGTTTGTGGATGAGCGATGTTCAGGATGCGCTCAATGCTCAAAATTTGTAGGAGACCATCAAGGTCCATGAGAGGCCACCAAAATATGAAGAGGCGGTATGGAAAAAGATGAATAGGAATGCTTGTGGGGTGATCAGATCCTGTTTGGAACAGGAGCTGAAGTATGATGTGATTGGGGTGACGTCTGCAATGAAGATATGAGAAATTCTCAACAACATGTACCTTACGAAGAGTGTTGAGAACCGGTTACACTTATTGCGAAGACTCTTCAGATTTTAGATGTCAGAGGCACCTCGCTTGCGGCTCATGTGAACAACTATACTAAGTTGTTTATCGAACTTGGCGAATGTAGATAAGAAGATAACGGACGGGTACAAGGCGATTATCTTGTTGGACTTCTTACCAGATGAGGAGTATGATACATTCGTGCTTACTTTGTTGAACGGGCGATCTTCCATCACCTACAGTGAAGTGACTAATGCATTGACAAACTACGATTTGAGGAGAAAGGACAAATAGACTTCCCGCGCTAGTACTTCAGGAGAGGCCTTGTCGATGAGAGGTAGAAGCCCATATCCGAGAAGTGGCAATAGGAGCAGGTCAAAGTCAATAGGCCATCACCAGTTAACAAAGAACTAGTGTGCGTTCTGTAAAGAACATGGACATTGGAAGAGAGACTGCCCGAAGCTCAAGGAGAAAGAGAATGGCAAGAAGAAGGGCCCAAAGGCCAATGAGGTGAATGTTGCGAAAGGCGATGATTTCGATGACTTGAGCTTTTCTTTATTGATTACTCCAGAGGTGAACCATATAGATGCATCAGATTGGATGCTTGACTCTGGCGCTACTTATCATGTGACTCCTAGGCGAGATTGGTTTGTATCTTTTGAGAGACTCGATGGGGGTGTTGTTATCACAGGAAATGATCAATCCTGTGGCATTTGTGGGATAGATACCATGCAGATTCGTATGTACGATGGAGTAATCGGTGAATTGAATGAGGTGAGATTCGTTTCTCAGCTGAAGAAGAATCTTATTTCAGTTGGAGCTTTGGAGGCGAAGGGATTTAAGGTGACCTCGAGAACACCGTAGTGAAGGTTACTAAGGGATCTTTGGTGGTGATGAAGGGAGTTTGCAGTCAGAATTTGTATTATCTGAAGGGGATCACCGAGATTGACCAGGTAGCTTCAGCTATTTTAGAGGCGGACATGAGCAGACTTTGGCACTATAGCTTGGGACACACAGGTGAGAAGTCTCTGTAGGCGTTGTGCAAGCAGGGGTTATTGAAGGGAGCCAAGAGTGAAAAATTAAGCTCTGTGAGCACTGCGTACTTGGCAAGAAGACAAATGTGAAGTTTGAGACAGCCATCTATAGGACGACGGGCATCTTGGACTACGTGCACACAGACGTTTGGGGTCCCACCAAGACTGCATCACTTGGTAGTCGATATTGGTTCCTCACTTTCGTAGATGACTATTCTAGGCATTGTTGGGTGTACACCATGACGAAAAAGAGTGAAGTCCTAAATTTATTTGTGGAGTGGAAGAAGAGATTGAAACTGCAGACTAGGAGAAAGATCAAGACGTTGCGATCCGACAACGGCGACGAGTATACTTCAGACCCCTTTCAGCAACTATGTCGAGACGAGAGCATAGAGAGACACTTCACAGTTAGTTATACACCGCAGTAGAATGGGGTGACAGAGAGGTTGAATCGGTCTTTGCTGGAGAAGGTCCGATGTTTGTTGTCGCAGAATGGTTTGGAGAAGATCTTTTGGGCCGAGGCACTTTCTTATGCAAGCCACCTCATTAATAGGCTGCCTTCATCTGCGATTGAGGGAAAAACCCCTATGGAGATGTGGTCAGGAGAGCCAACACATGACTATGACCAGTTCAAGGTATTTGGGTGCCCTGTATTTTATTATGTGAAGACAGATAAATTAGAACCTCGAGCTAGGAATGTTATATTTGTAGGATTCAAGCGTGGTGTCAAGGGATACAAACTATGGGATCCAGTGGATAAGAAAATTGTGCTGAGTAGGGACGTCACATTCGACGAGGCTTCTATCTTGAAGCTTCACAGCTCTCATCAGGTGGAGAGCACCCCGACAAAGGAGACATCGCAGGTGATGGAGATCGATGCAGCTCCACATTATCCAGATGATATAGTATCCATTAAAGGGCTGACTGGGGTGATGCCAGACGAGCATGGTGATAACGTGGAGGATACGGGTACAAATATGCAGGATCAGGGACCGACGACTAGGTTTAGAATTCTATTACGGTTCGGAGACAGATGAGAAACATACGGATGCCAGCATGATATACCAACACAGTAGTTACGTATGCACTTCTATTGGAGAGTGTCGATGAGATGATGCCTACTACATTCAGAGAGGTCGAGCAGAGTTCGGAGGCTGATTCGTAGCAGGTGTCTATGTAGGAGGAGATGAAGGCAGATTCAGATTTTGCAGGATGTGCTGATAGCAGGAAATCAACACCAGGCTATATATTTCTACTCGTTGGAGGAGCAGTTTCCTGAAAAAGTGCCAAGCAGTCATTAGTGACAACATCCATAATGTAGGCAGAGTATGTTGCTGTTTTTGAAGCAACATTGCATGCCTCTTGGCTCAATAATTTCATCAGTGAACTAAAGGTGGTGGATTCCATTCAGAAACCAGTAAAGTTGTATTGTGATAATCAGACAGTTGTACAGTTTGTAAAGAACAAGAACTTTTCCAACAGGAATAAGTACATCGGTGTGAAGTACTTGTTAGTCTTTGATAAGGTCGAATAAGGATTGATTGGGTTCCTCATCTGCCGACTCAGTTGATGATTGCTAATCCATTGACCATGGGAATTTTTCTAGGGCTCTTCAAGGAACATGTCTCCAGTATGGGTGTTTTAGAGTCTTTCGATTCTGTATGATCAATGACATTTAGTTGTCGTAGTAGTTTTATTTTATTTTCAAGTACTATATTCCGGATTGCTTTGAGCTCATAAAGAAACTATTGTGCTGATTTTTTATATTAGCAGTTTGATATTTCAAGCATTGTGTTATTGGTCATTGTTGTTTGATATATATATATATATATATATATATAAATAAGAAAAGTGAATCTAAGGTGACACCCTAGGCTCCCACCTAAGGACGCGGTTTAAAATCACATCATTCCCTAATTTTTTTTGCGATCTGCTCCATTAAACTTGATCTACACATTCTTAAACCCAAACACACCAATTTTGGGATGAACCCATCGTGTTTTGATCCTTTGTTGAGCCATGCAAAATGTTCTATTCATTCGAAACCGTTAAAATTACGACGAGTGGATGAAGGGTTAAAACACGACGGGTTTACCCCAAAATTGATGTGTTTGAGTTTAAGAACGTGTAGATCAAGTCCAACGGAGCGGATCACAAAAAAATTTAGGAAATGATGTGATTTTAGG
>BQKN01067105.1:371176-395946 GCA_022839385.1 Asparagus kiusianus | reverse complement strand
GTACTAGCGGTTGGACCGTGGAGTGACCTTGTGCCATATTAGAGCATATAGTGTTTTCACGATCAACCATTAGTGGTACTTTTGTTTTAAGGAAAAAGTTTCGGAAACTATCCTAATGAGAATCATGGCAACAAGTTGTTTTCTAAAATAAATCGGTGCGCACCCGACTTTAAAAGTTTTTTGAAAATTTAAATGTTTTTTTAAATTAAAATGAGGTATGTTGTGCCAAGTGGGAGATTGTTGGGTTCGATTAATCCAACGAACCCATGTGGCCCAAACTACTCGATTTTTTATTTGATTTAAAGTTGCCATCGATTAAAGTTAGGATCAGGATACTAACCACATGGTCTGGTTAGACAGTTTTATGTTTATCAAGTTGGTTGGTTATCTTGAATATCTAAAGGATAGGATCGATCGGAGTATAATCCCACGGTTATGATTAAACCATGATGGGTAGGGTTAATCATAAATATCTATTTAAGGGTGGGAGTCCCTCCTCTCAACCGTACGCAGAAAAGAGACCAAATTCCCATCGTTGGCTACGGGAGGAGAGAAGAGAAGACTTCTATTATTTTCGTGGGTGAACGATAACTTTAATCTATATTTCTAGTTCAATTATTCATGTCTAGATCGTTGGAGCGTTTGGTAAATGGAGTGTTTTTCTGTTTCTGTTTCTTTTTTTTCAAAAAACCAATGAAACACGTTTGGGAACTCGAGTGTTTTTTGAGATGACCATATACAAAACTTGAAAAATGTAACGCTTATCTCAAACACCTAAAAGATGTTTTTATATTCCCGTGACCTTTTTATCCCCAAACCAGCCCATCGCTCATTCTCTCCCTCAACCCTAACACCGCCGCCCCGACCCGTTGATCGCAGCCTCGACCCACCGATTGCCGCCGCGACCCGCCGATCGCCACCGCCGACTCGTCGTCCAGTCACCGACCGCTCGCCAGATTGAAATCGCCGCCCCTAACAACATCGCCGCCAGATCGAAATCGTCGTCCCCATCCCGTCGATCATCGCCCCTGACTCGTTACGCCCGACCCGTCGATCGCCGCCATTGACTCGCTGCCAGATCAAAATCGCCTCCCCCGACCCTGACTCGTCGCCCTGACCCGTTGATCACCGCCCCTGACTCGTCGCCCCCGAGCCGTCGATCGCCACTCCCGACTCGTGTTGTCGCCGCTGCCGCCTCCTCGTCGTTGCTCCGATTGCTTCCGTCTGTAGGCGTCTAAAATTGTCTATGAGAGCCCGCACGAAACTCGAAGCAATGAATTGGCGAGTCAAGAAGATTCACCTAAGCAGCTCGTGCGCGCCAGTAAACGCGTGCACGTCAAACCAGCTCGTGCGCGCCGGTCAACACGCGTACGTCAAATCAGCTCGTGCGCGCCGGTCAACGCGCGTACGTCAAATCATCTCGTGCACGTCGGTCAGGGCGTGCACGTCAAATCATCTCGTGCGCGTCGGTCAAACGCATGCACGTCAACCAGCTCGTGCGCGTCGGTCAACGTGCGCGCGCCAATCAGTCCGCGCTCATCGATCAACACGCGTATATTAACCAACGCGCGTTCGACGGTCGGTCTTGCGGCGAATCATACAAGTCAACAAAGCGAACCAAACACACGAAAGGACAAGTCCCGGAAGAAAGAGAAAGGAAAAGAAGAAAAAATCGGCAAACCTGCGCGAGCGCAGGACGGAACAAACCGACCCGCGCAAGCGCGGGACGGAACAACCCGACCCGCGCAAGCGCGGGTCGGATCAACCCGACCCGCGCAAGCACGGGTCGGATCAACCCGACCCGCGCAAGCACGGGTCGGATCTGTCCGACCCGCGCCGCGCAGTCCTGATCCCGAAACGTGTTTTGACAGTTTTTAAGCTGTTTTCACAGGATTTATTTGTTCCAGGGGTTCCTAACTGACTTGATATCATCCCCAAACGTGGTTAGGCTGTTGTTAACTGAAGATAGAGCCAAATCACTTGTTCTCATCCAAATAACCGCATCCGAGGCCTATAAATATGAACCCAAGGCCTCTATTTTTGAGAGGGGGATTATTACTCAAGACGAGGAGGTGCTGCCGGATTGAGGAGTCAAAGGAGCACGAATTTCAGCGAGGGTGGACAGATCTTGGCGAGTTCTTCAGCATAAAGAAGGAGGGTTCGAGAGATTCGAAGCCCATTCCCGTCCGTTCCTTGAGATCAGGCTTGGTCTTGATCTCGAGAAGAGTTCTGATTTCGCTTGGTTGATCTCAGCGCTTCAAATCAAACACTACTTCGGTGAAGACGAAGCTCTGCCGAATTTTTCATCAACCGGATCCAGATCTAAGGTGATCCACGGATAAACCCCGGCACCGGCAAAGAACCCACGCAAGCAAGAGCCGATAAACGGATCTTGTGTTTATTTTCAAGAAAGTTGTAATTTTTATTTTCATTATTTGAATTCTTTGTAAACGACTAAAGTTTTAATGGAATCAATGATGAAGGCAGCTTTCCACGAAAACACCGTCACTTCCGACTCCTCCAATTTCGATCAAGGTATATTGATCTCCAATTTTTCTTTAGATTGAGATTTCATTATGCACTTGGAAGAAGAACCATGATTATCGCTATCATGAGTCCCTTTATTTGCCGTAAAAATTCCAGATTTGCTAACTTTCAAAATAGTGTTTTGAAAACACGTTTGAAAAATAAACACTATGGTATGGTGTTTTTTGAAAAACACAACAAAAAAAAACCACTTTGGTTACCCAACACACTCTAAATTATCCAACATTCCATACCCACACCTAAACTTTCATGCACACTCCTTGAATATAGAACAAATACCTTGTGTCCAAAGCGGGCATACCGTACTTCATCTTATATGCTTCTGAGGCAAATAGAAGCGTACATATTCCTATGCTGATCAACACATATTTCTTGTCTAGCGGCAACAGGCATTGCGGTGATTTCGCCGGGAAAGAACTGCCCGTGACAGTCGCAAATGTCAACGGACTCTAAATATAAGTCACGGTCTAAGGAAAGGAAAAACACAGCAAACAGATCAAAGACCTGCGAGCATAACTTTATTCATGCAAAAGATAAGAAAGGACAACTGGTCATACAATAATGTTGGACATAATCAAGACTAGTTGCCCATTACAGACTTCTTCAGACTTCACCAGAGCACAACGTTACTCCGAACCCATAGAAACCTTAGCAGGCTTACATTTATTCCATAGCATTATTCTAAAATCCATAGGATATCACTCAGCCACATCCTATGGCTTAGGAGGAACGATAGTTTTCGGATCCCTCTGCAGTATGCCAAGATATACCACCAGTTCATTGACGGTTTGAGCCACAACCTCTACTGGTTTAAAATCCGGTGCTGGTCCCTCAACCACAATTTTCTGAGGAACCCATTTATAGTTAGGATTAGCATCATAGAACAAAACACATCCAGAGAGCTCTCCCCACCGATGGACCAGGGTCTCGAGCCAATTGGGGGCTTTCAGGCTTTGCTGCCATGTCCTCCTCAGATAGTTACTAATCGGAACAAACCTCGTAGACTCACAGAACATAACAATCACAATGAGCAGCGCTTCGGCTCTTTTCTTGACGTTTGGTGGGTTTGCAAGCCATTGTGCTGCGCTTATGAGCTTCTCACGCCCAAGGGTGACTTCAGTAAGACCTCCTGTTGCGTCGAAGCCAGCTGCGCGTAACAGGGCAGTGTAGTTATGCCCGATACCAAGAAGTGTTGAATCTTTATCGATCAGGTGCTTATCTCCCAGCTCGAACCATTTACCGGCGTCGTTCACGCGAAAGCCCTGAAAGTAGAGCTGGTCGCGCCGGATCCTCAGCCTGACCTTAGTCACCTTACCCTTCTCATCATTGAAAACCAGTACAATGTCGTACCAAGTGAGCTTCTTCACAAAATCAGGATCCTTTTCGTCGAGTACAGTGGTACATACAGGACGATTGCGTGTCCAAGTCTCTGCTAAGTCCTGACGCATCCTCTCGATCTTGGTCACGTAGTTTGCCGCTGTCAGGTCCTTGCTAAGGCTGATCTCTATGGATTTGATCTCGTTGGCCTGCATTTTCTCACTCCCTGCACTGGATAATTGTACGAATAATCTTAAAATGGAAATGACCAGATGATTATGTGAGTTTGGTCTAGGGGGGGAAGGAAAAGGTTTGAAAACATTACATAGAGTTAGATGATACATAGTTAAGTACGCTTGGACTCATGACTCAAATAGGATTAATCACTTTGAGTGAATAGGGGCCAAATACTTCAAAGTTCTGATGAATGGAAGAGATCTTTTACAATAAACAAGAAAATTGTGGGAATTGAGCTCTCTCACTACACTTTAATGGTTTAATGACAAACATTTGATGATATCTGAATGATTATAATTTGTTCATACACTCAGATGAAACTCAGCACTTATTCTCACCCTTCACTTAAAAAAATCATATTGTAATTAAACGATATATGACAATAGTTCAAGAACCAGTGTTAAACATGCAAAGCAACAGAGAAACCCAGATGCCAAAAACTATCATATATACCTTCACCTGCTATCTTCACCCCTTCCTCGGTGTTGCTATCCTTAACCAAGGCTGAGGGGGCTATTTATAAGTGCTGAGAACCAAACCCCAATAATTCATCCAGGTGCCATTTTTTACTTTAACAACACCTACTACGCGCACAAACGCGAAACATGTGCCCATGAATTATATATACAGAATGGAGACAAGAAATTGGACCAGTGTACATGCAAAGTGCATGTGCACAAAAAACAAAATGGGGTATCCAACTTATAACCTCATGCAGTAAATGTAAAAAATATATGAAGAAAATAATTAAACAGTTTCAGAAGTTAGTAATGTATACTAATATATTTCAATTGGGCTTAGGACCTTGGTTTGGTTGAACCCAGTAAGCTCAAGTTCAAATTAATCACCTGTTTTGGATAATTAGTTGGACATAATTTGAAAATAATCGAAGTTGATTAGATTTAATTACGGAGGCGCTCAAGGGAGTCAAAATATGATATTAAGACTTAGTTTAATGCTAAGAAATGTTGTTGGTGAAGACTAAACTTTACAAAGCTACGGGAGTTATTTATGGTCCCATCCTACGTGTTATTGGCCGTGGGAATTAAATCCTAACCCCACTTCTTTCTTTATATTGATTGATAGTAGCTGTCTCTAATTTATTCTATTTATTTTATACAAGAAAAATATCATAAGTGAAATGTTATGACAAATTCTTTAGGACAAGTTAATATCAATCACACGAGAGCAGGAAAAATATCAAGAACACACGAATACAAAGATATACGTGGTTCGGCTTGTAGTCTACGTCCACGGGCGAAGGAGGCGAAAAGCTTTACTAATTGTGAGGAATACAAAGTGGATCTCTCAATCTCAAATCATACCCCAAAAGCCTAATAAAACTCTCAACTAAAGGAACAAAAGAGAAGAATATCAAATAGGCTCCACAAAAGAAATTTCTCTTCTTGATTGGTGCTCTGAAGATTGATGCTCATATTTGGCTTAAAAGACTGTTCTTATATAGCCTTGAAGATCCCTAACTTCTTGCTGTCTAAGGAATAAGAGTTCTAATAGGAATAGAAGTCCACGTTCTAAAACCCAACAAAATTCCCAGTAGGAATAAACCTCTAATATGATTGGTTATGCAAAGTCTAATATAAGTAGGACTCTTGATCAAAACAAACCAAGCTAAAAAAGTAACTCCCAAAGCAATATGGGTTTGAGTATTTGAGGCAACCTATAATATATCTCCACATTGACTCAAATGCGTAGAAGATTCCTCACTCCAAAATAAGATAACTTACTCCACCTTCTCCAATAGCCCCGTAGGGCATCTAAGTGCGGCATGTATCGATCAAGTCCAAGCCCGGGTTGAACTTGCTAACTAAAAGAGGCCTCCTCAACATATCGACTGAATTGTCCGCATGACGACCATAAATATTAGCGAAGTCATCACCTGAAGTAGCTCTTGAATAGCTGAAGGGCACAAAATTGTCAACCAACAATACATAAGCTACCGTATCTTCATATCTTCACGGTGGTCGGATATCTCGTCTAGACCGATCTCTAGCAATAATGTATTCCCACACTTCCTATAGCTGCTAAGGTGCTTCATATACTTGAACGGGATCTGGCTGCTAAACTCCCATAGTCTTATCCTGCTGAAGAGCTGAATCACAAATTTTTAACTCCACCTTATATCTTGTAGTGTGCACCTTATTAACAACTGAAATCAATGACCGTTTCTGATGGAACATAGCAGATTCATCAAAAGTAACATCACGGCTAATAATAATCTTAGGAGACTTCGGATCAGGACACCACAACCTAAAACCTCTAACACCCGATGCATAATCTAGAAATAGGCACTTCTTCACTCGCGACTCAAGTTTCCCTTGACTAACATGCACATATGCAGGGCAGCCAAATTTTTTAAGATTAGAATAATCCGTAGGATTATCGGACCAAACCTCCTCTGGAGTTTTACATCTAATAGCAGTAGATGGTGACCGATTCAATAAGTAACAAGCCGTATTCATTGCTTTTGTCAAGTATTCTTTTCCTAAATCTGCATTGAACATAATACAATGAGCTTTCTCTAATAGGGTTCTATCCATACGTTCTGCCACTCCATTCTATTGCGGCGTGCGAGAGACTGTATGATGTCTAACGTTTCTCTCCTTCTTGCAGAATTCATTAAATTCTCCTCTACAGAACTCAAGGCCATTATCAGTTCTAAGCCTCTAAATCAGCCTCCTAGTCTGCTTCTTAATCTAAGACTTTCACTGCTTGAAAGTCACAAACACCTCATACATATGTCACAAAAAATAGACCCAAACCTTTATGGAGTAGTCATCAATAAAGGTCAATAAATATCTAGAACTACCATCCTTCGAGGAAACTTGAGAAGGTCCCCAAAGATCTTAATGGATATAATCCAAAGTACATTTAGTCTAATGTACTGCCGTACTGAAACTGATTTTTTTCCGCTTCCCAAAGATGCAATGCTTGCAGAATCTCAATTTTCCTGTACTCTGTTCACATAAAAGACCCTTCTTACTCAACTCGTTCAATCCGTGCTCACTCATATGACCAAGTCTCATATACCATAATATGATAGTATCAACTTCTAACATCGATGATGCAACTGCAGCCGAGCCGGTAATGGTAGAACCCTATAAAACATACAATCTGTCGATCTTCTTTCCTTTCATAACCACAATAAAGCCTTCTGTAACCCTAAGAACTCCACCTTTACCTGAAAAATGGCACCCAATGCTATCAAGAGTGCCCAAAGAGATGAGATTCTTCCTTAAACTGGAACATGCCTAACATCTGTCAAAGTCCCGATGACTCCATAATACATCTTAATCCGAATTGTACCTTTCCTAACAGTCTTGCATGAGGCGTTATGCCCCATAAGAACAACTCCACCATCAATTAGCTTCATAAGTGGTAATGAGTGCCATTAGGAGACATATGATATGAACAACCCGAATCTAAAATCTAAACATCCATGTTCCTGTTTATATCATCTATAGCCAACAAAATCACATCTTCAGCAATATCAACTTTAGCGGAGTCCTCCTTTGATTTTTCTTCATACTCTTCTTGTTTATATTTGTTCTTCAATCTGTAACAATTGATCTTGATGTGCCATTTCTTCTTGCAATATCTGCAGGTTAGATTCATGTGTTTCGACTTATACATGTTACCTTCAAAGCCCCTTTCTTCCAATCTTCCTCGAACAAACAATCCATCAACTTTATCGCCACTTTTACTTGTGGTTAACTCTTTGTCGATATTCTCCATATTCAATAAGTTCTTTTTAACGTCCTTGATACCAATAGAATCTCGACTGTAAATCTTAGTATCCTTGAAGTGCTTGTAGGAAGGTGGCAAAGAACACAATAACAATAGGGCTTGATTTTCATCATCGATCTTAATATCAATCTTACTCAATCTGTAATCACAGAATTAAATTCAACAATATGAGATTTGATTGGTGTTCCTTCCGACATCCAAAGTGTGTATAAACACTGCTTCAAGAGGAGGCGATTAGTGAGCGACTTCGTCAAATACAAATTCTCCAATTTAGACCACAAATCAGCAGCTGTTTTCTCCGTGAGAACTTCTTGCAAAACTTAGTTTATCAAACATAATTGGATTGCTGTGAGAGCTCTATCATCCAACTCGTTCCAATCTTCCTTCGTCATAGTAGTCGGTTTCTTTGACTTCCTGAACAAAGCCTTCTTCAATCCTCTCTGTGCTAACACGATGATCATCCTAACTTGCCAAAAGTGAAAATTGCTGTTGCCATCAAACGTCTTGATATCTCACTTCGTAGTAGTTGTCATCATCTTCTCGTTTGATCAATAGCGGAGTGCTCTGATACCAATTTGTTATGACAAATTCTCTAGGATAAGCTAATATCAATCACACGAGAGCACAAAAAATATCAAGAACACACGAACACAAAGATATACGTGATTCGGCTTGTAGCCTACGTCCACGGACGAAGGAGGAGAAAAGCTTTACTAATTGTGAGTAATACAAAGTGGATCTCTCAATCTCTCAAAATCCCAAATCACACCCCAATTCCTTGCTTTGAAGATTGATGCTCATAATTGGCTTGAAAAACTGATCTTATATAGCCTTGAAGATCCCCAATTCCTTGTTGTTTAAGGAATAAGAGTTCTAATAGGAATTGAAATCCACGCGTCCTAAAACCCAACAAGAGTCCCATAAGAATAAACCTCTAATATGATTGGTTGTGCAAAGTCTAATGTAAGTAGGACTCTTAATCAAAATAAATCAAGCTAAAAAGGAACTCCCAATGCAATATGGATTTGAGTATTTGAGGCAACCTATAACATGAACACAGTAGTCTATTGCTCGATACTAGCTATCTCTACTTTATTTTATGGGGAAAATTCTTCTCGCCTCAAAATCAAAACGCTAATTTGTTGTACCCCTGTTAGTGTTAGCAAGCCAAAAATCTCCCTAAATCCACTTTTTTTATGCTCCTAGCCCTCTAAATTTGGTGCCATATCACCAGTGATTCGAAAAAAAGAAAAAAGTAATTTAAAAAAGGGGAAAAAACAGCTCATATGCATAAAGGTTTACAAATGTGAGAGGCGAAGATTTGAACCTTGAGCTGGAAAGGAGAGAGTTCAGAAGAATTATACACATTCAAGGATGAAATTCTCCTTAAATAACAAAAAGCATTAATATCACATCGACCACACGTAGTTATTTTCTCTTTCATTGACCATACACAAATTCTTGCACATACTGTGTAATTGGCATAACTTGTGCCATCCTTAAACCATGAGCATGTTAAGTAAAATAAGAAAAAAATAGCATAAAACTTAGTTCTAGTGAAATTCTTTATTTTATAATGAAATAAGGATAAAGTGCACTCAAAAGAAAAAAAAATAGTGGGGTGGGCGGCGTGGGCCGTGGGAAAGTGGGTGAAATAGGGGGAGGGAGTGTGGTAGGTAGCTGAGACTGAGAGGGAGAGTAAATGGGTGAAATGGAGGGAAAATAAGAGAGAGAAATGGAGAGAAAGAGAAATTTTTTATTATTTTTGGCAATTAGTCCTCTAACCAAAGAGTGAAAGAAAAATTCACTTAGGGGTATATTGTTTGAAATCAAATTACAAGAGTAATAAGTTGCAGAGTGCGTCAAAATGACTAAAAATGGTGAAAAATCACGATTTATAGCTCAAGAAATCATAAATTTTGACCCGCGAAATTATTTGCTAACAATTTGAAATGACTGAAAGTGCTCAGTAATTGTCGTTTATGGCTCACGATATCATGAATTTTGGCCTCCGCAAATATTTGACAATGAGTCAAAATAATTAAAAATAGCCAAAATTCATGGTTTAATCGTAAATTTTGGACTGTAGAAGAATTTGCCAAAGGGTCGAAATGACTAATAATAGCGAAAAATCGTTGGTTATAGCTCATGAAATTATGAATTATAGTTTTCATAGAATAACTAAAAATGACCAAAAAATTGTGTGTTATAACTCAAAAAGTTAAAAATTTTGGTCACGAGAAATTATTTATTAAAAGTTTAAAATGACTAAAAATGACCAACAATCGCATGTTATGGCTCACAACATCCTGAATTTTGGCTTCCGAGGAAATATTTGGCAACTAGTCAAAATGACTAAATACAGCTAAAATTTGTGGTCTATAGCACACAAAGCATGAATTTTGGTAACCGCAAAACAATTTGCCAACAAGTTGAAATAGCTGATAATGACAAAAAATTATGGGTTATATAGCTAACGAAATCATGAATTTTAGTTTTTGCAAAATTGTTTGTTATAGCTCATGAAATCTTTAAGTTTGGCCTCCGCAAAATTATTTGCCAATGATTTGAAATGACTAAAAATGACGAAAAATAATGGGTAATAGCTTGCACAATTTTGAATTATGGCCTCCGCAAAATTATTTACCAATAAGTCAAAATGACTAAAATTGGCCAAAAATCATAGGTTATATAGCCCATGAAATCATGAATTTTATCCTTCATTGAATAATTTACCAATGTGCCGAAATGACGAAAAATAATCAGAATTTGTAGGTTTTATCTCTTGAAATTAAAAAAATTTCCACCGTGAAATTATTTGACAATAGGTTCTAAATACTAAAAGTGACCAAAAACATGGGTTAGAGCTCTAGAAATCGTTAATTTTAGCCACTATGAAATTATTTGACAATGGGTTGAAATGGCTAAAATGGACAAAAAACATGGATTATAGTACACGAAGTCATAAATTTTGGCCTACGTGAAATTATTTGCGAACGGGTTAAAATGACTAACAATGGCCAATATTTTTGGATTATAGCTCACTAAATCGTGAATCTCGCCTTCTTAAACTATTTGCCAATTGGTGAAAAAGATTAATAATGGCCAAAAATTATTGGTTATAGTAGAGGAAATTATGAATTTTGGCCGACGCAGAAGTATTTGCTAATCAGTTGAAATAATTAAAAATGATCAAAAGTTGTGGGTTATAGCACACTAACTGGTGAATTTTAGCCTCCATAAAATTATTTATTAATTGGTCGAAAGGACTAATAATAGCCAAAAATAGTGGATTATAGCTCATGAAATCTTCAATTTTGGCCTCAGTGAAGTTATTTGCAACTGGTTTACAATGGCTAAAAGTAGCTAAAAAATTATGGGTTATACTTGAAAAAATAGCGAATTTTGTGCTCCACAAAATAATTTGCCAATGGATCAAAATGACTAAAATGGTAAAAAAAATCATAAGTCACGGCTCATGAAATCGTAAATTTTGGCCTCCATGGAGTTATTTACCAATTATTTAACAATGTCTTAAAATGATTTAAAATAGTCAAAAGTTGTGAGTTATAACTAATAAAATCATGAATTTTAGCTTATACAAAATTATTTTCTTACAATTCAAATGACTAAAAAGGGCTGAAAATCAAGAGTTATAGAACATGAAATCATGAATTTTGGCCTTTAGAAAGTTTGCCAATAGGTCAAAATAACTAAAAATAGCTAAAAATCATGGATTATAGCTCATAAAATATTAAAAATTAGCCTTCGTGAAATTTATTTCCAACTTGTTGAAACGACTAAAAATGGCCTAAACTCATGGATTATAACTCATAAAATTGTGAATTTTAGCCTCTATAATTTTTTTTCCAGCAAGTCGAAACCACTGAAAATGACAAAATCATCAATAATAGCTCACAAAATTGTGAATTTTTGCCACCACGATATTAGGTGACAACATGGATTATAGCTCACTAAATTATGAATTTTATCATTTGTAAAATTATTTGCCAATGCGTCGAAGTTACAAATAATGTCCAAAAAGTTGTTGGTTATAACTGATGAAATCTTTAATCATGGCCTCCACAAATTTTTTTGCCTACGGTTTGAAATCACTAAATTTTACCAAAAATCATAGGTTATAGATTACAAAATTATTAATTTTACCTCTGTAAAACTATTTGCCAACAAGTCAACATTACTAAAATAGTAAAAATCATGGACTATAGCTCATATAACGGTGAATTTTGGCCTTTACAGGATTATTTAACAGCATATTGAAACGACTAAAAATAGCAAAAATCGTCGAGTATATCTCATAAAATTGTTACTTTTGGTCTCTGTGAAATTATTTGACAAAAGATCGAACTAACTGAAAATGACAAAATGTAATGGATTATAGCTCATAAAATCAAGACTTTTGGCCTTTACGAAATTATTTGCCCATGGGGTAAAACGAGCAAAAATGGTTAAAAAAATTATTTGCTTACAGCTTGAATGACTAAAAATGACCAAGAATCATACATTATAATTCCATAAATCTTGAATTTTAGCCTCTAGGAAATCATTTGCTAGTAGATTAAAATGACTAAAAATGGCCAAAGGTCGTGGGTTATAGTGCATAAAATCACATCCCTAAATTTATTTGCTAACTAGTCTAAATGACTAAAAATCATGGATTATAACTCACGAAATTATAAATTTTGGCCTCTATGAAATTATTTGCCAAAAGTCAAAATTATTGAAAATGCCCAATAATTCTGAATTATATCTCACAAAATTAGGAATTTTGGCCTCTGCAAAATAATATGTCAATTTGTCGAAGACTAAAAATGGCCTAAAATTGTAGGTTATAGCTTACAAAATCATAAATTTTAGCCTCCTTAAAACTATTTTCCAATAGGTCAAAAACAAATAAAACTGGCTAGAAATCGAGTGTTAGGACAGACATAATCATGAATTTTTACCACCGCAAAATTATATGACAATAGTTTAAAACAACTAAAATGGCTAAAACATGTTGGTCATAGCTCACTAAATCGTGAATCTTAACTATTGCAAAATTATTTGCCAAAGTGTCAAAATAATTGGGTTATAGCTCATTAAATCTTTAAATTTGGAACTCGTTAAATTATTTGTCAACGGTTTAAAATGATTAAAAATAGCCAAAAAATAGTGTCTTACAGTTCACAAAATTGAGAATTATGACATCGGCAAATTTATTTGCCAATAAGTCAGAATGACTAAAACGGTGAAAAATCGTGAGTTATAGCACACAAAATCATGAATTTTGGAGTCCGCTAAACCATTTACAAATGAGTCAAAACAGCGAAAAATGGTCAAAAATCATCAGTTATATATCATAAAATTTAGTCTCCGTAAAATTATTTGTCAATAGATTAAAATGACTAATAATGGCCAAAGTTTGAAGGTTATAACACATGAAATCTTGAATTTTAGCATTGACGAAATTATTTGCCAACAATTGAAAATAGTTAAAAATATTTAATAAAATCATGGGCTATATAGCTCATAAAATTGTTAATTTTAGCATACACGAATGTGTTTGCTCAAGGGTCCAATTGACTAAGATGATAAAAAATTATGCCTTATAGCTCATGAAATAGTAGATTTTAGCCTCCAAAAAAATTGTCTATCAATGTGAGAAAATGACTAATAAATAACCAAAAACATGAGTTATATCTCATAAAATCATATATTTTACCACCAGAAAACTATTCAATAGCGGATCGAAACAATAAAAAAGGGCAAAAATCATGGATTATAGCTTACTAAATCTGGAAATTTAGCCTTTGCTACAAACGGGACAAAAAACTATGAATAAATAAAAATCGCGGGTTATATAGCTCACGAAATCGTGAATTTTAACCCCTATGAAATTATCTAACAAAAGATCAACAGGACTAAAATTGGCCAAAATCATGGGCATTATCTCACAAAATCAATTGAATTTGGGGCTTAGGGAAATTATTTGCCAATAGTTCGGGAAATTATTTGCCAATGGTTCAAACAACAAAAAATGGTAATAAAATGTGGATTATAATTCATGAAATCGTGAATTATGGCCACAATAATTTTTTTTACCAATAGTTCAAAATGGCAAAAAATGGCTAATAGTCATGGGATATAACAAGAAATCATGGATTTTAGCCTTCACAAAATTATGTTGCAATGGGTTGAAATGACTGAAGTGACCAAAAATTGTGGTTATAGCATACGAAATCATGAATTTTGCCCTCCGGAAAATTATTTACCAATGATTTGATACTACTTGCCAATGCGAAATTATATGCTACTAGTTCAAAACAACTTAAAATAGTTAGCAATCTTGGGTTATAACCCACGAATAGTGAACTTTGACCTCCAGTAAATTATTTGACAACATGTCAAAATAACTAAAAATAATCATAAATCATGGATTATAGTTTACAAAATCATAAATTTTGGACATTGTTGAATTATTTGCCAAAAGGTCAAAATAATTTAAAAATGTCCAAAAGTTTTGGATTATATCTCACAAAATTGGGAATTTTGGCCATCACAAAAATAGGCCAATTCAATGACTAAAAATGGCCTAAAATCGTTGGTTAAAGCCAACAAAATCATAAATTTTAGCTCCTGGAAATTATTTTTCAATTGATTCAAGCTAATAAAAACACCAAAAATCATGGGTTATAGCATACAAAATCGTGAATTTTTGCCACCACAAAATTTTAACAATGGTTCAAAATGATTAAAAATGACAAAAATTATGACTCATAGCTCATTAAATTGTAAATCTTAACCACTACAAAATTATTTATTAACTAATAATGTCCAAAAATCATGGATTATAGCTCATCAAAACTTTAACTTTGACCTCCATGACATTATTTGTCAATGAGATGAAATAACTAAAAATGGCCAATTTAAAATTGTGGGTTAAGATTCACAAAATTGTGAATTGTGACCACCATAAAATTTTTGCTAATAGGTCAAAATGGCTGAAATGGCCAAAAATAGTCAGTTACAACACACAAAATCATAAATTTTGAACTTTGAGAAATTATTTAATAACTAGATGAAACAAATAAAAATGGCTAAAAATTGAAGGCCATTGCACATGAAATATTTAATTTTACCTTTCATGAAAAAAAAGTTAAAATAGCCCAAAACATCATGGGTTGTAGCTCACAAAATTGTTAATTTCAGCCTACATGAAATTATATGCCAATGGGTCAAAATTATTTGGGTAGATCCACGCTACCGTAGGGCTTCACCGGAGGTGCGGGAGTAAGAGGAGCGGGATCAGAGGCTTTCTGAGTTGATTTCGACGTTGTTTCGACCTTCGGCACCCAGACTTGTTTGGATTTCGGTGGTTTTTTGGCCACCTCTTCCTTTTGTATGCCTTGAGTTTTTCGCACAAAGGCATGCCCGCATGCAGCACGTGCGCGTCGTTTTTGGATGCGCTCCTTCAAGGTTGAACGAGTCCTTTTGATAAAAACTCATTCTCCCGTCGATGGTTCGGTGGAAGTAGCAGCAACTTACCATTGGGGTGGCTGGATTACCTGACGCTTCCTAGACTCCAAGTCTGCGTAGTAGCGAACTCCATCGACTTGTTCCAATACTTTGGCAATTTGACGAGCTTGGCGTTGACATCGCCTCTGACGAGCCCTCTTTGTTAGAGTTGGCGTACTTTGATTGAATAACTCCTTTACGGGGGAGGAGTTGTGACGAGCAGAGTCATTTGTAGCCTTCGTCGGCGAATACACCTCCTTTAAAGATGAGATCTTTCCGCACTTGTAGGGAGAGGAGGAATTTGATGAAGACGAGGAGAAATATTCCTTTGACTTGGCTCTGTCGAACTCGTACTCGACTTCTGAATCAACTGGGATCTTTATATTCAGCTGCGACACGACAGCCTTAGTGATGAGACTATTGGCTCCTACTGTGGTCACCAGCATGTTCGCGTCGAAAATCGGTTTCATTGCTTTCGAATCCATTACAACTTCAGGCGTTACAACGATTCAAAATAAAAAAAATTAAGCCCTTTTATAATACTTTCTTACAATGAAATCAAACAGAAAAATTTCCTGAGAACAAGCACAGAGATCGTTTATTGGTCTTCTGCTTGTGTGGGATCTTTGCCTGTACCGGGGTTTATCCATGGACCACCGAACGATCATATCAAAGTATGGATTTCGTTGACTCGCAAAGGAGTCAAGAAATTGAAGTGAATATCTCAGCAAAGCGAAATACCCACTCTTCTCGAGAATCGCAGCTAGGTACGATCTCAAGGAAAAGGGATGAACCGGTATGCAAATCTCTCGAACTCTTCCTCTTTTTGCTGAATAGTTCGTCGAGCTCTTCTTCTCCTCTCTAAAATTCTTGGTTCCTCTGTCTCCTAATCGTCAGGGCTTCGCCAAGGCTCAAAAATTTTGTATCTCTGCAAATAAAGGCCCTAGGGATATATTTATAGGCTTCGGGAGGTTAATTTTTGGATAAGAACAGCCGATTCTCTCTTATCTTTAGTTAAAATCACGTTCAAGACAGTTGGAGAAGATTTGGATCAGAATATACAAAAATCTGGGCCTCGAGACAGAATCTTGAGCTCGGGACAGAATCTTGAGCTCGGGATAGAATCTTGAACTAGGGACAGAATCTTGGGCTCGAGACAATTTCGGCCCTGGCTGAGACACTGGCCTTATTTTGATTCTAACTTTCTCATACGATGTCGGAATGAAGTGATTCAAGATGCGTTAGAAAGCTGAAGGAGAGAAACTTTTATCTTTTGAGATTCTTCAGATTCGAAGTGAGTCATGGACAAAATCTCTATTCTTTTTTGAGACACAGATTGTGTCCCGCTGGTGTAAAATGGTCTGAACGGTCTCGGGTATTTTAGCTCTACTCGCTCGTGCGATCTCGGAATTAAGTGATACAAGGTGTGTTAGAAAGATCGCAGAGAGCTCTACAACCTCCCAGGGGTAAGACACCCATGGGAAGAGGGAGACATGAGTGGTGCTTACTCCTTTGTGGGTGAAATGTAACTCCAGGTCGAGTTGCTTCTTCGTTATTGTACCATCCCGTTGATTTGTGTGCTTTATCAACTCGCTTCATACGTTTATTGATGTCAGATAATCCTCTTTGATTTGGATAATGGAGTTTATCATCTTCTCTATGTCTCGAGCTATGTGCGGGAAACTATAGGTAATTTTTGACGCCTACAGGTAGCAGGTTGAAATGATTAAAAATGGATAAAAATCATGGGTTATAGCTCACGATATAAGGAATTATAGCCTCAGTAATTTTACCAACGGTTCAAAGTGAATAAAAATGACCAATAATCATTGGTTATAGTAGGAAATTGTGAATTTTACCTTCACTAAGCTATTTGCCAATGGGTTGAAATGACAAAAAATGGCCAACAATTATGGGCTATAACACATGAAAACGTGAATTTTGCTTTCCGAAAAATTATATGTTAACTCTTTGAAGTTATTTGCTAATAGTTTGAAAAAACTTAAAATGGCCAACAATCTTGGGTCGTAACTCACAAAATACTGAACTTTGGCCTGTAGTAAACTATTTGGCAACGGGTCAAAATAACCAAAACTGACCAATAATCATGCATTATAAACCTCAAAATCGTAAAATTTGGCTTTTGTAAAATTATTTGCCAAAAGTTTAAAGTGATTAAATATGTCTAAAAGTTTTGGTTTATATCCTACAAAATTGGGAATTTTGGGTTACGTAAAAATATGCCAATTTTTCAAAATTACTAAAAATGGCCCAAAATCATTGGTTTGCTCATGAAATCGTAAATTTTAGCCTTCTCAAAATTATTTTTCAACTGGTCGAAGCTAACAAAAGTGGCTATAAATCGTGTTTCATACACAAAATAGTGAATTTTTACCATCACAAAATTATTTGACAATGGTTGAAGACAACTGAAAATGGCAAAACATTTATGGGTCATAGCTCACTAAATCGTGAATCTTAACCACCTCAAACTTATTTACCAACGTGTCAAAACAACTAATGATGTCTAAAAATTTTGGATTATAGCTCATGAAATCTTTAACTTTGGCCTCCGTGAAATTATTTGCCAATGGTTTTAAATGATTAAAAATAACCAAAAATTATGGGTTATAGTTCACAAGATTGTGTATTATGACCACTGAAAAATTATTTGCCAATAGGTCAGAATGATTAAAATGGCAAAAAAATATCGATTGGAGCATACAAAATCATAAATTTGGACTTCGCTAAACTATTTATGTCACACCCTGGGCGCACGTGCCCGTTGGCGCGGGAAAGCCGTGAAACCCACCAAGAGCAACTCAATGTTGGCTAAAATCCACTGCTAAATTACTAGCACTAATTATTCTTGGGCATTGGGCTTCTCTATTTAAGCCACTAATATTTCTTCACACTAGTCCATAGGGGACTATAGTGAGGGTGTCATAATCACCCTATCTTACAAAGATAACATCATCGTCGTCACGACATGGCAATTGGCACATCCCAGTATCACTGCCAAGCGATGTGGACTCTAGAGGCGGTTCCTACTTAGCTTCACACTTCTGACTGGCTAACTGCTCTGATACCATTTATCACACTCCGGGCGCACCGGCCTGTTGGCACATGCAAGCCGTGAAACCCACCGAGAGCAACTCAATGTTGGATAAAGTCCACTGTTAAAATACTAGCACTAGTTATTCTTAGGCCTTAGGCTCCTCTATTCACGCCACAAACATTTCTTTACACTAGTCCATGTGGGACTAAAGTGGGGGTTGTTGGGTCCTTTTGTTTTGATGATGTTTAACAAATAATTTACCACTAATATTGTTTGTCTTGTATTTGTGTTTTGTATTTATTCTAGGCAGTTTGTCTAGTGTTTGTGTTTTGTATTTATTCTAGGAAAACAATATGTTGGAGAATGGATGGAATTGCACTTCAACGACTATATCCAATGGAGGTTGGCGGAATGTCGGTGTGAAGCAATGCAATTCAAGTTGAAGATCCAAGTCAAGCTTCATCCGCAAGTTTACCAAGAAGAGCTTATTGAAGATCAAGATCTTTGCTTGGTATATTAGTTTAGGTTTTATACTTATGTGTGTTGATACTTTAAGCTCAATCACTTACACACCTATAACTTTTGGTTTCTTATATATATATATATATATATATATATATATATATATATATATATATACACACACACACACACACACACACACACACACACACACATTTTGGTTTTATCCACAAATAAAGTTTTTACAAATAAATTCCAAAAAATGTTTATACATGTGGATAAGTTGTTTTGATATTACAGATATGAAATAAGAATATCTCATTTATTTCATATTCTATTGTATTTGCAAAAGTATTGTGTTTTTAGTTTATAAACTTAACATTCACTGTATACATCTTTTATTAAGTCTATAAAATCATTTTGTAAAGTTTCAAAACATGATTTAGCTAAAATATCAAAAACATGTGTTTTGTATTTTCATGTTTTGGACTAAGTTTGAAAAATGATAAGATTTTACTATTGGGAAATGTAATTCTAAAAATTCCTTTTGTAATATGTTTATTATCATGTTTATAATCATTTTACAAAGTTTTACATTTTTCTAAATTTATTTGCTATTTTAAATGTACTTTTAAAATCAGATTTTCAGCATGAACAGTGCTGTGCACGTTTATAAGTCGACTTATCAGAGTTGACAAGTCGACTTATGAAATGCTCTGGAATGTACAAAAACTCTCTGCCAAGTCGACTTATTCGAACTGTTAAGTCGACTTAGACTAAGTCGACTTATACCATTTTTCAAGTCGACTTATGTGCTGTTTATTGTGTGTTATTTTCATCTGGCAAGTCGACTTACGTTTTATACCAAGCCGACTTATACCAAGTCGACTATAAGTCGACTTATAAATATGACCATTGAACAGTAACGACTATTTTCTAGATCTGTTTTTGTGTGGGTTTTTGGTCATTTTCTTGGGGTTTTAGCTAATGTCTTGAGTTGTTATAAATACCCCATAACATTTACCTCTCCCATCTAACGAGAGAAAAGTTTTAAAGAGGTTTACAAGTTTTTGTTTAAGGGTTTTAGTTTGTTTAAAAAGCTTTTAAGCATTTACAAGAGTTTGGTTTGTGGAGCAAATTTCACAAGAGCAAGTAGAGATCATCCTTGGTGTTTGAGCATTCATTCTTCTCCCTCTCTCTTGTCATCTTTAGAAAAGTGTTTCTAAACTCATCTAGCAATTTATTATTTTGATTATAATTTCCATAAGCTAGATTTATATTGAGTTTAGTTTAATTGTTTTATTGAATCTCGTTGTTACACACACCCACTTTGAGCTTATAGTATTTTCATACATAGTATAATTGGGGTTGTGAGAGTATTGTAACTTTGAGTTGTGCTTAACTTAGTTCTCACCTTGTTTAGAGAACAAATCAATTATTGTTGTGAGCCTAATTGTGGAGATCACTTTGTAATACACTAGTATACCAAGAGGAGTGTATGGTGAGAGACGGAGTCGTCCCAAGAGGAGTGAGGTAGGTGATAATGCCTAGAGAGATGTTGTAATTCCTAATACTTGAGGGAGACACGGGCTAGAGACCAACACTTGAGGTGGTAGTTAGTGTGGTTGCAAGAGTGTGAGATTGAGAGTTTTCGGTTAGCTAGAAAACCGTATTGTGAGGTGTAAACGTTTTTCGGGTAAGCGTAGAAAACCCGGTGTGATAGTGGAGATCTCCTTGAGGTGAGAAGCGGGGACGTAGGTCAGGTGGACCGAACCTCGTGAACATATCGTTTGTTTGTGATTGCATTGGCACACTTATTTTCATATTTATATTACCTTTGTCAATTGCTCATTGTTCATATTCCCACTATCTTATTTTGTTCGTTTCACCCTTGTATTAGTTGTATATCCTTGCATATATATCTTGTCATATATCATACTTGTTAGGATATTTGTTAATTAGTTTTTAATTGGCATAAATCGGATTAGATTAGCATAAATCCTATTCACACCCCCCCTCTAGGGTTCTTTCCTAATAGCATTAGGGTACTTTCAAGGATGTCACAATTTACTAATAGGTCAAAATAACTAAAAATGGTCAAAAATCGTCAGTTATAAATCGTGAACTTTAGTCTCCCTAAAATTATTTGTCAATAGATCAAAATGACTAATAGTAGCTAAAAATTGAATGTTATAGTACATAAAATCTTTAATTTTAGCATTCACGAAATTATTTTCCAATGATTAAAAATTGTTAAAAATAGCCAAAAAGATCATGTGTTATTGTGACGCATCTTATTTCACACATGGCTAAAGTCCAAGGTGAACCCAAGGATGTCAAACTTATCATGCACCCAGCACTGTGCATAAACATGTTTCACCATCACATTAATATCACTCTAGTAGATGTCAAATATAAGGAAGTGAGGGTACAAGTAGATATAACAAAGATGACAACACAAGGAACACAATGTAAAGAAAATACATCCAACAGTATTATTATGTTTTAATAGAAGAAAAGAATGTACATCTGATAAACTAAAATAAGAGTAATATATCTCTAAGCACAAGAGCTAACTGAAACAGTACTAAGGCACTCAACCTCCAAAATAAAATACATCTCTAAAAAACTAAAA
This sequence comes from Asparagus kiusianus, assembly GCA_022839385.1. Taxonomy (NCBI): domain Eukaryota; kingdom Viridiplantae; phylum Streptophyta; class Magnoliopsida; order Asparagales; family Asparagaceae; genus Asparagus; species Asparagus kiusianus. Next base: position 374,407 of record BQKN01067105.1, on the reverse strand, counting down.
ATCATAAACAGTCCATTGTGGAGCACCAACTAGCTACCTATGAATGACAGTGACTATGTTGAATCCCTATCAACCTACGGCTCTCCGAAACTCTGACCTATTATCTAAAAGAGGTGAATACAACAGCGTTAGAGTGCTAGCAAGAACATCTTCGTCCGCCCCCAGGGGAAGGGCTAACGGATATATTGGAGGCTCTACCTATAATATGCATAATCTACCTATATCATTTACCATGTACTAAGAGGAGTTAAGATTTAGAAACTCACAACACGAGATGAGTACATCGATGGAATAATCCAAATAAGGAAACCCTCATATATATACCATATATATCAAATTGTGAATTGCTAAACACTAACTCCCTACATACTATTAATAGATAATAAAACAAAACATCACTAAAACCTCATCCAGAATAAGACATGAATGTCAATCACAGTATCTCACCCTACCCTCGGTAGGTGGCACAGAAAAAAAAATATGATCCTCTAAAATCCTCGTCAAAAATATATGCCATCACATATGAACGCCACAATATCGGACTACACCTAGATACAGTGCTCGCCTAAGTCCTAGGCGTACCAAAGATGTAGAGTATAGTCATTCGCAATATCTTGTAAAACCACGTAAAATGCAATGAATGATTTTTTTTATTGTGAAATATATCATTATATCATAGATGAATGCGATAATAAGTGTTTGGGGATCAAACAAGTCTATTTATGTGAGAGAAAACAAGTGATAAGACCAGCACACAAAACATGCACGAAAAGAAATCTGAAATCTATGACCAGTTAAGAGTTTGTGTGTTTTACACATCGATTTAGTTGTAATTTGGAAAAACTCAAAAGAACAAAGTTGTAGGTCTCTTCAACAGATTTCTAATAAATCTTAGATCACCTTATTCTGAGGTCGTGTGAGAAAGTTATGGCCAACATACTGAACCCTAGTCTGTGTGCAGATTTTCATACAGTCGACCGCAGTGGGCTCGGCAGTCGACTGCTGGGCGTGCAGACGCCAGATTTGTCTCTGTTTTGGGTTGGTTTTGTTTGTACCGAACCCGCAAATATACCTAAGTATATATATTTGTTTTGAAGCTCTTAGAACCCTCTTTTAAACCTTAATAGCCTCAGCCCCCTCCTCTCTCTCTCTCTCTCTCTCTCTCTAACCCTAAAACCCCTTTCTTTGGTGATTCTTGGAGGATTTTGGAGGAGCTGACGCGAGATCCATCAGTGTTCAGCGAAGGAGGATCGTTCTACATGTTTTTGGGAGTTCATCAACCCCCCTCAGGTGAGTTTCATCTCGCCCAACCCTACACCCAGTTTTTAAATGTTTTTAAATGATGATTTCATGTATTTTATGAGCCTAATATGCTAGTTTAAGTATAAAATTAGATCTTTATATTGTATGTTGTAAAAGAACATGTTTTTAGTTAATAAAGATCACCCATGAATTTATTAATGAAGATCTAGATCTGGTTTTTATTCTAACAAGAGTTTTGAAAGAAAAGTAATTGTTTTCGAAGGTTTCGACATGTTTTATGTATGTTTAAAAGGGTTTAAATTTGTCTACAGTGATTAGACTCTTCTACACATGTTCTAATATGCTAAATCACATGTTTAGGGTTGTTAGTACACAAACACAACACACACAAGAAGTTAGAAACCAAAACCACGTTGAACATAAACCTAGAACATGTTTCTGCTTCTACGCGGTCGATCGCGGTGGGCGTGGCGGTCGACCGCGTAGCGTGCACAGGTCAAAGGTAACTTTTTGTTTTGATCGCGATCGACCATGCTGGGCTCGGCGGTCGACCGTCAATCGTGGTCGACCGTGCTTGGCATGGCGGTCGACCGCTGGGAGCACATACAAACAGGAAAGTCCCTGTTCTCTATGCGGTCGACCGTGGTGGGCACGACGGTCGACCGCTGGGGATTCTTTCTGCCTTGTTCTGTTGTGCATAGGTTGTATTGCTAGTGAGATACCTAGGTTATATGGGTTTGTTATACACTGAGATTGGTTTACATGAGTTGACTACGGACATGAGTCTCAGATCTATTCATCGGTATGTGAGAGTAAACAGTGCACATGTGAGTTTTAACATTTTTGACATATTAAAGTCCTCGTGTTGGACTATAAGCTACAAGTCCTTGTGTCAGACTATAAACTATTAAAGTCCTCGTGTTGGACTATAAGCTACAAAGTCCTTGTGTCGGACTATAAACTATTAAAGTCCTCGTGTTGGACTATAAGCTACTGAAGTCCTCGTGTTAGACTATAATTTACTACAGTCCTCGTGTTGGACTTTAAGCTATTACAAGTTAGCGTACTTGACATATGATAGGTTATTATCGGTATGATTAGAGATGGAGATATTGCTCCACACTATAGTTGTTAGATTTGGTATTTAGCTATTTACAATTTGAGCTCAGGGAGATGTACCTATGCTCGTGTTGTAAATTTCTAAACATCAAACTTCCATTTCATTTTACAGTCGATGATTTATTATCTATTATGTATCTACAGCTATTTTCTTATCCTTCTAGCCATTTCCCCTAGGGTAGGTTGAGATGTTACTCGCTAGCCCTTTGATGCTCGTTGTTTCCCCTCTTTCAGGTAACGAGCCAGGTGCACAGAGAGCCGTAGGTTGATGAGGTTGCTCCAGCAGTTATTTATAGTTATTTATAGTAGTTTATGTTAGAACTCCACAGTGGATGTGTTTATGAACATTTGAGATATTTTTTCTAGTCTTGTAAAGTCGAGGTGCCTTAATGTTATTTCTTATGATTTCCTATGTCGAGACATTTGTATTCAGCTCAGATATTGGTTCTTCTCAGAGACTTATTTGTTCATATCAGTGATGACTAGCTTCTTCAGATTATCTGTTGTCTAGTACTTTTTCTGTATATTTTCTTTTGCCTGTTTTGTACCTACACCTGTTGTTGATTCCACTAGATAGATATTTATTATAATGGTGAAACATGTTAATGCACGGTATAGTGTCTGGTAAGTTTGATATTCTTGGTTTTACCTTGGATTGCAGCCTTGTTAAAACCAGGGGCGTCACAGTTGGTATCAGAGCTCTAGTTCCAGTATCCTTAGGATCATCCTGTGTCGAGTCGTGGAGTTAGAGTAGAGTTTCTTAAGATTCATGTGTAGAGTCCGCTAGAAATTTCTAGAATGAGTGAGGACGTTATATACGCATATGAAAAATTTACGAATATTTTTTTT
>BQKN01067105.1:357099-371166 GCA_022839385.1 Asparagus kiusianus | reverse complement strand
ACAGGCTCAACTCTGCGTTTTCAACATCAAAACGCAGAGTTAATCTCTAAAACAGCACGACCTGTGCGGTCAGCCATTAAAAGAACGTAACTCTGCGTCTCAGTGCACGACCTGTGCGTTTTCAGGCCTAACTCTGCATTTTAGGTCCAGAAACGCACAGTTCGGGCCCAGAACGTTGTTTTTAGCGTTTTGACTCGTTCAAAGCACTAACAGAATGGTTTCAAAACCGTTTTCCCCACGATTTGGGGAGCTGTTTAAGAGGGGGCGGTTACACCCCACTCAGCCCATTGAGGAGCAGATTAAGGGGGCAGTTACCACCCGTAACCTCCTTATAAATATCAGAAACTCAATTGAGTTAAAGGATCGGATTTTTCTCATAAAAAAAAGGGAATTCGGTCAAGGGGCTTTTGGATCTTAGACTTGGCAGCGGAGAGACCTTCGGCTTGGCAGCGTGGGGAAAATCGACGTTCATCCTTCCGCAACGTTCAACAACAGAGAGCTTTCATCCTTGGCTTATAAACCGAATTTTCGGTTCAAATCAACTCTTTCATAGAGTTTCAAACTCGATCTGAGTTATCAACTCTTCCAGAGTTTTAAAACTTGCTTTGCAAGTTCTTCTAAACTCGGTCAGAGTTTCAAACTTGCCCTGTAAGTTCTTCTAAACTCGGTCAGAGTTTTAAGACTTGCCACGCAAGTTCTCCACAGCGTCAAATCGTGAGGAGAAGATATCGTTCTAGTGAATCAAGACCTTCGGATCGTCAACGGAGAGCAAACTCGACGCGAGCATTCGAGGGAGGCACTTCATCGCCACCGTGAAGAACCCAGAATTAAACAAAGGAGAAAACCGAATTTGTTTTCTTCTCTTTTGTAATCAAGTTGTAATCGGAATCAAAGAAATATAAATCAATTTTCTTTTATTCTTTTCGTTGCAATTTTCCAACAAACATTTGCCAAAACCAATGCACAAAAACTTTTTATAAATATACTCTATCATCGCTAACAACTTGTTATTAAGTATATCCATGACCTCAAGCCATTTATTACAATAGAATTATTTATCACTAATAATTCATATATCTTCATAACAAAAATACGGGGTTTTACATTCTTCCCCCCTTAAAAGAATTTCGTCCTCGAAATTCAGAAATCATACTTATACGAATAATAATACTAGAAAAGCACATTGAGGGTCAAATTCAACCCATATATACACATCTCGAAATGTTAAACTCTAGATAAGCATATAATGATATTTATACTTAACGATTTGACCACTCAACCCCTAATCTAACGGAACTAGTACGTCGGGCGAAAAATCCAAACAAGGAACCCTCCATATATATACCATGTGTTCCAAGAGATTAGAAATTAAGCGGAAATATCCTCATTCTAGCGTTAAATCTAAATATAATCATACAAATAATCACACACATAAATCAATCCACTTCCTCAATAGGTGCAGGAAGTCGCGCGACATAACATTTTCGCGCTCCAAAAATCATCTTCGATGTCTACATTTAACCATCTAAAATATAAATACCCCCACTTAATCCCTAACTAAATGGAACAAGTACATCGAGCGAAAAATCCAAACAAGGAACCCCTCATATATATACCATATGTTCCGAGTACTTAGGAGATAAGTGTTAATACCCTCATTTTAGTGTTAAGTATAAACATTGTCATACATGTAACCATAAGTCATACTAAAATAAATTTTATTTACTTGATCACACAGGTGTGGGTAGTTGCGATGAATACCCTCCTCGCGCTCCCAAGAAACCTCCTCAACTCCTTTCCGGTTTCACTGAATTGTCACCAAGGGAAAACATCTTGTTTCTAAATTTCTTGTCTTCTCTAACAAGCATACAAACTAGGATTTCAATCGTAGACAAAACATCCTGAAGCTAAATCTCCGGTGCGTTCAACACTCGCTGTTGATTTTCATCATGTAATTGTTTCTTAAGCATAGAAATATGAAATACATTGTGTATACTAGACATCGATACTAGAAGATCTAGTCTGTATGACACAGCTCCAATGCGCTCCGAAATCTGATACGGTCTAATATATCTCGGCGTAAGCTTTCCCCGTCTTCCGAATCGCTGAACGCCTTTCATAGGTGATACCCTCAGCATAACTAAATCTCCAATCTGAAACTCCAAGGGTCTTCGTCTCTTATCAGCATAGCTCTTTTGCCGACTCTGAGTGGCTAGAGTCTGATCTCTAATCAATGTTACTTCCTCAGTAATCTGTCTCATAAGCTCTGGCCCAAGCATTAAACTCTTCTCCGGCTCTACCCAACATATAGGTGATCTGCAAGGACTCCCGTACGATGCTTCATACGGGGTCATACCGATTGTCGCTTGATAATTATTGTTATAAGCGAACTCTATTAGTGGAATATGATCCTCCAGGCTGCCTTGAAAGTTAACGATACAAGCTCGCAACATGTTTTCCAACATCTGATTTACTCTCTCCGTCTGATCATCCGTCCATGGGTGAAATACACTACAGTAAGATAAATCTGTTACCAAACGAATTTCTGGAAACCCTTCCAAAAATGCGGAAAGAACACTAAACCTTAATTCGATACCATCGTATCTAGAACTCCACGAAGTCGAATAATCTCCTGAATAAACATCCTCGCATATGTCTCAGCTGTATAATTAGTCTTCACTGGGATAAAATGTGCTGACTTCATTAGTCTATCCACTATCACCCAAACAGAATCATTCTTTTTTTCCTTCGACTTCGACAACCCTACAATAAAGTCCATAGAAACGTCCGCTCACTTCCACTCCGAAATGGGTAGAGGCTGAAGTGTTCCTGCCGGTCTTTGATGTTCTGCCTTTACTCACTGACAGGTAAGATACTTAGCTACATACTCTGAAATCTTCCTACTCATATCACTCCATCAAAAGTGTCCCTATAGGTCCTTGTATATCTTAATGGTCCCTAGATGTACTGTGTACCGAGTACGATGTGCTTCATCTAGCAACTCCCTCTTAAACTCTGTATTGGCTGGCATAATAAATCTATCCTTCATCCGTAGACTTCCATCTGCCCCAACGGTCCAATCAGCCTTAGGATCTTTGAAAATTTCCTCCTTTAGTATTTGAATTCAAGAGTCTTCCAACTGAGTTCTGACAACTCTGTCACTCTAAGATGGCTGCACTGACACAGCTCCCAAAAATATACTGGTTCCACCAAATCTCAGGTCTAAAATCACACTGGCTAAGGGTGAGAATATCTCGATACAACGAGCACCTCAAAGCCGAAACCCGTTGTCAACGTTTCCTACTCAAGGCATCTGCTACGACATTGGCCTTCCCCGGGTGATACTGAATTGCGAATTCATAATCCTTTATAAACCCAAATCCACCTCCTCTGTCTCTGGTTGAGTTCCCTCTGGGAGAAAAGATACTTCAGACTCTGATGGTCTGTTAACAATTCAAACTGTACTCCATATAAGTAATGCCTCCATGACTTCAGTGCAATTACTACTGCTGCTAACTCCAAGTCATGAGTGGGATAGTTCTGCTCATGCACTCTTAATTGCCGCGAGACATATGTTACTACTTTTTGAGTCTGTATCAAAACGTCTCCTAAATCTGCCAATGATGAATCTCTGTAGACCACAAATGTCCTGTCGCTGTTCGGAATAGTCAAAACTAGCGTTGTAGACAACTTAGCCTTCAAGGTATCAAGGCCTTCTGGCACTCCATGCTCCAAATAAACTGTCCACTCTTCTTCGTAAGGCGTATAAATGGTGCCGAAATCTTCAAGAAGTCCTGGATAAACTTCCAATAATAGTCGGCTAAACCCAAAAAGCTACAAATCTCTGTCTTCATCTTCGACGGATTCCCAATTAAGAACTGCTAAAATCTTAGCCGGATCTATTGCTATGCCCTCTCTGCTGATGACGTAGCCGAGAAATCTGACTTTTGAAAGCCAAAACTCACATTTTGCTGAACTTGGCATATAACTGATGCTCCTGTAGGGTGTGCAAAGCTAACCGGAGATGTTGCTCATGTTCTACCTCCAATCTCGAATATATAAAAATATCATCGATAAAGACAATTACAAATTGGTCCGAGAAGGGACGGAAAAACTCAGTTCATCAAATCCATGAATACCATGGGTGTATTAGTCAACCCAAATGGCATGAACAGAAACTCAAAAGATTCATATCGAATCAGGAAAACGGTTTTGGGAAAATTCATCTCCCGAACTCGCAACTATAATAACCCAAATCAAAAATCAATCTCTGAGAAATATTACGCTTCGCGTAGCTGATCGAACAAGTCATAAGTCCTATCAAATCCGGATAGTGAACTTGTTCACATCATAAAAATCTACACAAAATCATAAGTCACCGCCCTCATTTTCCCGAAGAGAATCAGTGCTCCCATAAATAAAAAAGATACTCCAGTGAGTAATACTCTAACATGATAACTCATATCTAATTTTATCTGTAGCTCCCTCATCTTAGCAGGTGATGTATGATAGGGTGCTCAAGATATCGGTACTGTGTTCGGCTGCAACTCAATGCAGGAAACAACCTCTCTCACTGGAGGAAATCTAGACATGTCCTGAAAGACATCCTGATACTCTGAGACAACTCCGGTCTCGCACAAATCAGCACTTCAATCCCTCAACATCACCTACTCGATGTATACCAAAAATGACTCCACATTTTAGTCACCCTGTGAGGTTGCTACTCACAAGCTGACTGTTTTAGTAAAACAGTTGATACTAACATGGTATGATGATAGCTAATACATATCAAGAATGATATCGAAATTTGACATCAGTAACACGATCAACTCAATGACTAAGTCAGACTCATCTAGTTTGATAACACATCCCCTACAGATAGAAGGGACACCCCGCTTAGAGGAGTAGATACTGACAACGAAATATCTAAGGAATGTACCACAAGCTAAAACCTATCAACAAAGGTACAAAAGATAAGAGATAAGCGAATTTCCTAAATCAAACTAGATCCGAACTGAAAAGGAAATCACAAATAAAGCTCCGCTCGTACCCTGATCACGCGGTACAGCTGAATAGACTCTGCTGGATAATACAAATCTCCTGGATAATGCAAATCTAGCCTACTGGCCCCTAAATCCTCGGATTAACAAGTAGTACCTCTATTTCCCCACTGCTAGCCGAAATTACGACTCTGAGACTGTCGACTGTGACCTCTATCATGCTAGCTTCCTGTTGTGTACTGCGACAAGTCTTTCGCTCTTTGTTCGATCTTGTAGTGATTGTAACATGTTATCCGAACTCTGCACTACTTCGGCGCTCTCAAATCATATTGTGCTCCTTTCTTATATTGTCCTTGTTGTTGGGATAAAATCATTCTCCCGCTGCTAGGTTTCTCTAGATTTCCACAATAGTTCTCTTGCCATTGTCATTGTCACTATTCTGGATTTTGATTTCTTCCTTCACTATGGGTATATCTCCCTGCTTCACTTAGACTAGCTCTAATTGCTTGTTGAAGAAATGACTAAAATTCTCCCAAATAGGTAATAATTGTTCCCCCGTCAAAAATCTGGATGTCATTGCTATCCTCTAGCGATGTCCTCAATGCTGAATACATCTAACTTCTGCTTGGTTCTAAGTCGACGTTCAAGAAATTCTCATATACTCCTTCCCTTATAGGTTGCAAATGAAATTGGTGTGCCTTGAAACTCTGGTGTTCTCATTGTCTAATATATTTCTTATTCTTTCAGAGTTAAACCTCCTGCTCTACGGCTCTATCAACAGCTAATTATGGTAGTGTACTCATTGGTATTACCTCTTAACTTCCACGACGGGTGAAACTGGTGGTGAATCTCTTGAAAATGGTATTGCTGATGGAAACGAATACACCTCTTGATCCTCGAGTGTTGTGAGATCTTGCTGCTAACGACACCATGAAGTCGATCATATACTATGGAGCCTGCTGCGGCTCGACTCTGCATGCCCAGCTCTCCAGGTATGAGTTTTACCTCGACTACATCCTCATTTTGATATTTATAATATCAAAAGGAGAGCTTAATTTTTATAGTAAGTGAGATAGCAAATATATATATATATATATATATATATATATATATATATATATATATAACGTATCACAATACGAATTCATAACACATAGTATTCATGCAAATATTTTCAACCAAAATAAAATAGTCGTCATAAAAAAATATTCTCAAATTTTTAGATATACGCATATATCGTCCTCACTCATACTAGGAAATCCTTAGCGGACTCTATACATGAATCCTAAGAAACTCTATCCTAGCTCCACGACTCGACACAGGATGATCCTAAGGATACTGGAACTAGAGCTCTGATACCAACTGTGACGCCCCTGGGTTCACACAAGGCTATAGTCCAAGGTAAAACCAAGAATGTTAAACCTGTCATGCACCACACCGTGCAATAACATGTTTCACCATCATAATTACTATCTCTCTAGTAGAGTCAATAACAGGTGTAGGTACAAAAGCAAGTAAAAGATAATACAAGAAATAACTGATAAAATGATAGAGATCAAATTAATATTTCACCATCCAACATGTAGAAATACAAAGTCAATGTCTGAATAAATAAACTGATATTCTCAACGAGTCTCAAATACAAAATGACTGAGTAAAAGAAATAAGACACACAACCTTTACAACTTCTAGAATAAAACCCTCAAATGTCTAAACAAAAGTCTACAGTGGAGCTCCAAAATAAAATATAACTATAATAGACAGCCGAATCACTATAGTGCATCGTCATCAACCTGTGACTCTCCGGGCACCTGGTTCGTTACCTGAAAGGGGGAGGGACAACGAGCGTTAAAGCGCTAGCGAGCAACATCACAACCAACCCCAAGGAAAAGGGCTCGTTGTATATAGAAAATACAGTTAATACATATAAAATCACTGATTCTATTTAGAAAATTACAACACGAGCATAGGTACGTCGAGCAAAATAATCCAAACAAGGAAACGAGTCTGCTATGTTTCAGAAAGACAATGAAGGGAATGCTAAGGGTAAGGGTAAGAACAAGAGGCCTTTTTTAGGACCCCAGCAGCAACAGCAGCAGCAAGGCTCGCATAGGAGAGGACCTCCGCATAATCAGAGAGAGCATCAGCAGTGCAAGTTTCAGGGCACATGTTTTAATTGCCACAAAATTGGCTACAGAGCATCAGAGTATCGTAGTGCACTAGCAGGAGCCCAACAAGGGAGAGGATAGAATCAGTAGCAAAACCGATCTTAGGGCCGAGGTCAGGGTCAGCAGATGAGGCTCGAAGCACCACCTGTAGTCCCGAAGATTGAGGGACAGGTTCGCGTAGTTCAGGAGGTCCCTCAGGGATAGATAGTCCAGTATGCTCCACCTTCAGTAGCAGAGCAGTCTCTAGCCGTCGACAGAGTCTACACAGTAGTTCCTTGTGACCATGGTGTGAGCGGAGCCGTAGTGGAGGGTACGTTCCTCGTGAACTCATTTCCAGCCCGCATTCTTTTGGATTCAGGGGCTTCGCATTCTTTCATATCTTATGCATTTATGAGTATACTTCAGGTCGTAGCTCATCCTCTAGACATTCCTTTGTCAGTTTCCACCCCTCTAGGTGAGATGTCACTTTTGGAGAGCATTTGTCGGAGGTGCATTATCAGTTTAGACGAGTCTGAGTTCGTTGTCGATCTGATAGTAGTGCATATGTCAGAGTTCGATATTATTCTTGGTATAGATTGGCTATCTTCCTACCATATTAGTATTGACTGTTTTGCAAAAACAGTAAATTTGCGAGTGTCCGATGGGTCTGAGCTAGTTGTAGCAACCTCTTAGGGGAACCAATTTGCGGAGTCATTACTAGCGTACATCGAGGAGGTGATGTTGCAGGATCAGAGTGTTAATATATGTGAGACTAGAGTTGTCTCAAATTTTCAGGATGTCTTTCAGGGCATACCTAGGTTGCCTCCTGTGAGAGAGGTTGAGTTTTGTATTGAGTTACAGCCAGGCATAGCTCCGATATCCCGAGCACCCTATCGCATGGCACCTGCTGAGATGAGGGAGCTACAGACCCAGTTAGATAAGTTGTTAGCCCAGGACTTTATTCATCGGAGTCATTCTCCGTGGGGAGCGCCGGTCCTCTTCGTGAAGAAGAAGGATGGTAGTATGCGATTGTGTATCGACTATCGTGAGTTAAACAAAGTCACTATCCGAAATAGGTATCTATTGCCACGCATTGATGACTTGTTCGATCAGCTACAGGGAGCGTAGTATTTCTCGAAGATTGATCTTCATTCCGATTATCATCAACTACGGGTTCGGGAGTTGGATATTCCCAAGACCGCCTTTCTGGCTCAATATGGATCCTTTGAGTTTTTGGTCATGCTATTTGGATTGACCAATGCACCCATGGTATTCATGGATTTGATGAACCGGGTCTTCCGTCTATATTTGGACCAGTTCGTGATTGTGTTTATCAATGATATTCTCATCTATTCGAGGTCAAAGTCAGAGCACGAGCAACATCTACGTTTGGCTTTACAGACTTTACGGGAGCATCAGCTATATGTTAAGTTTAGCAAGTGTGAGTTTTGGATTTCTGAGGTCAGATTCCTTGGTCATATTGTCAGCAGAGAGGGCATAGCAGTAAACCCAGCTAAGGTTTCAACAGTGCTTGATTAGGAACCGCCAAAGACGGTTACTGAGATTCATAGCTTTTTGGGGTTAGCCGGATATTACATGAAGTTCATTCAGGACTTCTTGAAGATTGCGATGCTACTTACACACCTTACGAAGAAGGGTGTACCGTTCATTTGGAGCATGGAGTGCTAGAAGGCCTTTGACACCTTGAATGCTAAGTTGACTACAGCGCTAGTTCTTACTATTCCGAGCAGTGATAGGCCATTTTTTGTTTACACGGATGCGTCGTTAGCAGGTTTAGGAGGTGTTCTGATGCAGACTCAGATGATAGTAGCATATATCTCACGGCAGTTGAAGGTGCATGAGCACAACTACCCTACTCATGATTTGGAGCTAGCAACGGTAGTATTTGTGCTGAAGACGTGGAGACACTACTTATATGGAGTTCAGTTCGAGCTTTTCACAGACCATCAGAGTCTGAAGTACCTCTTTTCCCAAAAAGAACTTAATCAGAATCAGCGGAATTTAATTACTCCCGTAACTAAAGTTAATGCTATGAGATGTGTATGTGGGAATTAATGCTATGAGATGTGTATGTGGGAATTTAATTACTCCCGACGTGCTTTTCTCATATTATTAATTTTTGCAATACGATTTTGGAATTAAAAGGACGAAATTCTTTTAGGGGGGAAGAATGTAAAACCCCGTAAAATGCAATGAATAAATTTTCTTTATTGTGAAATATATCATTATATCATAGATTAATGTGATAACAAGTGTTTGAGGATCAAGCAAGTCTATTTATGTGAGAGAAAACAAGTGATAAGACCAGCACACAAAACATGCACGAAAAGAAATCTGAAATATATGACCAGTTAATGGTTTATGTGTTTTACATATTGATTCAGTTGAAATTTGGAAAAACTCAAAATACCAAAGATGTAGGTCTCTTCAACAGCTTTCCAATGAATCTTAGATCACCTCATTCCGAGGTCGTATGAGAACGTTATGGTCAAAATACCGAACCCCAGTCTGTGTGCAGATTTTCATACGGTCGACCGTAGTAGGCTCGGCGGTCGACCGTTGGGCATGTAGATGCCAGATTTGTCTCTGTTTCGGCAGTCGACTGGTTTTCAAATATCACCCGCTGTTTGCATGGGATCTTTTCCTATGCCGGGGTTAATCCGTGGACCATCGAGCGATCAAATCAAAAGTATAGATTTCGTTGACTCGTAAAGGAGTCAAGAAATTGAAGTGAATATCTCAACAATGCGAGATACCCACTCTTCTCGAGAATCGCAGCTAGGTATGATCTCAAGGAAAATGGATGAACTGGGCAGCAGATCTATCGAATTCTCCTTCTTTATGCTGAAGAACTCACCAAGATCTCTTCCTCCTCTCTGAAATTTGTGGCTCCTTACTCTCCAATTCAGCAGGGCTTCGCCAAGGCTTGAGAATTCCGGATCTGTGCAAATGAAGGCCCTACGACCATATTTATAGGCTTCGTAAGCTTTGTTTTTAGTTAAGAATAGCCGATTCTCCATTATCTTCAGTTAAAATCACTTTCAAGTTACTTGGAGGGGCTTTGGATTAGAATATATCGAAATCTGGATGGTTAACGGTGAAAAATGGGTGTGAAATAGCATTTTCGGGGCCGAGACACAAATGTGTCTTGGCCTTGGCTGAGACGCCGCCCCCCTGACTAATTTCGTAGTAACTTTCCGATCCGATTTCAGAACTACGTGATTCAAAGTGTGCTGGAAAGCCAGAGAAGAGATCTACAACCTCCCATAGGTGGATCATATGTGGAGTGGATGAGACATGAGTGGCGCTTCATCTTTTTCTGTCGAAACGTAACTCCCAGTTGAGTTGCTTCATCACCATTTGTCTGTCTCATTGACTTGTACGTTTCGTCGACCCGCTTCATTCGCTTGTCGACATCAGATAATCCTCCTTGACTCAGATAATAACATTTATCATCTTTTCTCTATCTCAAGCTGCGTGCGGGAGCCCGTAGGCAATTTTTAACGCCTACACATATATTCTTTATGACAAATAGGTATAACGTACGGTACGCTAAGTACAAATAAGCGACGCGACATCATGAGTTTTACTGAAATGAGCTTGATGGCCTCCAACACGAACAGGCAAATATAAAACTCGATTCATTATGAATATTATTGTTTGGTTGTTAATACCCATAAATGTTTTGTCTTATTTCAGTTCAAGTGGACACCTTATTCATTGTCGGAGCTCGACATGCATACTCTTGCACCTATCTACCGAGATAGTCCCGACTTGTGGAGAGCAAGAGTTCCACTGATCTATTGGGAAATTGTGGAGATGCATGTCCTTGACAGTGTGCTACGATAATTTTTGCTCTCTCACCATGTGCCAGAGCCTGTCGAATAGATCAATCGTCGGTGATGACCTACATCGTACCGTACCGATTGGACTATATCCCGTGCGGCGTACGTAAATAGGTGGACTCACAGGTGGAATTTTATACAGGATATGAGAGCCACGGTTGTTGACTATACCACGTATATGCACTGGTATTAGGATATCACATGTAGATGGATCACGCGTGACCCACAGCCATCAGCTGGACACATGTCACGCCCACCGACAGATAGTTACAACCCTAGTGGGATGATTGAGAGAGACTATGTAAGTTTCTAAGCTAAAGTATAACATTTTTTTATGAGATGGTACTTAATAAATTGTTTACCTCGTAGGTCCGTGCTTTTGATTGCATTGAAGCTGATATTGATGCGCACATGCCTGAGATTTAGGATTCCATTAGGGGTCTTTAGCGGGATCAAGAGGACAATAGCGCATGTGTTTCATAAGACTCACATCGATGAGTTTGTAGGTCATGAGGACCGATCTCGATCATTTAGGCAAGTGTACATGCGACGATGATGTCCGCGTGACGATGAAGCCGACACTTCGCATGCTGATGGAGCCGGTGCTTCTCAGCCTCATACACAGTCTGATACTCAGATAATCGAGGCTCATCAGTAGGAACGTAGGGGGCGGGGAAGAGCGAGGGGGAGGGGGAGAGAGGGAGAGGAAGGAGAGGAGCTATTTTGGGTTGTATGTGAGCTTATTTTGTTAAATTTTGTAATTTTTATGAATTTTCAAATACTATACTTTTGTGGATCAGATATTGTTTATATATGTACTCTTTGTGGGTATTGTTTGATTTGTACTTAATTCATGATTGAATTATGTATATATTGTTGTAATTCAGCGTATATGAGATCAATTATTATTAACATGTGTATATATAAACTTGTGATCAATGTATAATTGTGTGCATGTGAGTTGCAGTCAAAAATCAACTCTCTGGAAATTCGACTGAAACTCCACGGGAGTTCAACTCTAGCGGAGTTTTTTTGCATTTAACAAACTTCACGGGAGTTTAACTCCCGTGAAGTTTGTTCAACGAATACAACTTCACAGGAGTTCAACTCCCGTGAAGCTTGTTTAAGGAATAAAACTTCACGGGAGTTGAACTCCCGTGAAGTTTTAGCAGATTGTTAAAAATCTGCTAAACTTCACTGGAGTTCAACTCCCGTGAAGTTTTGGATTTTTTTTAAAAACCGACCTGCTTTCAGCGCTAGGGCTGAAACCAGGTCGATTTTTGAAAATAAGTTCAAAAGAGGGCATTTTTTAGGATTAAATGTTGAAAGGGGTTGGTTTTAAAAATTTGTCCTTTATAATATCCCATAAATCGAAATGTCTAGATCTAAAAAATATATTAAATCTAGAACATCATTGGTCACAGGGGAAATTATCTATTCTAGGAGCAAAATTAGGATCATAGCCTAAACAAGGTGCACAATGCATATCCATAATTAAAAAAATATGCAAGCAAGTTACAAATAATCTCAAAATTAGATTAGCACAAAAAGATAACTTGGATCTTTAACTCAAGATGATTAAACCTTAAATCAAAGAGCACCAGGCTCTGATACCAATTGAAAGCACCCTAGAGGGGGGTGAATAGAGTTTATGCTAATCTAATCTGATTTTATGCCAATTAAAACTAATTAACAATAGATCCTAGAAAATAAAATATACAATGAATTATTAGCAAGGATATGAAACTAAGACTAAGGGTAACCAAAATAAATAAGATAGTGGGCTATATAAACAACAAGCAATAGACAAAGGTGATATAAGATATGAACACAAAAATAAGTATGCCAATGCAATCACAAACAAACGATATGATCACGGAGTTCAGTCAACATCTTGACCTACGTCTCTGCTCCTCACCTCGAGGAGATCTCTACTATCACAATCGGGTTTTCTATGCTCACCCGAATAACTTTTATGTTGGATATCATGTCCTCATGATATAATTTTGATGATAATAATTTATTCATAATGTGAATCACTATGTGTATGCACTAACATTTCAATGTAGTTATCAACATAAACAAGTCTAAGATGAGTTACAAGATGAGTTCAAGGTATCATGAAGTAAAGAAGATGAAGAGCTTATATATCAATGTAATTTTTATTTTTTCTTTACTTAGATATTTTGTATAAGCCTTGATCACTCACATATACACACACATAGAGATTAGAATACACTAATACAGGCTTAGTGTGTTGGTTAACAATAAAAATCCCCTATGTTAACCATTAGAGTAATTAGTTAATCAATGAGTCTAAAATATTTCATATATGATATTTTCACCCCTTAGTAGTCGACTAATAAGATTAATAGTTGACTACTAAAGTCTAAGATCAAAATATAAGTTTCTGTAAAAATGCAGAGTAGTCTACTATTAAGAATTATAGTCGACTACAAAAATTAACTTCAAAATTCTAGAGACTTTCTGCTTTTAGAGTAGTCGACTATTATGAATTATAGTCGACTAATAAGCTTAGAATTTTGATTCCAAACTTTCTGTTTTTACAGAATAGTCGACTACTAAGAAAAATCCTAAAATTACAGAAGTTGTTTGAACTCAGAGTAGTCGACTACAACGACTATTAGTCGACTACTAAGACAGTTTTCTAACATTTTATTATCTGAATAAGTGTCTGTTTATAGTCGTTTTATGTACGTTTTTAGGGTTTGAAAACCTGTCTTTTCAAGGCAATAAATATGTTATAAGTTCAGAATTTTGGACAATGAATTCCTATACATAAGATTGAAGAATTGTGCATTCTCAAGAATAAAAATTCCTAGATTTTCATTAAGACTTGAGATATAGCATTCTCTGTTTATTAGACTTTGATCCTCATTCAATATACATTAAAGTTAGGCAATTTTCAGAGATTCAAAACGCTCCTAAGCCACTGCTACACATCACAAGGCACTCAAGGCTTATAGGAATCAAATTGTTATAAGGCATGTAAAACCCCGAAAATTTCTGTAGTATATATGTATATATATGTGT
>BQKN01067105.1:333226-347099 GCA_022839385.1 Asparagus kiusianus | reverse complement strand
ATCCAGCATTGTTGATTTATCTTTTAACTTGCTTTGTACCTACACCTGTTGTTGATTCCACTAGAGAGATAGTAATTGTGATGGTAAAACGTGTTATTGCACGGTGTGGTGCATGGCAGGTTTGACATTCTTGGTTTTACCTCGGACTGCAGCCTTGCGTGAACCCAGGGGTGTCACAAGACAAGTGTCTCACGGGTGTGAAAGGTGTAATCTCTTGGTGAAGAGATTGTGTACAATTTGCAGGGACTTGCAAATTGGTCAGGTTTGGTGTTTGATTTTGTAAGTTTTTTAAAATCATAGTGGAACTCTCAAGCAGGATTTGCTTGGGGACTAGATGTACACCTGGAAGGTGGAACCAGTATAAAATCATGTATTTGTGATTGTGATTTTCTATGTTGGTGCTTTCTTCTTTGCAAATTATAATCTTCTTTGCATAATTTTTTAAAGAAATACTATTCATCCCCCTCTAGTGTTTAATTATGATTAGGTCAGGTCCTACAGTTTGCACCTCACACTTGGTTTTCTAGTTCACCGAAAACTTTACAATCACTCACAATATAAACACACTAACTACCATCTCAAGTGTTGGTTGCTAGCCCGTGTCTCCCTCAAGTGTTAGGAATTACAACCTACCTCTAGGCATTAACACCTACCCCACTCCTCTTAGGACGACCCCATCTCTCACCACACACTCCTCTCGGTGTACGAGTGTAATACAAAGTGAACCTCACAATAATAGCTCACTTACAACAAATGGTTGTTCTCTAATAATGGATGGGAACACAATATAATCTCACACTCTAAGTCACAAACCCAAAACCCAAAATTATACTATGAATACAAATATAATAAGCTTAATAGGTTGTGTGTGAACAAAGAGATAAATCAAAACAAGTCTAAACTCAATTTAAAATCTAGCTTATGAAATTAAGATCAAAACGATAAATAGCTAGAAATAGAGTTTAAAAAACTTCTCTATAGATAACAAGAGGGGGAGAAGAGTTGAAGCTCAAACACAAATGGTGATTACTATAAATAGAGGTAGAGAGTGAGGGGTTAAGGGTGTGAAAATTTTTGTAACTCCTTTTGGAGAGGAGGGCTACTCTTAATTGAGAAGACCTTCCAAAATTGTAACTTTTTGTTGCAATTAATAATAATAATTTTTTTACCACTTTAAATTTTTCTCTTCTTCTCTTTGTTGGATGATGAAGATGAAGATGAAGAATTATTTGAAGGTTTGCATTTCTCTTTTATTTCCTTTTTATTGCTTATTAGTGTAGATTTATTTCTATGCTTGTAGTTTAGATTTTATTTTCTTGTTAAATAGCCAAGAGGCTAGAACCCTCTTGCCTTAGATTTATTTCATGCTTATAGAATAGATTTATTTTCTTGTATTTAATTCTTGCAATTTTATTTTGTAGTTTAGATTTTGTAATTTATTTTATAGTTAGATTTTAATTTCTTACACTATTCACCTTGAGGCTAGAACCCTCTTGGGTTTAGTTTTTTTTTTTTTGTTTATTTTTATTTTGTTTGATTCGCCTTTAGGCTAGGACCCTCTAGGGAATCACCCTTTTCTAAGAAGTGGGTTCAATTCTAGATTATCCATATCTATAACTAAATCCACCATCTTTAATTTCTTGCATTTTCTTGTATTCTAGAATTTTGTTCTTCATTCTTGATTTTTTTTTTCTCTTGATTTTATTCATTTTTCCTTCTCACCTTATTGATCATACTCATTATTTTTTTTTAAATCCAGTCTCTCTTATACTTTGCACCTATTCACACACCATTTTCACTCTCTCAATCTCTTCACAATCACATTCACTCATCAATCTTATTTGTCACGCACACAACCTAAGAACCAATTTTATATTTTCTCCTACAAAACACCTTCCTCGTGGGATCGATATCTTAAATACTATAACTTGACACGGTTGTGCACTTGTAACCTTTTTGGTACATGTTTATGCCGCATCAGGGAGTAATCCACTCTCTCCCCAAATGTCTCCTCCGGATCAGTCTCCTCAGAACTGATCTCCCAATCCTCAGAACATGTTGAGCACACCTCCCTGCTGATAATGGATTTTTCCATCCAGAAACACTCGAATCAGAATCTTCCATTCCTGCCAAAAGTCATCTATCATCATCCAAGGATACAAAACCAATCTCATAGAAATCTAGATATTATAAGAATGTCATGGAAAGATAATCCCTCCATAACTGGTGTTTGACGCTGACTAGGATGATCCCTATGTCCCCTTGGTATTCAATGTAGGACTCTTAAGGTGTCAACCTGTGCTCTGATACCACTTTGTAACGCCCCTCGAGGAGGTACATAGAGATTTGGGCATGACCTATCTATAGTAAGAAGGGTCAACCTGTTAAATCTTTATGCACGTCACCATATAGGTATACTGAAGGGCAAAAAATAAATCAGTGAAGTTGTATATACAATACTCAGGATCATAAGGTTGACAGCAGAGTCCATAAAATACCAGTATAGAGAGAGAACTAAAGGAACTGCAAAATATTACAATAATGATAATAGCCACAATATTTGTACATATTTGATAAGTCAAAAGTACTACAAAAGTGAATACAAATTAACTCCTACTAAGATTTCCTCTGGAGCTAATCTTCAAATTCGAGGTCTTCAATCCCCTTATCCTTGCCAGAAGTATGACCTGCGAGTGAATTCAGAAACAGTAGGGGTGAGCATAAGGCCCAATAGGTAACCATAAAAATCCCGGGTACAACATAGGGAACGAATGAAAATGATAGACATGGATATCAAATTTGAACAAAGGGATCTCAACATTAAGTTGTCGTACTTATATCATGACCATTGATCGAAATGGATTACAATGTAGATATGAATACCCATGGTCTAATATTTAGGATTCCAAACTTCTCACTCATGCGATAATCAATAAACCATGCATACCTTTATACACCCACCGGTGAGCGTTCTCACACAGGGCATTGTCCCCACCGGAACATATTACTATTACCACCCACCGGTGAAGCTTGCTTCACACATGGCATAATATATGAATATAAACTATCAATCATCAACAAAGGATGGGATATTATCATTATCAACAGTCAAATCATCGAAGCAAGTCGAATTATTGCAATACAATCATTCAAGGATATCAAATGTATAAAACTAAAATAAACAACATTAGGATAACAATGGCTAAGCAATCACAAAGAGCCCATACATGAAGTGAATCAATTAGGAATATTACGAAAGTGATAAGATATACAACTTAGCATGGGAAAGTAACTCGCAGGAATTTCAAGAAAGTAATCAATCGAACTCTCAAAGTTTTGAGAGAAAACAATGCAAGGTTACCTACCGATTATGTCGGGATCCTCACGGCCAACGAATGAATCCAAGATTCTATGTCCTGTATTCATTTATACCCACATGAGATTCCAAACACTAAGTCTTGCCACATGAGATTCCAAACACTAAGTCTTGTTTAATTTTTCTAACTTAAAATTTTTATCATTGTATAAGCTACACTCTAGATGATTACATTCAATATCTCTAACATGCACAACAGTACCAGTACCAGTAGGCTGAAGGAGGCAAGCTCAGCCCTAACAGTAGCTAACCCATTCGCCCGGTTTGCTTGGACCTAATCCTCCGCTTCCCTCTGAACCCCGGCTTCAGAAAAAGTAGCAGCAGCAGTCGTTGCCTCTTGGTGCATCTCCTAAAGGGTTTGCCTTTCCCTTTCAACAGCACCATAGACGTATGACTTGAGCCACAGGTCCTGCAGAGTTGACTCATCCTCGGCTAGTTGGGCTTCCAAATTAGCAAAAAAGGGGGCAGAGGCATCAAGTTCAGCTCACAAATTAGCACTGCCGCTCAAGCAAAAATGCGATGGTAGAAGTGGAAGTGTCAATATCATCCTACAATAGGCACTGCCGAGTGAACAAATGCGCGAGGAAGCCCTCCTGCTCCAATATGTTCCTCTCTCGCTCTTCACACTCACGCATCCACTTAGTCACAGCTTCGGACATAAATTTCTCCACCTCGTCGAGCCCATTGGAGGAGGTCAGTGCCTCCAAGCGACGCACGGATTCCTCTAAACAGATGAGTTTCTGTTCACAGCGCCTAGCTGGTTGATCCCCACCCGCGCATCGGATCGCCTCCAGGCTACTTGCTATGAAAGCGTCAAACTTCCGGAAAGTGCCCCACCTAGTGTCAACAATGGAGATCGCTTGTCTCATAGCGTTCTCCAACTGTTGGATGAGACCCTGCACGGAGCCAAGGTCTGGAAAAACAAATTCCTGATCCGGGGTCACCAGAGCGATAGGCTCAACCCGAGGGAATGGGCCTACATCATCAAGGGATGACCTCCACCTACCCACTATGTCTGCAAGACCTGAGGAACCAGGCCCAGATTGAGATGGTGGAGAGACTTGCAAAGTAGGCACGTGAATGATCTCTTTTTCTGCATTGTCGGGGATCGTGATAGACGCCAATCTTACAGGACTCTTTTTGTGGGGGACCGCTTTGTATTGATCCGCTTCCCCAACAGCAAGGGGTCTTTTGCCGAAAGAGTTTAAGGAACGAGGTATAACACTTGGGATCTCCTCTCGAACTGTAAGATACAAAGAAAAAAGGGGTTTAGGGATTTTAGCTCAAGAGGTCAACTCCATCAAGCGAAGCTCGCCAAACGAGCAGAAGCTCGCCAAAGCTCGCCTGAATAGACGAACTCCACCGGAGTTGACGGATCTCACCACAGAAGATGAACAAATACTATTCATCTTCCCAAATTTCGTTCATTCTAGAGCCCCTAACTTAGCATGATGAGAATGGATCGCGTCAGAGGCGGTCGTGGCCACAGCGACGGCAGCGGAGGAAGAAGCTTCCTTCCCCTTTGAAGCAACCTTCTTGGACTTGGGCACCATCTTAATTTTGGATGATGAGGAGAGCTCTGGGCTTCTTGGAAGATAGAGCGAAAAAGCTTCAATGGCACAGTATCCTCCTGACGAGAGAGATGAGCGCTTCATATAGGCAAAACTCAAACGGCTAAGATTCACCGACCAATCGATGGATCAGGCCTCGTGTGTGAATATGAGGCACACTAAATGCAATTCAAAGCACACAACTGGGAGCACATGTTGCTTTTATGGATACGTGGCCCGCCTACATGCACGTACCTCGCCTGCAACCTAACAGTTAGAGCTTGCCTGCAAGCGAAGCTCACCTAATGTCTGAAGCTCGCCTACATGATTAGAGCTCGTCCGAACAATACGCTTGAGCTCGCCTGTCTCTAGAGCCCACCCAAATCCATTGGGCTCGCCTAAAGAGTCCAACTCAACAAAGGTGTCTGAACTCACCTAGGCAAGATGAACGGCAATCCTCTTCATTCAAAGTATTCCAGACCACATTCGAACTAATTTAGGTCTGAAAACTTTGAAGGTATTTTTGTAGGCAGTGAAAATTGCCTAAGTGTCGAAGCCTAACGGAGCTCGCCCGCAGAGCTCAACTCCTAATTAAGCTCGCCCGCTGAGCCCAACCCTTCTTTACGGAGCTCGCCCGCAGAGCTTAACCCCTTCTAATTGAGCTCGCTCGCAGAGCTCAACCTCCCTTTATTGAGCTCGCTCGCAAAGCTCAAACCTCTACTTATTGATCTAGCCCGTAGAGTTCAATCCCACCTGTTCATTGAGCTTACCCGTAGGGCTCAATCCTAACTGTTTGTTGAGCTCGCCCATAGAGCTCAACATTGCCTGTTTGTTGAGCTCGCCCGCATAGCTCAACTTCACCCATCTGCTTTGTTCGCCCCTATGAACAAAGCCCGCCTGAATACTTCACTCGTGTGCACGAGCCAAGCACGCTTGCAGGGAGTTCATCCACACGAACTCCGCTTGCCAACGAACACCAGCTCACATGTTAGAGGGGCCCGCCAGCCGACCCCACCTATTCGCCAAGTTCGCCTACAAGCTCGCATGAGCATTCAGACAGCTCTCAAGCTCGCCTGTAGCTTTGCCAGCCTCACCTGAGCAATGCAAGTGGGCTGCTTGCTTGTGGGAGTGGGCCTACCCACTTCCTACGTCCTGGGTGATGATGAAGCATGGCTCACATCACCCCTGGGTGGTCGCATCCGACAGCTAGGGAAGGGCATGGTGCTCCTCACCCATTGGTGGTCATATCCCACAAATCAAGAGGGATGGTTCATGCCATCCTTTGCCTATTTATATGACCCCTTTTCCAACGTGAAAGGGGT
The DNA here is from genome assembly GCA_022839385.1 of Asparagus kiusianus. NCBI lineage: Eukaryota > Viridiplantae > Streptophyta > Magnoliopsida > Asparagales > Asparagaceae > Asparagus > Asparagus kiusianus. Next base: position 340,851 of record BQKN01067105.1, on the reverse strand, counting down.
TCTGAGGATTGTCTTCTTGAGCTTCATGAGGTCCAGAGGGCTCACTCGGTTCGGTTATGTTGGTTCTAAAGATTGTCTTCTTGAGCTTCACGAGGTCCAGAGGGCTCACTCGGTTCGGTTCTGTTGGTTCAGTTCGGCAGAGATCAATTCGAAGGCTGGCCATTTTTCATTCTCAAGACTCTTCCGTCAGAGACTTGGGCGGAGTATCTTAAGGCTCTTCAAACAGATGCCTTCATTTGGCTTTGCTTGCTAAAACCTTCCTGGCTCTTTACTTGGATTGTTGAACTAGACTCATCCAAACTCTCGGATTTGAGGCTCTTAAAGCTCTTTGTAAACTCTTGCATTGTAGCTCTCTCTCGCTCTAAGTCTACAACCTTGACACTTATCAAGCTTGGGTATAGTCAAGCTCAATCACTCTGGAGCTTCTACTGCGTACTGAAGCTCCAACCACAACTTCGATCGGATCGTCCAAGGAAAGCAAACTCGGTACGAGCACCGAGGAAAGTGTCCTACCACTGCTAACGAACCCACGTTAAACAAGGAGGGCCATTCCCTTTTCCTCTATTGTAAACATTGACCATTAGTTTGTAATAAGCTATTCTAATCAATACAAATGACCCCTCAAACGAGAAGTTAATTTTTACGCACCAATAGTTGTCGGGTCAGATTCGGATCTGGTGATAGCCACTCCTCAAGTCAACCTTCGAAAAGACACTAGTGCCTCCCAACTGATCCAACATGTCGTCTAGCTGAGGAATTAGGAACGTGTAGCGAATTGCAATCTTGTTGATGGCTCGACTGTCTACACACATCTGCCAACTTCCATCCTTCTTCGGTGTTAATAGAGCCAGGACTGTGCTTGGTCTCATGCTCTCTCGGATGTGACCATTTTTGATGAGGTCCTCGATGGTGTCTTGTAAAATCTTCTTCTCCTGTGGGTTCATGCGATAATGGGGAAGATTCGGGAGCACTAAACCCGGGATGAAATCAATATGGTGTTGACTATCCCTCATGGGTGGAAGACCCTTTGGTAACTCCTCGGGAACCAACACTTCGAACTCCTTAAGCAGTGGCTTCATCTTCTCGGGTACCTCAATGAGTGTCTTCACCTCTTCCTTAACAACTAAAGCAAACCTCTTCTTCAACTCTTTCGACTCGGCCAGAAACTCTCCTTTGTTACAAAGAGATACCCACTTGGAATTTTGATCTTTGGGGATCTTTGGAGAGGGTGGAATAGGTGGTAGGATGATCTTTTTATTCATCCACACAAAAAGAGTACTCGTCATTCATGATGCCATGCTTAGTATCAACATCATACTATCACGGCCGTCCCAACAATACATGGCACGCGTCCATGTCCACAACATCACAGGCAACAGAATCACTATAAGTCTTTCCTAGTGATAATGGTACGCGGAATAATTCGGTCACCTTTACGGAGGGACCCTTCTTGATCCATCCGATGGTGTAAGGCATAGGCTTCGTTTCAGTCGGTAACACACGACACATTGTCGCCTTCAACCTTTATAACCTTTTCCTCATACTCTTCTTTAGATGTTGTGTGTCCATCCTTTGCCTCCTCATAATCCGCCAGATTGACCTTCTGTTGTTGCGGGCACTCGTTGGACTTATGCCCCGGCTGGAGACATCGAAAACACTTCCCGACAGTCGGCTTGGCATACTAATTTGCCTGAGTCATCTGGGGAGGTGGCTGAGTAGTCAATCGCTCGGCCGACCATGGGGGAACATGTCGTTCAGTCGTCCTTTGCCCTACCGACTCACCTCTCTCCTTCTCGACCGAACCTCCCTGTTCGGCTCGTTTGAAAGGAACGCTTTCGAGGCTAATCTTTCCGCCTTTAGAGCCATGTTGTGGGCTTCGTCCACGGGGTATACATTGTGGATGGCCACCTTCTCTTGAATTGAGTACTTCAAACCACCGATATACTTGGCTGCGAGTTGTTCCTCGCTCATCGACAAATCACAACGAGAAGTAAGATGGAAGAACTCTTCGGTATAGGCGCTCCGGATTCCTTGACAGCATTGCTCAAAATGATTGTAGAGGATTTGTTCATAGTCGGGTGGTAGAAATCTTGTCTGTAGTAACTACTTCATGCATCACCAAACCCGAACTGGTTGTTTGCCTTGTCGTCAACTAGTGTTTTGAGTTTGATCCCACCATGTCGCGGCTCCTCCTTTGAGACAGTATGCCACAAACTTCACATGGTTTGCTTCGAGAATATTTGCCATCTCAAAGAACTTCTCCACTTCATAGAGCTAATCCAGGAAAGCCTCTATGTCCAGATTTCCTCCAAAGGAAGGAAGCTCTACCTTCATCCAATATTCTTATTCCTGATGATGTCGGCCTTGTCGGTGGTAGTTGGGACGAGGGTTGTAGCCTCTACCCCGACCCCTGCCATAAGGCCGATCCTCTTCTTCTTCATTCGAAACATTAGTGTACCATGGCCCTTCAAATTGGTGACCATAGTCCGTTCCGTCGTCACTGTAATCATCATGGTGAAGGGTTGATTGGGAAGTCGTCGTTGATGGGGAGGGTTTTGATATGGATGGGGTTGATATGGAGGGGTTTGATTTGGAAAGGGGTTGGTTTGTACATGGTTGATATGGAGGGGGATGAACTGGAGGGTTTTGAGGATTGTACGGGGGTGTATGTCGGGTTTGCCCAACTCTGGGTCCACCTAGGTGAAGACCACCGGTGAGATTAGTCCCGTTGTTGAGTTTAAGAGTAAGTCCTTCAATGGCCCTTGTTGAAGGTTTTAAGAGACGCCTCCAACGTGCCAAATCTTCCTCTCATAGATTCCATCCTCGAGGAAAGATCCTGTAGAGAAAGCTCCTTCTCACCGTCACCTACCATTGTCGAGGATGTTGAAGCCGAAGCTCTAATACCACTTGACGCAGATGTAGAAACGGGGAGGTCGATCGGATATCATTGTGATGCCGACGAGCCCTGACAACAGCAAGTAGTTCACGAGCTTGAATCTACAAGCCTAAGTTTCTCAAACACGAGAAAGAAAACAAGGAGAAAATTCTCTGATTGAATCATAATAAGCCAATTATTTGATTTACAAAAGGAACTATTATTTATAGCCAACTAAATCTATCATAACTCTAATAAAAAAGAAACTCTAATTCTTAAAGGAAATAACCAAATCCCAAAAGGAAATAATCAATTAGGAACTCTTTCCTAATCTAAAATCCAAGTCGACACGAGGCGTGCTGACTAGCACCACCTTGCCGACTGGACCTGAGTCAACTAAGCACGACGAGTCGTCCCGTCTTTCATGTCGACTGGCATGTGTCGACTCGTCCTATCGCCTGTCATCCCGTACTGTCGCTTTGAGTCATCTGCTCGTCTCGGCTGGGTTGTGTCGACTCCTCATGTTGTTATTTCGACTCGACCCGTTTGTTTTCTTCTCGTCTCAACTGATGTCGACTCGACTGTTTCTGATGTCGTCTCGGCTGATTGTCTTCTCGTCTCGGCCAAGACTTGATCTCCTGTATCATCTTATGGATTTTTTTTTCAAATTAATCTCTCTAATTGCTACTTCTTACCATTGAATAGAGGAACTAATTCCAAAATAACTTAAGAATTAAGGGACCTAATAGTGAGGGGCCTATTTGTAAAGAATTTAAGAATTATTGGACTTATAGTAATTTCAATGATTTGAGTGATTAATTTCAAAATACTGAAGATTTAAGCGACTAATATAGAAAAAAAACTTTTTTAAAATGAACACAGTAAAATTACAGGTTTATATGTAAAAGAACAAATTGCCAAATAACAATTTCAATGATTGAAGGATTTATTTCAAAATATGAAAATTTTAGGGACTAACATAAAATTAAAACTTATTCAGTTGGTTGGGGTTCAAAATAAAATGAGTAAACTTAGAGTTTATATGCAAAAATAAATAAAACTTGTGTAAAACATAAGTGCTATTGTTTGAACCAGAGGCCAGGGTTGCTGGAGGCTAATGCCTTAACCAATTAAGATAAGGATGTTTTCTTTTCTAGCTTACATGACGCTTTACTAATTCAATTAAAATGCACTGTAGAATGAACCCTCCAAACCCAATAACTTTAGTAGATAATCAAGCAAGATTAACTTGCGCGATGCTGCATTATTACTGTGGAAATAAAAAAACTTAAATGTTTAATTTGAAAATACGCCATATATTTGACCACTTGAAAGAGGGTGACAACAATACTTCCTTTTTTCACAGAACAACCTCCTTCCATAGAAGAAAAAACTTCATCCCTCACCTGCTTATTGACAACACCATCATCTCATTAGATTCAGATATGAAACAAGACTTCTATGACTATTTTTCCAACCTCTTTCATCACTCTCTAGTTCTAGGCTTGCAGTGAATTGGAACCTTCTATATCCTTCAAACAACTTAGATCTCTCACCTCTTGACTCTCCCTTCTCACTAGAAGAAGTTAGATCAGCAGTTCTTGATCTCCACCCAGAAAAATCTTCAGGACCTGATGGCCTTCCAATACTTTTCTTCCAATAATTTGGCCCACTATCCAACACGATGTAGTATCCTTCATTCAATTTCTTCACTCCCAACCTCAGCTTCTTCACAACATCAACTACGCTTTTATCTGTCTCATCCCCAAGAAGGATGGTGCTGACAATCCTAGAGATTTTAGATCCATCAGTCTCATTAATAGTTCCTTCAAAATCTTCACCAAAATTCTAGCAAATAAACTTTGTAAATTCCTTCAATCACTTGTTGACAGCTCTCAAGCAGCCTTCTAAAGTGGCAAATCATCTCTTAACTCCATTCTTCTAGCCCATGAAATGATTAATCATTGTTCATCTGGCAAGAAGGAGATCTGTGCTATAAAAGTATACTTCTACAAAGCATTTGATTGGGTAAACTGGCATTTCCTTCTTACCCTACTAAAAGCTAGGGGTTTCAGCTCGAAGTAGTGTTTCTGGATCCATCACATCTTGTCTTCCTCTAAATCGGCAGTCCTGGTCAATGGCTCCCTAACTCACTTCTTCAAATGCCATATAGGCCTTAAGCATGGTGACCCTCTCTCTCCCACCTTAAGCATGGTGACCCTCTCTCTTCCATGCTATTTTTGCTAGTAGTAGATGTCCTTAACAAAATGCTAAATAACAGTGTAGCCTCGGGTGACCTCTCTGATCTTAAACTTAAAGGTGACTTAACTCCATCAAATCTCTTCACTTTGCTAATGATACACTTATTTTCAGCAAGGCCTCTACCTTAGATATCACCACCCTCAAAATCATTCTTCTTATCTTTGCAAACATATCTTGTCTTAAAGTAAATTATTCCAAAACTAACCTCTTCTACCTTGGGAAAATCCCTCACAATGGTACCCGTCTAGCAAATACCCTCAACAGCTCAATAGGCTCACTCCCCTTTTCCTATCTTGGCCTACCTCTTAAGAAAGGATCACTCACAAGAAGAGAATGACAACCACTTCTGGACTCTTTCTCAAATAACTTGCTCTATGGAAAAACAAATCCCTACCTATAGGAGGTCGTCTTACATTGCTCAACCCAGTCCTCTCTTCTCTCCTTCTTTACTACATGTCATTTTCAAACTGCTTGTATGGCTCACTAAGGTCATTGACAGAATTAGGAGAAACTTCCTATGGAGTGATAACCAGCATCCCACAAGTTCAAAATGTCTCGTCAAATAGGGTATAGTCTGTAAAGCCAAACGAGAAGGAGGACTAGGAGTTATCGACAGTTCTTCCTTCAACCTAGCCCTCCTCTCAAAATGGATCTGGAAACTCCTTGATAGGAACTCATTTGTTAGCAAAGTTATTTTCTCCCTATACTCTTATGATAATTCCAAACCTATTGTTCACCCCCCCAAAGGCTCGACTTCAAAACTTATTCATGATTTATACTTTATTCACCAAACTTTCTGTACTCATGTTAGATGGAATATAGGTGATGCAAAAACATGCAGATTTTGGCAAAATAAATGGACAAGTGCTATCTCTTTAAGTAGTCTATTTCCAAGAGCTCATCAGTTAGCATTCTCCCATGCATGTTCCACTCACTCCCAAGGCCGCATGCTCCACAATTCTTGGAACTGACATCCAATTCTCAGACGAGGAATCACCCTAGAGGAAAAAACTAAAGTCTCAGATATACTCTCTCATCTAGAACCATTCTCACCAGTAGGAAGCTCAACCTATGATAGCATATGGTGGCCTCAACACCCTTTGGGAGTTTTTACGGTCAAATAGTTTTACTCCACCACTAACTTCGGAGGCATCATCTCCCATCTTTACAAATTCATTTGGAAATCCCTAATTCCTCTAAAGGTCAAGGTATTCTTTGTAAGGATCTGCGGAAGCACACACTAAACACTAGAGGGTGGTGATAGTGTTATTTAATAAGTTTACAAGATGAGTTATAAAGTGTAAGAACAATGACAACAATCACGGAAATTTAACAATCACAAACAAGAGCTTTTATATTAGTTCCATCACCCCGGCGTACATCTAGTCCCCAAGCAAATCCCGCTTGAGATTTCCACTATGATTTTAAAACTAAGTACAAAATCAAAACAAACCTGACCAATTTGCAAGACTATGCAAATTGTAACACCAAATGACAAGACCATGTCACTTGCAACCAATCTCTAAACCAAGAGATCTTCTCTCACACCTGAGAGATAACCTTCTTTGAAGCAAAGTACAAATCTGATCCTATAAGCATTGACGTGAATGTGAAGTACAGTAGTGGCTTAGGAACCTTTTAACTCTCTGAATATTGCCTAAACAATCTTTAGTTTGAAGAATAAATGGCAATAGAGTTTTTTTATTTGTGTTCTTAACAAAATGTGCACTTTTTAGAGTCAAGAATTCTAAAATATCATTTATAATGTATATGAATCTTGGTTTTTGTTTTCTGATGTTTAAACCTATTTATAGCCTCTGAAATGATATAAATTTAAACTCAATTAACTTCCAAAAATAGCTATAAACAGTCACTTATTCAAATTCTGAAATGCTAAAAAAACTGTATCTGTAGTCGACTACAAGTCTTAGTAGTCGACTACACTGAGTCTAAACAGATTCTGTGAAGTTAGAAAATTTCTTAGTAGTCAACTATAATTGACATTAGTCGACTATACTGTAAAACTGAAGTTTCTAAAATTTTGAACTGACATTGAGTAGTCGACTATAATGCTTAGTAGTCGACTACACTTTAAAATCACAGATTCTGAAATTTTGACTAAGACTTGATTAGTCGACTACTATGTGTATTAGTCGACTACACTGTAAATTCATAAATTTTGATATTTTGACCAAGACTTGAGTAGTCGACTACTATTATTATTGGTCGACTACTAAGGGGTAGACATGAGATATATGATGTATTTTAAGACTCACTCTATATCTATAAATTCTAATGGTTAACTTAGGGGATTTCTATAGTTAACCACACACTAAGCATGTGTTAGTGTGTTCTAAATACTATGTGTATGTATGTGTTATGAGTGATCGAGGCTTGTACAAAAATCTAAGTAAAGAAAATGTGAAATTATAAATTTAGGATTGTTTCCGGTAAAAGTTGCTGTTTTCATTGATGTTCTCTTTTTGAG
>BQKN01067105.1:295607-318226 GCA_022839385.1 Asparagus kiusianus | reverse complement strand
TTGTTTCCGGTAAAAGTTGCTGTTTTCATTGATGTTCTCTTTTTGAGATCTGTTACAACTTTGAGCGTTACAACAGTATAAAATGAAAACAAAGGGGTTACAACTTAAACGAAAATAAACACGAGAGCCCGGTTTGGTACGGTCTCGCTTGCGTGGGTTGTTGGCCTGTGACGGGGATGTCGATATCCGTGGACCGCCGACTCTTCAAGATCCTTCCGGGAAAATCCGGCAGAGCTTCGTCTATCCGCGTGGGATATAGAAGCAGAACTTCGTCGATCCGCGTGAGATCTTGGAAGTTTAAAGCGTATATCTCGGTTAAACGAGATAATAGCTCTTCTCAGTGTCGCCTGCGAAGGGCAACACCAAGGACAGAAGGGGGGTGAATGAAGGAAAAGATGAAGACCTCTCGCTCTTCGATCCGGCAGGGCTTCGCCGCTCTCCTGCAGACTTTGACTCCTCACTCCGGCAGGGCTTCGCCGCTCTCTTGCAGAACGATCCTTGGCTAAGATAATTCAGCCTTGAATCGAGTGCAAAATCAGGAGCCAAGAGAATGGAGGCTAAGGGCCTCTATTTATAGGCAAATGAGGGGGTAGGGGGCTGCCTTGAGGACACCCCCTAGGGGGTGTCTCGGCTCTTGGCCGAGACACCCTTGGGGTGTCTCGGCCTGGCCGAGACACCCTTGGGGTGTCTTGGCTTTGCCAAGACACCCCTCGGGTGTCTCGGGCCTGCCGAGGCCCATTTGGGTGTCTCAACGCAGTCCGAGGCTGTGCCGTTGTTCTGCCGTTGTCCTGCCGTTGACTCGCCGTTGACTTTTCGTCCGAACTCGGATTTGAGTGATTTCGGATGCGTTGGAATCGTGACGGCGAGCTCTGTAGGCCCCGATGGTTGGATTATCAGTAGGATGATCGGGACACGGCGGGCGTTGGCCCAATTGCGGTGGTCGCGGGGTTTTCGGTCAACCCATATCCCCGTGATTCTGACATTCTGTCGGCTCACGTAATCCGTCGGTTTGCTTCAATCGCTCACCGGTGTCATTTGAGCTCTTGTGAACTGGGTAGCGTCGTTCGATCGTCGATCGTTAACACCGAGCTGTGAGTGGGGACCTATCGGCAATTTTCGATGCCTACAAGGATTAAGCACATTTTCTTTTTTGTTTGTTTTGTTACCTTGAATCAACTTCAATTGCTTTGCAACATTGTTGATTTTTCTCTGATACTGTAAAACATATGTTAGCACATAATACACACAACATATAATATTTTTTATCATCAAAACAAACATATCTTAGGGTCAAGATATCCAACATTCTTTTGGATCCTTAGTAAACATAAGCTACATACCAAAGATAATCTAGCTAAAAAGGATGGACTAGAAACACTAGCTGCCCCCTATGCAATCAGTGCATAGAGTCCCATGATCATCTATTCATCACTTGTCCATTTACATCCTCAATGTGGTCTATATTACTTCCCCAAGTACCTATAGCAAGTTAGCCACAGAATTTAGAATCCATGATCTCTATCAAAAGAAACCCATTGTTCAGTCACAACATTAGAGCTTTATGGAAAGTTATGCTCCCATGCTTTGGTTGGTGGATATGGAACAGCCGCAACAACCTCATTTTCAATGAAATTAAAGCTAATCATTAGCAAATAGCTACTAATGTTGCAAGATATACTTTATTCTGGACAGGAACAATAACAAATAGAGCATCTAGCAGATTCCACAAGGCAACAATCAACTTGGGGTTGAAGGAGCTAGCAAAAGAAAGTACGGATGATGTAGTTGGTGATAATTTCACGGTAGATAATTAATCCAGAAATTCTTCAGTGCAATAGACAGTTACAAACTCAGTTTCATCTTTCTTGTGTTCCAGTTAATTGTCGTATTATGTGTCGGTATTAATACCTGATAATTCAGTAGTGATACACATAGTTTTTTTGTTTTTTGGTTTCAGAGGTTTGGTTGTGGTCTCAACAATGGGGATTGTTGTAGTCTTCAGACTTCACTAAGGGCCCGTTTAGATAATAGGAGTATTGGAAGTAAGAAGTAGGTTGTAGAAGTAACTTTCAAAACTATAAAGTAGGAAGTATTGAAAATAACATTTTTTTGTTTGTTTCATATAGTTTTAGAAGTAATGGAAGTAGAACTTCTTCCTCTTAATTTACTTTTTTGTTTGGATAACATTTTGAAATATTACTAGGAAGTAATTAACACATGTTGCTTCCACAATTTTAAAGCCATGCCACGCTCTTCAATTTGATCTAGCACATTACAAACTAGTTTCTTGCCGCTATGACCCATCGCCACTTGAGAGCAAGAAGAATTCTTCAACCACATAGCTTCAAACCAATCGTTTACCTCTCGCCTACGATGAGACTCTGGATGACCATAAATTCTTATGAATCTCAAATTTTCCTCCTCCCCTCCTTTGATCGTAACATCAACGTGGTATTTAGACAAAGAATTAATAGACAAAATATTCTCTTCATCCCAAAGAAAAGCTAACTGACGACTATTACAAATTACTACAAAATAATTGTTAAAATTAAGAGCAATTTTATCAATGAAAAGTTGTTAGAAGTAACTAATAAATGAAATATTAATAAAAAATATTTATTTCCTAATTAATATACATTTTAACTACTTTTGAGCTATTTTTGAGTATTGAGGATTAGAAAAATATTTTGGAAGTAAGGATGACACGTAGGTGCCACATAAGCGTTTAAGGAAGTATTGGAAGTAAGTTTGTTAGAGAACCAAACACATTTTTTGCTTAGAAGTAGTAGAAGTAGCTTCTACTTCTTATACATCAGCTACTTCATAATTACTTCCGTATAAACAAACATGTCCTAACTTCCTTTTGCAGAGATCACCACCAATCTCTCCCAGTTTTGTATGCTCCCATACTTCTTATTATTATTAAGATATGAACAGGGCATCTCACCCTATTTTTCTCTTTTAAAATAAATAAATAAAGCAATTAATAACAAAAAATAATGATTTACATTGTATATCGATCTGTAGAAATACAAGATGGATTTAAAATTAATTCAATTGAGTATTTTAATGTGTAAGAGTTATTTTGGAAGTGGGTTGCGTTTAAAAATAAGGGGTTTTTCTTTTTTAACCCAAAGTTTTACCCCCACTTATTTAAAAACCCACCCACTTTTCCAAACATCAATACACCCATTGTATCTCATCCCACTTATTTTTAAACCCAATATGTATAATACATCAATTATTTATACTGTATTTACCTTCAAATTCACTACACAGGCTCTCTTCTTCCTTCCTCTTCTCCTTCAATGACCACCACCAACCTCCTCCTCACCCCTCCCTTCACTTCCCCTCCTCACTCTAACCCATCAACCTCTGCCTCCGCTGCCCCTTATCTCCCCTCGTCGCCACGTCACCCACCACTGTCAACCTCGAATCGGATGAACAGCCCACCAACGGGTTCGACATCGACCCCCCCCCCAGTTCGCCGACGTGACTGCAGGCAAGGATCTGAAGCACTTGTCATTGCCCACTACCTATTCGTTGAATTTACGCTTAGTGTTCTCTCTTGTCAATATTTGATTTTGATGATTTTTAGTTACTCAAATTCTAATTTTCTTCTTGCGGGCTTTTGTTGGGAAAAAACCTTGATATTTCTTCTAGTTCTTCTCTCTCTATCAAAGTATGTATTAGTTAAAGTACTAATTCAAGCCTCTTTGAAAATAAAAAAAAGACATGAAGCTGCTAGAAAATAGAGAGCAAGGATGTCAATGGCTGGATTTAAGCCGTGCCCTTTAAGCACATATGTGAATGCTGCAATTAAATCTCTGTTGAAATCGTACTGCGACAAATACAAGGTCAAGGAGGATGCAAGAGCTCTCTATTTCGGATGTGAGGATAAGATTCTTATAGTGGTTTCAACATGGAAATACATGAAGTTCTTTTAAAGGTGTGATCTTTTTTGTTACTTGTATTAATATGATGAAGCTTGTAAGACTATTTTATTTGATGTATATCATGTGAGCTTATAATCAATTTTTCAAATTTTGGAAAAGTACAACTCTTTATAGTGAAGTGTTGCATAGTGTGATGATCTTTTGTAGTGGTGATTGTTTGTTGGAAATTTTGTAACAAGAGGAAAATAAAAGAATTGTATTTGATTTTATTCTCTCTAACTGCTTAGAAAAAGAATGTTTACAACTCTCTCAACTCTCAATTACAATTTGAATTCCGGGGTACAAAAGAGAAGAGAATGGATTTGATTCTCTCCTTTGTTTAAAACTGGGTCCTTCACGGTGGCGATGAGATGCTTCCTTCGAGTGTTTGCGTCGAATTTGCTTCTCGTTGACGATCTGAACGTCTCAATCTGCTAGAACAACTGACTTGTATACCTGATAACTCTTGTCGAGTATTGTAGCTTAGAACGAGTAACAAACTCTGATAACAAGAGCTGTTTGAACCGAAAATGATTCGATTAATTAGCCAAGTATGAAATGTCTAGATTCCTCAATGGATGTTGATTCCCCAGACTATGTAAAGAGTTAATTCTCCAACTCTCTCTCACAGATCCTCTCCAGAAAATAGTATTTCGCCCCTAGATCTGATTCTCCAAAATCCGATTATCGAAAATCTCCCCCCTCTAACTCTGTTGAGTTTGTTGATATTTATAGGGGGATTAGGGGTGTAACTGTCCCCATAATTCGCGCCTAAATGGGGGTTTAGTTACCCCATTAATCGGGTGTAACAACCCACGTAAACCACTCCCTGTATCGTGGGTAGAGAACAGCTTCGAAGTTGTTATGATCACGTTTGAATGAGTCAGAACTTTGACTTGCGTTCTGGCGGTGACTGGAAAGAGATGCTGTGACGAGCTGGGTTGTGCAGCGATAGAGCTGCGTTGGGCAGCGGTTGATGAGCTGCGTTGGGCAGCGTTTGACGAGCTGCATTAGGCAGCGGTTGATGAGCTGCGTTGGGCAGCGGTTGATGAGCTGCGTTAGCAACGATAGAGCTGCGTTGGGCAGCGTTTGATGAGCTGCATTGGGCAGCGGTTGATGAGCTGCGTTGGCAACGGTTGATGAGCTGCGTTGGCAACGATAGATCTGCATTGGGTAGCGTTTGATGAGCTGCATTTGGTAGCGGTTGATGAGCTACGTTGGCAACGATAGAGCTGCGTTGGGCAGCGTTTGATGAGCTGCATTGGGCAGCGATAGAGTTGCGTTGGGCAGCGTTAGAGCTGCGAATGTCTTCTCTGTCTTTATATATGGATGACACCAATGACCAATCAAGTATGTCATTAGTTGGACGGAACTTTCTCGTTTAAGCATTTCGGGTTTAACTTTACCGAAATGAATCGGCTTCTGCCTTTTCCTTCTAGGCGGGACTTTAAAGAAAGCTTTCTGTGCATCTTCAACTTCTTCGTCTGAAGTGAAGGGTGGCTTAATTGGCAATGTGAGAGACGTTTCCGCACAAAGCGTGCGCCATGCATTGGTACCTGTTTGTTCAACTTTAAAAGAATCATCAGACAAGTACACCAAAATAAAATCTTCATTAATGCACCACTCGCCCTCACTCGGTACATTATTATTGTTCTCAACTGAACCCATTACATCGAAGTTCAATTCCCATGGACAATCTCCCTCGGGGTCTGGTTCGACGTCCGCCTCATTGCCGCTGTCAACATCTTCTTTCTCTTGCGATTCCGAATAGAAGACTGAATCTGTGTGGAAATTTTCTACTCCCCTGAAGGGGTATTTTTCCGCAATCAGGGTTCGAACTTCGTCTTCATCATTGACATACTTCATGACTTGATGTAGAGTAGATGGGACAACGCGGTTTGCATGTATCCATGGATGTCCTAGCAAAAGATTGTAGGACGTGTCCGCATCTATGATGTAACAAGTAACTTCGGATTTAAGGTCTCCAATCTGACATCTGAGCTTGATCTTTCCCAGAGGCCGGGTGCTATTAGCATTGAATCCAAAAATGGTAGTTTGAGTAGCATTCAACCGATGCATGGGAATCCCCAAGACTTGCATAACTCTGTATGGCATGATGCTGAGCGCCGAGCCTGGATCGACCTGAACACGGCTGATCTCTGATGATCCGATGTATCCTGTGTAATACAGGGGTCTATCATGCTTGTGCTTGACCTGCATATCTTCCTGAGTGAAAGATATGCGCGGTAGATTTCTTACTGCTTGCAAGCATTGCAGGCAGGACTGATCTTTAGATGCTTCAGGGATTGGAGCAACTTGAGTAATGAAGCTCTCCGTGTTCTTCAAAGCTTCGATTAGAGCTTCTTTGGTTGTTTTGGACAATCTTAGGAGCTCATATAATGTAATTCTGGCCGGTATGTTGGCCAGTTGCGCCATGACATTGAATTGAAAGGGAGCGCTTGGCTCCCCGGGCTCCTGGTGAAGATTTTTGTTGAACCGGAGCTCCTTTTGTTTCCCCTTATCTACCGGCTTTTTCGGTATAGAACCCCCAGCGTCTTGGGGCTGTTCTTCAGCTTCTTGAGATTCTGGTTGTAGTCTCTCAAGTAAGTCTTTCCTGACCGAGTGCCAGCGTTGTCTCCTGGGTATGCTGCCAGGGCAATCCTCTCTTCCTCTGAATCGGTAAGAGGTTTGAGATGGTCATCATTCTCATTAACAGAGGGGCTAATCATGTTGGATGACTTAGCCTTTCCTCTTTTCTTCTTGGACGAGATGTTCGTCCATTGTCGGTCTTCTACCAGATCGGGGTGGACCCACATGATTTCTCCTTTTGACGTGGTGAGGGGTATCAATCCTCTATCCTTCTGATTGTGCACATCGGTGTTTTTCAAGTGCATTTCTCCTTTGGGGATGGGAATAACACCATTTGCAGCAGTTATAGGGAGGAAGTCACCGAACTGGACCGCAATCAAGTTGGTGGATACGGTCTTCTGTTCCGGCTTCAAGGTGAGCACATTTGCGTTTACTAGATTTTGCAGGATGTCCTTGAACACATAACATTTTCTGGTAGGATGTCCCAAGAACCTATGATAGCGACAGTAGTTGGGGTCATCTACCTTCCCTGCTTCGTCTGGCTTTCTGATTTCAGGGAGTTGCAATTTATTGTTCTTTCGAAGCAATCGGAACAGGGTATCTACATGCTCCTCTTTAAATGAATACTACTTGGGAGCTCTCTGTTGATTTGGTGTTTTGCCTTGCTTAGTAGGCGGCGGTACTTGCGTGTAGTCAGCTGCTAAGGTCTCTTTTCCCTTAGACCGCTGGGCGTTGTGTTGATTGCGTTGCTGCTGCGGCTTGGGTTGTTGTGGCTCTTCTTCAGCTTTAACTCGCGCCACTATCTCTTCAGCTTGTTCTCCTTGTGAAACTAATTGTCTCCAGGAGCGGCACTCGGCTACCCCCATCTGGGCAAGGAGCTGCGTCTGCAAGTTGTGCCTGCAAGTTTCAACCAGAGTTGATTGAGTCATACCTGAGGGGCATCGTAATGCCATACTGCGGAATCTCTCCACATAAGCTTTGATGGATTCTCCCTTCTTTTGCTTGGTGGCGAAAAGGGTAGGGACTGAGACTTCCGTGTCATCTTCGAAGAATCTCGCTAAGAAAAGCCTTTCCAAGTCTACCCATTTCTGAATAGAGCTAGCAGGTAGTTTCATAAACCATTCAAAGGCAACACCCTTGAGGGTACCGATGAATAGTCTAGTCAAGATGGCGTCGTTTGCCACCACATCTCCGGTCTGTGATTTGAAATAGTAGATGTGTTGATTCGGTGACCCGGTGCCATCAAACGGTTGCAAAGTTAGAGCCTTAAACTTCGGCGGATAGGGAGCTGTATCCCACTCTGCAGGATAAGGCCGTATCACTCCTTCTTCGCGAAGCTCGCTTCTGTTGGCTAATGCATTGAGGCGGGCTTCTAACTCATCCACTTTAGTTGATTGAAGATTCGGTTCTCTCTCCATCTCTTTCTTATTTTCGGAGGAAGACTCCAAGTTGTGAGTTTCATGTTCCATATTCTCCAACACTTTCTGTTTTCCCTTAGAAGTTGTCTTCCGGGAGGATTCTGGTTTTTGGCCTTTTTCGGCGAGGAGCTGGGCCAACATGTCCTTCATTTGGAGGAGTGTCTCTTGCTGTGCATGAAGCATAACATGGTGTTCATTAACTGTTTTAGCTAAATCTTCAGGATTGTTAGTCATGTAAGCGGAGACCCCTCGCACTCCAACAGAGCTTAAGGATTGAGACTCAACGATTGCCGAATGTTCATCATCAGAAGTGATTCCTTTTGCCAACTTCTGGTAGTCAACCGAGCGGATAGCTCCCGTCCGCGTCCGGGTACGTCGATATACCCCTTCAAACTTGTCGTAAATTTCTCGAACGGTGGGGGAATGGCTTCTTTCAGATTCGTCGGGGCTAGGATGCCAGGCTTTCCCTCTGCCGGTCATATTGATGGTGACCTGAGGGTATTCTGTTTCAGAAACCTTCCTCTTCTGATGACGTCGTCTTTTGGTAGGTCTTATAACGTCCACCAGTCTATCGAATACAAACCTACGAGGCTCAGGCGCACAACATTGGCATTCAGAGAGGACTGTTGAAATGATCTTCTCACAATGACATGAGTGAGCTGATTAATTGTTGTGTTGGTTTCCTCCTAGAAAGTAATTCTCGCAAATCAGCAATATGAGAATTATCTGTCGGGAATACAACCCCCTGTCCTTGACTGGACGAGACCGGTTCTTGCTGCACATGAATCTTCAGCCCATGTTGTCCCTCCCAGACCACATCGCGTTCTGGAGTTGAAACGCCAGGGCGTTGTGATTTATGAACACTAGGCTTGAACCTGCGTTTAGAAACAGACCTCTTGGGGTCATGTTTTATCTGAACGCACTCATCGGGTGCGTTCTTAACATTATTGTGTTTTGGAGGGACAACGCACCACTGAGGGTCGCGTTTGAGCTGTATCACTCGCGGCTCATAATTGGGCTCATTACCGCGAAGCATGCGTTCTGGAATAGGAACGCACTTCTTGGGCGGGGCTTCGGAAACGCAGTCTTTGCATTGAACCTTGGATTGGTTTTCTCGAAGATGCGCTCGTCGGATGGATCTCCTCCGTCTTCGAGCTGCGTTCTTCTTGGCTTGCCTCAGAGTCTTAGCCGCGTCGTCGTTGACAGTGGTTGGATTTTCCTCTATCAGAGGTCTTTTGCCACCCACCACACGTTGTTTTGACGGAGGGTTAGAATCTTCAACTTGCAGAGCGAGTTTGAGGCTTTGGCCGAAGGAGAGGGCTTTCTTCGGCTTCTCTGCAGTGAGCTGGATCTCTTTAGAGGCTTTTTGGATGTTGTGCCTAGCTTTGGGGCTCAACGATCCAGAGGAAAGAGCTTCCTCATACTTAGCTTGATCAAGCTCTACAATGAGAGTTTCAACCGCCGTTCCAGCGAGATGGACGTCAGATTGCGTCACCACTTCTTCATCAGTGAAGCTAGTCCCCAGCGGAGTCGCCATCTTTTGTTTGTTGGAAATTTTGTAACAAGAGGAAAATAAAAGGATTGTATTTGATTTTATTCTCTCTAACTGCTTAGAAAAAGAATGTTTACAACTCTCTCAACTCTCAATTACAATTTAAATTCCGGGGTACAAAAGAGAAGAGAATGGATTTGATTCTCTCCTTTGTTTAAAACTGGGTCCTTCACGGTGACGATGAGATGCTTCCTTCGAGTGTTTGCGTCGAATTTGCTTCTCGTTGACGATCTGAACGTCTCAATCTGCTAGAACAACTGACTTGTATACCTGATAACTCTTGTCGAGTATTGTAGCTTAGAACGAGTAACGAACTCTGATAACAAGAGTTGTTTGAACCGAAAATGATTCAGTTAATTAGCCAAGTATGAAATGTCTAGATTCCTCAATGGATGTTGATTCCCCAGACTGTGTAAAGAGTTAATTCTCCAACTCTCTCTCACAGATCCTCTCCAGAAAATAGTATTTCGCCCCTAGATCTGATTCTCCAAAATCCGATTATCGAAAATCTCCCCCCTCTAACTCTGTTGAGTTTGTTGATATTTATAGGGGGATTAGGGGTGTAACTGTCCCCATAATCCGCGCCTAAATAGGGGTTTAGTTACCCCATTAATCGGGTGTAACAACCCACGTAAACCACTCCCTGTATCGTGGGTAGAGAACAGCTTCGAAGTTGTTATGATCACGTTTGAATGAGTCAGAACTTTAACTTGCGTTCTGGCGGTGACTGGAAAGAGATGCTGTGACGAGCTGCGTTGTGTAGCGATAGAGCTGCGTTGGGCAGCGGTTGATGAGCTGCGTTGGGTAGCGTTTGACGAGCTGCATTGGGCAGCGGTTGATGAGCTGCGTTGGGCAGCGGTTGATGAGCTGCGTTAGCAATGATAGAGCTGCGTTGGGCAGTGTTTGATGAGCTGCATTGGGCAGCGGTTGATGAGCTGCGTTGGCAACGGTTGATGAGCTGCGTTGGCAACGATAGATCTGCGTTGGGCAGCGTTTGATGAGCTGCATTGGGCAGCGGTTGATGAGCTACGTTGGCAACGATAGAGCTGCGTTGGGCAGCGTTTGATGAGCTGCATTGGGCAGCAATAGAGCTGCGTTGGGCAGCGTTAGAGCTGCGAATGTCTTCTCTGTCTTTGTATATGGATGACACCAATGATCAATCAAGAAGGTCCTATTAAGGCCATTTGTGACAATTGAGGCATCTTAATAACGCTCTATCAACTGCAGGTCACAATCTTCACTAAGATGGCTTGATCGTGTGCTTCTCAGCATGCTGAATATTCGCTTACAGCTCTCTAGATCTTCCTGCTTTTCTAAAATCATTACACTGTTCATCAGCATCTCTAATAGTTGCTAATGTAATTTCAGCCATGTTATTGTCGTGAAGATCGTCTGATTGTAACTTTCAACATCAGTGTTTGATGGGGAGTCAGCTATCTTGTTGTGAATTTTAGACAGCCTACAGTGATGTGTAATTGTTGTTTCATGCTGTAATTATGTTCTTATTGTTGAAATTGTGTCGTTTCAGAGTTGAAATTGTATCGTTTTTGAGCAATGTAAACGTGTGATGACATGTAAGATGTGTTGTTTGATAAAGAGCTATACTTTTCCTGAAGCCGGAAAATTGAGCGACGACCTCTCGTTGAGGTGAATAATTGATCAAGTAATACATCTTACATGCCATCAAGTGTTTGCATTGCTCTGAAAAAAATTGATTTGGTTTCTAAGTTACAGAAATTCTAGAGACAATAAAGTGCTATAATTTATCAATAAAAAAAACTGATTTGGTTTATCCTACTACGTTGCAGAAATTCCAGAGACGATAAAGTGCTATACTTTATCAATAAGGTGCTATAGTAACGCCATAAAGTGCTATACTTTGCCACAAGGTGCTATACTTTATCAATAAGGTTCTAACATTTCTATAAAGAGCTATACTTTTCCTAAAGCTGGAAAATTGAGCGACGACCTCTCGTCAAGGTGAATAATTGATCAAGCAACACATCTTACACGTCATCAAGTGTTTGCATTGCTCTGAAAAAATTTGATTTGGTTTCTAAGTTGCAGAAATTCCAGAGACTATAAAATGTTATACTTTATCAATAATGTGTTATACCAACATCATAAAGTGCTATACTTTGCCATAAGGTGCTATACTTTATTAATAAGGTGCTATACATTTCTATAAAGAGCTATGTTTTTTCTAAGCAGGAACATAGAGCAACGACCTCTCGTCGGGGTGAATAATTGATCAAACAACACATCTTACATGTCATCAAGTGTTTGCATTGCTCCGAAAAAACCGATTTGGTTTATCCCACTACGTTGCAGAATTTCCAGAAACTATAAAGTGCTATACTTTATTAATAAGGTGCTACACTAACGCCATAAAATGCTATACTTTGACATAAGGTGCTATACTTTATCAATAAAGTGTTATACATTTCTATAAAGAGTTATACTTTTCCTAAAGCTGGAAAATTGAGCGACGACCTCTCGTCGAGGTGAATAATTGATCAAACAACACATTTTACATGTCATCAAGTGTTTGCATTGCTTCGAAAAAAATGATTTGGTTTATCCCACTATGTTGCGAATTTTTCAGAAACCATAAAGTGCTATACTTTATCAATAAGGTGTTATACTATTCCAATAAAGTGATATACTTTGTCATAAGGTGTTATACTTTATCAATAAGGTGCTATACATTTTTATAAAGAGATATACTTTTCCTAAAGCTAGAAAATTGAGCGACGACCTCTCGTCGAGATGAATAATTGATCAAACAACATATCTTACACGTCATCAAGTGTTTGCATTGCTCCGAAAAAATCTGCTTTAGTTTATCCCACTATGTTGCAGAGTTTTTAGAATCCGTAAAGTTCTATACTTTATCAATAAGGTGCTATACTAATAGCATAAAGTGCTATATTTTGCCATAAGGTGCTATACTTTATTAATAAGATGCTATACATATCTATGAAGAGCTATACTTTTCCTAAAGCTGGAAAATTGAGCGACGATCTCTCGTCGAGGTGAATAATTGATCAAGCAACACATCTTACACGCCATCAATTGATCAAACCACACATCTTACATGTCATCACACGTTTACATTGCTCAAAAACGATACAATTTCAACTCTGAAACGACACAATTTCAACAATAAGAACATAGTTACAGCATGAAACAACAATTACATATCACCACTACAAAAGATCGTCACATTATGCAACACTTCACTATAAAGAGTTGTACTTTTCCAAAATCTGAAAAATTGATTACAAGTTCATATGACATACATCAGATAAAATAGTCTTACAAGCTTCATCATATTAATACAAGTAACACAAAAGATCACACCTTTAAAAGAACTTCATGTATTTCCATGCTGAAGCCACTATAAGAATCTTATCCTCCCATCCGAAATATAGAGCTCTTGTATCCTCCTTAACCTTGTATCTGTCGCAATACAATTTCAACAGAGATTTAATTGCAACATTCACTACTAGAAACAGGACTTTTAGCGACGGACAAATCCGCCGCTAAAAGTCAAAAATCCGTCGTTAAAACCTTTAGCGACAGAAAAAATAAAATTTCATCGCCAAAAAACCATCCGTACAGTGAGGGTAGCTAAAATCGTTTTTAGAGACGGATATTCCGTCGCTAAATTTTAGCGACGAAAATTAGCGATGGATAATCTGTCGCACTATTTTTTTTAAAAAAGAAAAAAACATTAGCGACGGATTTCTGTAGCTAAAATCACTTTTAGCTACGGATATTCCGTCGCTAATATTTATTAGCAACGGAATTTCCGTCGCTATAAATATTTTTTTAAAAAATAAAAAATAAATAAGACGAATTTTCCGTCACTATTAACATTAGCGATGAAAAATCTGTAGGTAATGTTTGTCCCCCGTATCTGTTTTCCGTCGCTGAAAGTGTATTTAGCGACGGCCAATCCGTTGCTAAATATTTCCAATATTTTTAAAAAATAATTTTAAAATTGAAAATACCTATACAATAATATAATAAATTTAAAACCATGTTCACTCAGCAGTATAATATTCATTCTCACGCATATATAACACATATAATTTAATTAAAATATCCCAACATAATAAACATTGTTTATACAACACACACCATTATAAATATTGTTTATACAACACACTCATCATTGTTTTCAAAGGTAAAAAAACAAATCAGTCCTCCTGATCATCATCATCCTCATCACCAGCTCCACCTTGTCTAGAAGTTCCGGCCTGCAAATATAAATCAAACGTTAACAACATGGCATGACATTCAAGTATAGCAATAAGAGAGAGTATCATGGCATATTCTTATGTATTATATGCACGCACGTTCAATTTTTACAACAACGCATGCACACACCTTAACCCCACAAGGAAAGCTACTCCTACCTAATAGCAAGATAGAGAGAGGTCTTAGCCCAATATGCGTACATGCACATACGCGTACACGCACAATACGCGTACACGCATAATTTTCTCACCATACGTGCATGTACGCGTACATGCCCATACACGTACATGCACATACGCATATACGCACGCACGCACGCACACGTACACGCGTGCACGCATGCACGCACGCACACAGACGTACACGCGTGCACGCATACACGCGTGCACGCATGCACGCACGTGTACACGTAACCAACCATACGCATGCACGCATACCCTCCCCCTACATCACCACCACCACCAAATCCTCACTCCTTCCCCTCCCCCACCATGACCAAACCACCCACCAAGCGATCACATAACCAACCATACGCACACACGCACCACAACAACACAACCACAACCAACTAACCAATTCACCAACCAATACTACCATCACTATGCACACACGCACCATCAACACCTCCATCACATAAAAATATTATATGTATATATTTTGGGC
This sequence comes from Asparagus kiusianus, assembly GCA_022839385.1. Lineage (NCBI taxonomy): Eukaryota > Viridiplantae > Streptophyta > Magnoliopsida > Asparagales > Asparagaceae > Asparagus > Asparagus kiusianus. Next base: position 303,803 of record BQKN01067105.1, on the reverse strand, counting down.
TTTGTGTTAGGGTTAGAGTTAGGGTTTGTATGTAAAAGTGTGTATCGATGTGTATGATATCATTTAGTCACATGGCATATTTATAACTAAGTAAGAATTAAATATATTTAATTCATTTAATTTAAAAAAGTAAAATATATATATTACCCGATCTGCCATAAATCGTCTCCTATATGCCTCCTGAACCTTCTGAGACTGAGTCGACATGAACTGTGTGAACTCTAATTCTTGCTGCTCCCGGCGCCTCCGTTCTTCCTCCACAATCCGCTGATATGTTGTTTGCTGCGACTGCCAATCTTCAATCGCTTTCATCCGCTGCTCCATCGAGTCTTGATATGAACTGCTTCCTGGTGTTCCTGGTGGTGCTGCAGACTCGTCGGTGCTACTAGACTCGTGCGGCCTCTGCTCGGATCCTCTCCACCGGTATCTGTTCTTCCTACTCGGTCCAATGATCATCTCAATGATGGAGTCCTCCTCCTCTCTACTTAGCCAGACCAGAGTGCTAGAACCGACCTGAGACTGAGATATTTGCTCCTGTACCTTGGCATGTAATTTCTCCTGCGATATATCAAAACAACCCGGGCAAGTCAACTTTTTAATGATGCATTGTTATGAAATTGAATATACAAATGAACTGCTACTTACAGCCAGATCCTGGTTCTTCACCTTCTTCTCTTCATCGGCGTAATTCGGGCTCCAAAAAGTCAGAATACGATCTGTAAAATGTTCGAGATCTCCCATTCCCTATTTTATTCAAATATATTATTAACCTATAACACGTAAAGTATACTCAAATTTACAATTTATAAGCTAATATATTATATACCTCGAGCTCCAATTGATGATAATGCTGGCTAAAGGACATGGAGCCCCCGTGATGCTCGTAACTGCGGGGAGCGTTGCGGTTCCTCCTTGCTATTTCAGCTTGAGCCTAGAAAACAATGTCAAATCAGGAAAAGATAGAAATTCAGCATATAAAATGAAAAAATGTACGGCAATAATACCTGGATTTCAGCCGTGTCCTAGTAATCACAAAGTGCAAAAAATTCTACTCCATCTACGCGCTCGTCAAGATGACAGAAGCGCTCCCAATCGTTTGTTAATTGAATGAAATACTTTTTCTTTACCTCAGCTCGCCACCTCTTGAACGATAGATTGATTTGCATGAAGCAGTAAGTCCAGGCACAAATGTTATCGTCAAGAAAGAAAAATCGCTTCAGCATATAAAAAAAAAAGATACAAATCAGTGTATTAAACATAATAATACTAATAACTCCAAATGATAAAAATCCAAATAAATGACTCACACATATATATCTCCAACAAGCACCCAGCGCATCAATTCGTTATGATTTCCACATCAAAAAATATTAAAGAAATCATGTCTCCTGGCTAAAGCGGCGAGAAAATTATTGAAAGCATTGGCAAATGCTCCGACAGGCACTCCGTGCTCCCATCGAATCACAGCCCTCCGATGAATATCAGGGATGAGGTTTTGTGGCCTGGTAGCACTACGACTGTGCCTAGGAGGTCGCCCGGTACCTACGAAACAATGAAAATCGGGTGGCATATAAATCAATCCATATCGATAATAAAAAGTAAAATAATAACCGATAAACTATAAAAATCTATTCACACCTTTTAGTTTGATGCATCTATGCCTTGCTTGTTCGTACCTACACTGCGCGATAGGTCGCAAAGCATGATAAGATTCCTAATCCCCCTTCACCTTGGCCGGGTCGTGGACTCGTTGATCTGGAATAGAATCTGGTGGTAGTGGCGCAGCTTCTACAGCTGCACTATACGGCTCATATCTCCGCTCCTCCAATACATCTGCATGCAGTGGCGACGGCGACGGTATCTCAACATGCTGTGTAGGATCAGCCTGTGCCTCCGCATCATGTGAAGCATCTCTGCTGCCTGTGTCCTGTGGCGACGAGTCATGTGTAGCATCTTTGCGTTCTGTGTTGGAAATGTTAAAAAATAATGTTAGGTTCACATTAATAGTTTATAGAAATGTACAAATATAACAAATAAATAAAAATACCTGACGTAGAGGCATGTACATCGCCTCTAGAATGTCTATCAAAAAGTCTCTCAAGCGCTTTCTTACGTAGTCCTTTTGTCATCTATACTTTGAAAATATAACGATCCAACAAAAGCATATAATACAAATAATTAATAAATAACACATGGTAACCAGTCAAATGGATAATGTAAAGATAATACTATAATACATGACACAAACTGGCACATGATAACCAGTCAAACAGATAATATAAAGGCAATACTATAATACATGACACAAACTGATACATGATAACCATTCAAACAGATAATATAAAAGTAATACTATAATACATGACACAAACTGATACATTATTATGATGATGTTGAGGCTCTACTCTGCGACCATGTGCGGTTAGCCTAAGACCGTGTGCGTGCCGACAAAATGACTGTTCTTATAGTTTTATCGACGCTGCGGACAGGTTTTTTACCTTTACACCTTGGCTCACATATAATCGCAGGTACATCAGGGTGTGCTAGTGCAATTTCATCCATCAGATTATTATTTTGTGTCAAGGAAAACTCAGCAACTATTTCGTCGGCCAAGATAACCTCCTCATCGTGATCTTCGTCAGACACAACTTCATGAATGTAGGCTCTAGGCGGATTCTTAAGGACAACCTATTTGTCATTTTTCATTATATCTTTGATATAAAAGCACTGTTTGGCGTGAGCAGCTAACATGTACTTTTCATTCGGATATATTTCCTTGTTAAGATTAACAAGTGTGTAACTGTAGTTATCCTTCGTCTTTTTCAGCTCACGCCAACGAACCTTAAACATCACATGTCTGACTTCCTTATTAATCTTATAGAAAATCTCCATGATGTCTTCTACCTGACTGTAGCAATAGAATTCACCTTGTATTGGATTTAGATCTTTTGAACTAGCGTATGACAGTTGCGAAAATGAGCAGAACACACTGCTGTTTTGCGTTTGTCGTCTCTCTTCGAAACCGATAGTGTTAAACCTAAAACCGTTGACGCAGTAGCCTCCATAATGCTTAACCACGTTAGAAGGACCTCTGGCATATAAACATACTTTCTCAGATAGGTTAACCCCATTCGTAATCCGTTGGTCAACCTTTAAGAAATAAAACAAATAGTTTAAATATCTGGTGTTAGGCACATATATTTGATATACTAATCAGATATGTAAAAAAGATCTTACTTCACCCTTCAGCCATGCAGGGAATTGTCTAGAGTGTGTATCCATAACTCTTTTATTTTTTGTTCTGCATTTAAGAGTAGTCTGGACATATCGGATGTGAAGCCTAGAATAGAATCATTTATAATAGTTAAATAGAGATAATTATTATGATGTAATATGACCTAATTCAAACGGCTAAATACTTACGCCACGTATATGTTAAATGTAGTATCATTGCTCAGGATATATGTGTGGGCTTGATCTAGCTCCATTCTGGGGAATCTAGTGTCCTCCACATGATCATTATAGAATGTTACGTCAATTATTCATTGGGGACGATTAAGCCTTGTCTCCACACCCCGCAAGTAACGAGAGATGAAATTCAAACTCTCATTACTTATGTAGTTCTCTACGATCGACCCTTCTGGACGTGCACAGTTATGCATTAGTTGTTTCATGAAACCCAAATACCTACAAGCATATAGTTTCATGATTTGTGATAAAATAAAACTGAGTAATGAAATTTAACAAATATTATTGAACATTATAATAATAAATATCTCTCCACAGGGTACATCCAGCAATATTGAACCGGTCCTGCGATGCGGGCTTCATATGCTAAATATATTATGAGATGCACCATGACCGTAAAGAACGAGGGTGGAAATAGAATTTTTATTTTACACAGTGTATTAGCTACACGTCCCTCTAATTCTTCAAATTCTCTGACATCAATCACCTTGGAGCACAACTGCTTGAAGAAACCGCAGCATTCTATTACCACCATCGCGAGTTCCTTCTCAGCATGTCGCAACACAACCGGGAGAAGTTGATGTAATAGAATATGATGGTCATGTGTCTTGAGTCCCAAAATTTTTCTGTCCTCAATATGCACATTTGTTGAAATGTTTGAAGCATAACCATCTGGTGTCTTCACGGACTTTAGAAATAAACACATATTGTGGACCTCATCCTTCGACAGTGTGACACGGGAGGCTGGGAGTTCAAACTTTTCGTCACCCTTATCTATAGCTTGTAGTTCAGGACATATGTTCAATTCTGCTAGGTCTCGACGTGCCCTTAAATCATCTTTCAATTTTTTCCCATCTTGCAACAAAGTGTTCAAGAGATCCTCGCATATGTTCTTCTTGATGTGCATGACATCCAAGTTGTGACATATTTTTAAACTTCTCTAATATGGCAACTGATAAAATATGCTGAATTTTGACCATCCATGCGGAAGTTCAGTGCCCTTAGAGACACGCCCATGTGACTTGGCTCTGCGAGGCTTATATCCTTTCGAATTGCCTTTGAGAAATAGCTTACCCTTTCCCTTTCCCTTCCAATTTTGCTTTAATATTTTTCTCCTAACCCCAAATGGATTTTCTTTGTTGAATCTTTTCTTTCCAAATATTTTTCTAGGTAGTGGATGTAGAAGCTCAAATATTTCTTCCCCGGTCAGCCTTGGTGGTGCCGGTCTGTTTTCTGGATTGTTGTTGAACTTTCCTATTAACTTTCTGAACTTGTGCCCCGTAGGCAACCATCTTATGTGTTGCCAATAACAGAACTTACGGCTATATTTCAGAAACTTTTCCTCATAGTTTGACATGTAAACTGGACAAGCAATCTGACCATTCGTCGACCATCCGGATAGGTTAGCATATGCCGGGAAGTCATTAATTGTCCACATGACCATTGCCGCATACAGAAAGACTCCTTACCATAAGCATCATAAGTGCTGACACCTTCTTCCCAAAGAAGCTTCAGGTCCTCAATGAATGGCTGGAAGAAAACGTTGATGTCATTTTCAGGAGAATATCTTCCAGGGATCAAGAGTGGCAGTATCATGTACGACTGCTTCATGCACATCGACGGCGGTAGGTTGTACGGTGTCAGCAACACTGGCCAGATAGACCAAGCGGAGCTCATTAATCCAAATGGATTAAATCCGTCACTAGCAAGCCCCAATCTAATATTCTGAGACTCCTTACCAAAGTCGGGCTATATACGATTGATGTGCTTCCATGCTTCACCATCAGCAGGATGTCTCAGTTTCCCGTCCTCTTTGTGATCAGTCGAATGCCATCACATATTCTCAGCCAGCTCGGCAGACATAAAAAACCTCTGCAGCCTAGGAATAATTGGAAAATGTCAAAAAAACCTTCACAGGGATTCTGCTCTACTTATTGGATGAACCGCCTTCGGATGTGCCCGTATGTTCTTTCCAGCGTGATACATGACATGTCAGACATTCCTCCAGAACTTCATTACCCTTATTGTATAGGATGCAGTCATTAGGACATGCGTCTATCTTCTTGTAATCAAGCCCTAGCATATCAACAATCTTGTGAGCTTCGTAAGAGGTTGCGGGGATGCTCTTCTCTCCGCCTAGAATGACTTTCCTGAGCAAATCTAATAACATCTCAAAATGTGTAACGACGATCCCACTGAGTGTTTGGATATGAAGAAGCCGCAACATAAAAGAAAGCTTTGTGAACTCATTGCACCCCTCGTATAACGGTGACTCGTTTTCTTCAACAAGTCTCATCAATCGATCTACATCTTTAAACATATCAGTAGTGTTGACATCACTCGAAGATGGTGCTGTAAGAATATCTTCCAACATATTAGTCGTGTCAACTGTCGGATTGTCGACATCAGTGAACTCTTTCTCTAATTACATCACCGGGACGCCTTCACCGTGATGACTCCAAAATATATAAGAGCTATCAAATCCATTGATTGATAGATGAAAACTTACGTCACTCCTAGTGAGCATTTTACCATTCTTGTAATTCTTGCAAGGACAGAAAATCGACCCACTCAGCGACCATAGAGGGTTGGTGTCAGAGTAGGCTAAGAAGGCTTTTATTCCATCCTTGTATCGGGTGTCTAGATGTCTCCGATCACGTAACGCTAACACTCACCTAACCCTAACCCTCGCCCTCGCCATAACCCTCACCCTCGCCCTTGCCATAACCCTGACCTCGCCCTCTCCTTCGCCCAAACCCTAACCTTAAACCTCACCTCCAAAGATCTTTATCAAATTAATGAGGTCTAAATGGAAGCAGATGACTACTAAAAGCTATGTATGCCATTACATTCTTCATATATTCAAATTGACATTTCCCTTGAAATGTTCATGGCAAGTAAGAAATACCTGCAGCTTATTATGTTCATTACACTCAGCTAATAGCACGTTCTACACACAATACTAGGCATAGTGGCATACTGCCAGTCAGTTGTGAATTGTGTGAATCTTCCCAACAACACATATGCAACCAAATCAACGAAGCGCGGCCTATTTCCTACTTCACACTTCTAAAATAAGGTAGGCACACCATTTTTTTTATTTTTACAATGTACTATGTATTAAACTTTTGTACGGAAGCAAAATACCCCCTAGTCGAATCCAAATTTTCTAAGTGGCAAATTGTGTACCCAAATTAGTACCACGACCCACTGCTTACGTGAACGTGAACCATGTAACTATGCTCCAGACTCTGAACCAATCCTTCTTGCTTATTGGGAGAAAACAAAATACTAAGACAAAAGGATGTACAAGACATGTTAAATTAGCATGTATCACACGATGGGTTATGGCTCTCATCCAATTAGTTCCCTGATGCGTATTTACTAGAATCTGTTTCGTCAGTAGCATGCGAAGAGATAGACAAGTGCCAGCTGGACATGAAGGTTTTGCAGCAAGAGACTCCTATGCTCATAGTTGACAGTTTGGTACCAACTAAGGAGGATAGATGTAAACTTTGTTTCACCCTCTACAGCAAACCTGGGAAGAAGTCTATGAACATCGGCCTCTTAGGTCGTGAATCTTTTGGATCAAATGCATTGAATATGACAATTGGGTGGTGAATCTTGAATCATACGCATTGAATATGGCAACACAAATATAATAAAACTAGATAGGACCATAAAAAATGTCAACAAATGCTAACAAACAAGATAAAGTTGAAAATTAAAAACATACCTTACGTGCAAGCTTCTCCAACTTCTCCTGTTCATTTTTCTGCAACAATGGAGTAAAAATATTAGTTTTTGGAAATGAGTAGAGAAATTTTTCACATGAGCAACATTCTTTACATCAATAAGTTTTAAAAAATCAAGTATTTGATATGCTCGGAAAATAACATTATTGAATTCTTTACTAACAAAATATTTTTGAAGAAACTTCTCTCCTAATTATTTAATCAAAAACAATAAATTTCCGAAACACTACCGTAAAAATTTGTATATTTCTAAGAAGAACGTGTTGAATGACTCTAGGAAAAAAGAAATGCACGAACGTTGACTAACAACAGAGCCATTTACGGTAAATAATTACAGCATGCACTCAAGAGAATCATGTGCGCGCACAACAAAGTTGTGTTTTCACCACATTGAATGAACAAGAATACAACAACACACCATTAAATTGCGGCTGAAAATATCCAATAGTAACCTTTTCCAGTTATTATATTGACCATAATAACAACATATTCAAAGGGAAAGAACCATGTATATATCAAGAAGTTTCATGCTATTATTTTCTTCTTGAAAGAAGTGGAAATGGAACTACAGTTTAAACTTTTCCTTGGCCACTAGAAGCACCTCCGAAGATCTTTATCAAATTAATGAGGTCTAAATGGAAGCAGATGATTACTAAAAGCAATATTCTTGGTTCCAAACTGTACTTAGCTACCAATGACCAAATCCAATCAAAAATTCAGATCAAAGCCCTAAATATAAAGATCAATTAGCTACCATTTAGACCTCATTATGCAGGGGAGAGAGAAAGAGAGATTGAGGGGGAGAGAGAAAGAGAGATTGATGGGGAGAAGGGTACCTTGAGAGAGAGAAAGAGAGAGGGCAGCGGAGACGGTGGTTAGGGCGGCGGCGGCGACGGCGGCTCGTTAACGGTTCGGATCTGGCGAAGAGAACGAGATGGGGGGAAATAAGGAGAGAGGGGGGGGGGGGGGGGGG
>BQKN01067105.1:252590-295507 GCA_022839385.1 Asparagus kiusianus | reverse complement strand
CGTTCATACTCAAAACACATAGTATTATACTCATATACCATTAAATAGTATTTATCATACTAAATATCCATATATCATAATTACTCTCAGATTAATATATCATTCAAAAATTATCGGGGTTTTACAGAGAGGAGGGGAAATGAGGAGAGAGGGGGGGAATGAGGAGAGGGGGTGAATTGAGAGAGGAATTTGGGGATAAATCCCTCTCTCGGGCGCGGGCTGCCCAAAAAATTTGGGCACGGGCGCCCATTTTTTTCCTTGAAAACTTCTTTAGCGACGGACTTTCCGTCGCTAAAGAAACTTTTAGCGATGAAAATTCCGTTGCTAAAGAAGTTTTTAGCAACGATAATTTTTTCCCCTGAAAACTTCTTTAGAGATGGAAATTTCCGTCGCTAAAGATGTTTTTAGCGACGAAAAATTTCTGGCGCTAAAATCCCGTCGGGAAATTTAAAGCGACGGAAAATTTCCGTCGCTAATACATCCATTTTCGTCGGCAAAAAAGTTTTGCCGACGGAAATATAGCGACGGAAATTTTCGTCGCTATATATCATGTTATAGCGACAGAAAATTCCGTCGTTATATTTCCATAGGCAAAACCCCGTTTTCTAGCAGTGATTCACATATGTACTTAAAGGGCATGGCTTAAATCTAGCCATTGTCATCCTTGCTCTCCATTTTCCAGCACCTTTATATCTTTTTTTTTTCAAAGAGGCTTGAATTAGTACTTTAACTAATGCATACTTTGATAGAGAGAGAAGAACTAGAAGAAATATCAAGGTTTTTTTTCCAATAAAAGCCTAGCTTAAGTATTTCGCTCGAGACTGTTCCCGTTACTCGTTCCTTGGAAGTCAGTGATGTGGGTTCAATAGTGGAAATTAGAATTTGAGTAACCAAAAATCATCAAAATTAAATATTGACAAGAGAGAACACAAAGCGTAAATTCAACAAACAGGTGGTGGGCGACGACAAGTGCTTCAGATCTTTGTTTGCAGCTACATCGGCGAACTGGGGGGGTCGATGTCGAAACCGTTGGTAGGCTGTTCATCCGATTTGAGGTTAACGGTGGTGGGTGACGTGGTAGTGAAGGGAGATAAAGGGCAGCAGAGGTAGAGGTTGATGGGCTTGAGGGAGGAGGGAGGTGAAGGGAGGGGAGAGGAGGAGGTTGGTGGTGGTCGTTGAAGGAGAAGAGGAAGGAAGAAGAGAGCTTGTGTAGTGAATTTGAGGGTAAATACAATATAAATAATTGGTGTATTATACATATTGGGTTTAAAAATAAGTGGGATAGGATACAATGGGTGTATTGATGTTTGAAAAAGTTGATGGGTTTTTAAATAAGTAGAGGTAAAACTTTGGGGTTAAAAAAGAAAAAACCCTAAAAATAAATGGGCGTAAACAAGGATTGGTGCATCACATAGATTTCTTAACTAGTATGTAGCTGGTGTACCGCATATCTGGATCTCTACGATCCACATCGTGAACGCATGGAAATCATGAATAATAAGCTTAATGAGCGAAATATCAGTAAGGGTGTTAACGGAGCGGATGCGGTTCAGATATGACACTTACCATATCCATATCTACTTTCTATAAACGGATATGGATACGGATACAAATTATATTCGGTAAGAATAACTTTAACCATATCCGCACACATCGGAAACGAATAATGTTCGGATATTTGATAATCGGATCGGATACAACCATGAATATGAAACTGATATTCGACAAATGCATATGAATCGGATATGAATTAATACACATACGTATAAATTACAACCAAATGAGTAAATCTATGTGGTTGTAGGCTTCTTCTTACATAAATGTATGTAGTCGCAAATGATAAAAATATAACACAACAATCGCAAATACATGCAAATACGTGGATATATATTTTACGCAATTTCTTGTATAATCTATCAAAAGATTGATTTTAAATGTAATCACACAATCGTTGAGGACTTATTTGTAATTTTCTCATCACTAAGAACATGTTGCGTATAATTTTTTTGAGGTTTATTTTTAAAGTTTATAGGGTTTAATCTATAAATCTTATATAGTTCCTGGGTTCTTTCTATAAATATATTAATTTTAGGGTTATTTATGCAAAGTTTTAATATAACATTATGAATATTAATGGTTGTTTGTGAAAAATTTTAGGGTTTATTTTGTAAATTTTACTAAATTTAGATTTTTTATAAAATTGAATACTATTCTATAAAAAATGCAAATTTTAGGATAACCAAAGACATAATTCTATTTCTTAAAACCTAATAAACAAATGCAATTCTATATTTACTTTATAATTTAAGATAATGTATGGTGTTGAAATGTTATAAATATTTGGGGTGTTATGTGCATATTTGGAATATAATTATAGCATTAAGAAGGGTAAATGTAAATAAAGTGTTTATTGTAACATATAATTTACATTGTTTTGGACAAGTGCAAATTTTATGTGTTCTGTGGACTTTTCTGTAAAATATGCAATTTCGATAAATTCGTATCTGTATCCCAAAAAATCGTATCCGTATCCGTATCCGAAGTTTATTAAATTTTGGATATCCGTAATCCTCATATCCGTATCCGAATCTGTATCCGAAAAAACCAAAACCAGATCCGTATCCGAAACCGTATCCGCCCGATTTTAAAAATAGCTTACCATATCCGTATCCGTTCGGATACGGATGCGGATCGGTTTGGATAAAACCGAACCGTTTAGCACTCCTAAATATCAGCGTCAAAAGAAAGAAAATACAAAAAAAAAACACGCCGGCAAGATGGATTCGGTTCATCCAAAGGATAAAAAAGGAGAAGAAATTTTCAAAACCAACCCAAACCAAGTTTTTATTTTCAAAACCGACCCACTTTTTATTTATTTATTAAAATCGACTCACTTTTTGCCACGTCAGCGTAATCTCATTCCTAAACAGTCGGGGTTGGCAACCCCGACTGTTTAGGAGGTTGTTAAACCATAATTAGAAGCTTTAAACCCGGTTTTTGCTGTCCTAAATAGTCGGGGTTGACAACCCCGACTAATTAGGAAATGAGATTAAGCTGACGTGGCAAAAAGTGGGTCGATTTTGATAAATAAAAAAAAAGTGGGTTGGTTTTCAAAATAAAAACATGGTTTGGATTGGTTTTAAAAATTTCTTCTAAAAAAGGACCACTATATCTGACAGATATTGTCAGACATAAGCATGCACTAGTTGTCCATTCCAGTAGTTCATGCAAAATGACATCGTATTCCTTTGCATTAATTTCTGCCATACACTGAGATACACGAACAGTATCCTGAAATTAGGGGTGGAAATGAACCAAATATTTAACAAATAATTCGATAATTGTTCGAATAAGTATTCACTCATATTCGATTCGGTAGTTCATTTACCACTAAACAAATATTTTTTTGTATTTGAGTTTACTAACGAATAGAATTTAATTAGATGTATATTCGTTCGTTTGTCTGTTAAATATTCGTTTAAATTTTGATCACAACTTATTACTTGTATTATTGCACATATGGTGTCATATTTTTAACCAACATACCATTTCTACTTAAGTTTTATATACTGATTTTAAGACTTAAATAATCTTAAATATGTTTTCTAATTAAAATTTTGATTTAAATATATATATATATATATATATATCATATATTATAAAGGAATAAATTTTATTTATGAATTCTAGTCCTATTTGAAAATAGAATTCTTTAGCGGAATAAATATACTTTGAAATTCGATAAGTATTCGTGAATATTCATGAATATTTATCAAATACCAAGTATTCGAGTTCGGATTCGAAAAACTAGATATACGAATATTAGAGTCCACATTCGAATTCGATAATTTTAAACAAATACAAATACGAACACCTTCGTATTCGATTCGATTCGATTCGATCGTTTACCGCCCCTACGTGAAATCGCAGGACACAAGTAATTGTGGGTTCCACCCCCTACCCCGGTCAGGCGCGAGGCGCAGATGGCGAGCTAAATAGCTTTTTTTCCAAGTAATAATAACTACAACGCATAGATAACCCTCCAATTAATTATTTCCTCAACCTTCGTCCCCAAAATTTCTGCCCTCTCATCGAGAACTCCGGGGGGAAAACCCAAAATTTTACCGATTAAATCTCCAGAAACCTCGAAAATTTTCGTCGCGAACTCGGAATTCTTCATCATCCCAACTCAATCACCCAACCTAACCTCTGCTGCGATGACGGCGATCACCGGCAGTGAAATCATCGTCAGCGATCACGCGGGCAAAGGCAAGGAATCCGACGAGAACAAGAAAAAGGCCGATTCTTCCTCCTCCTCTTCCTCCTCTTCAATCCAACGATCCTCCAGCCGAAACGCCTCCTCCAAATACGATTTCGTTAAGGTCAGTGATTTCCTTTATTTTTGATTTATGCTTCCATTTATTTATTTCGTAAGGGTCAGTGAGATCATCACCAGGGGTTTCGATTTAGGTCAAGGTTTGGCTCGGGGACAATGCGGATCATTACTATGTCCTTTCTAGGTTTCTCCTCAGCAGGATGCTCACTGTTACAAAGGTATCATGCTCTTTTTTTATTTTTATTTTTTAAATTTGTTTTCTAAAGAAAGATGCATTCTTGTGCTCATTGACCAACTGCCCTTGAACTGGTTATTTTAGATTCCGAATCACGTTGCGATCAAAATTGCATTGGAACTGAAGAAGCTGCTTATAGACAACAGCCTGCTCGATGTGTATGTTATCTGCACTCAACTCACCCTTTTCCTTGTTGCTTGAATTGCGATGTCATATGACCTCTTACCTCAAAGTACTGTATGGTACTCCCATTTAGATTGTATTCTCAGCGATATCTTCACTTAAGCGAAGATATATGTTTCATATATGTTATAGCATTTTGTTAATGTTATGTCGATGTGCCCATATGCTCACAGATTCATCAACATCTTATGGAATTTTCTCATTCCCGCTTTATGGTAAAAACGGATGAACTGTGAAAAAAATCAGATAATTGTATAGTTTCAGATAGGCTTCTTAAAAGTGAGTTTGAGGCTTGTCTAGTTGAAGCTTCTCGGCATGGAGATTTTTGTATCTAATGCAGCTTAGGAGCTTGCCTGTAGAATAACTTAAATGGAATATATCTTATCACTTCTCCATCCTCCTTATTGCTCCTCTCTGTTGAGTTGTTGTAATCTAGTTTCAACTGTATGAATATAGTCCTTGCTGATAATGAAGTGATTAACTATAGTGTTCTTTTATCTTTTTGGCAGTTCACAGGCTGACTTGGAAGCTAATCTGTTTAAGGTATGTTACTACCAAAAATAAGTTCTGAAAAGAAACAGTATTCCAACTTTTTCGTCAGGCTGTTGGTTCTTCCTAATTGTTTCTATTTAACTTTACCTATCTATTGCCTATTTGTGCAGATACGTCTTCTTGTATGTCTCTTCCAAAAACTTAGGTTGTCTACTCTCCTGTGCATGTGTGTTTCCAGCCAGCTTAAGTTGACTTCTTCATTCTTTCCTTTTTTTCCTTTTTCTTTGGGGTGGTGGGTGTTGGGTGGATGGCGGTAGTGGGTCTTTGTGGGTGGATATGATGACCATCTGTATCTTCTGGTAGGAGTAAGAATAGGGATGGTTATGCAGAACAAGTCCCCCTGAAAGACTAGACAAATTTTATGACCTGCTGCCAACTTGACATCAACCTCTACTCGATGTTGGATGCTTAGCCTGGGAAATAATAGCAATAGGAGCTTTCCATGTTTGCAGATTTGTTATTGGGTATAGAAACCTACATTTACTAGTCATGCAGCTTAAGCTTTTGCGTTTTTATTATATTACATGAAGTCTGGAATAAGGGAAAAGACGATTGACTTGTCATAGGTTATTGCTTTCAACTTTAGATAAAGTTAGGGGCCTGAGAGCGGAGGGAGGATGAGAAATGCAAATAAATTAAAATGTCAACTGGCATCTTTTCTTACACATTTACTGTCGCCTGTCGGTTATACTGTTTCGTGAAAACCAGGAAACCTTACGTATTTGTTGCAACACAAATATTTTATATCCTTTCTTACTTATTATTCTTTGAAGAAATTTTATGTGTCTTCTCTTTACTATAAGAATGTCTTAAGAATTCAGACAGATATTAGCATTTCAGCACCTTCACCAATAAGTAATCTTTTTTATATCTTACTCCTGAGCATGTAAGCAAACAATGTTTGCATCTGGGAATACAGGACTACCATCTGCTTCTGACCAATTAGTCTAATGACTTTGGAAATTTGGAAATAATCTCGTAATCTTTTCATTTCTTCTAGGTACCATAATAATGATCTGCAGCGGACACCTTCTAATGTTTCAGCATTATTGTTTTCATCATTGATGTTGTTCTCGACCTTTTCTCCACCAAATTAGTTTAACCATGGAATGCCACTTCAAATTGGGAATGCTCTAGGATGATTAGATGTCTATAAACAACTGGTTAGTTGGTCTTGCCTTTAATGTGTTGATGCATGCAATCATCAATAGAACAGCTTGCTATAAGACCTAGATAGCCTATTTGTTGGTAGACAAGAACGTTGCTTTACCTCAGTTAACACCAAGAGAATATTGACATTTCCAGTTAAAATTGACCATGGGATTTAAAATGCTGTTAATTGATCTGAATATTTTGCTGCATTTAACCGTAACCTTCTTAACAGACTATCTTTATCCCATATATGTGGGGCAAACTTTATGGGTCAATCCAAGCCATGACCCATCATTGTTTAGGAGTTCTATTGATAAACTCTTGCTTGGATGGTAATTTCTTGGAAATTTTGCTAGATTCCTGGGCACAAAGAATTTGATCCAAATCAGATATTGTAGTGGTTGATCAAATCCTAGTGGTTAAGATTAAAATGTTGCAAAAAAGATGAGATCAGTCAAAATATGCATCAAGCTATAAAGTGGTTGTCGTTATGTCAATGAATTGATAATTATAAGATAGTTAGCATTATTTTATTACATACTTATTTGCAGACTCCTCTTGCAGCTTATGGAGAGACGAGGCTATGGAGAAGAATACATAAATCGTTATAAAATGATGACCAGGTGACCTCTTTTCCTCTCCCTCCCTCCCTCCCTCCCTCCCTCCCTCCCTCCCTCAAGTGTTTGGATGCAATCTTTTAGCAATAGATAATGTTGGTTGTACCCTTTTCCCTACAACAGTGCAATGGCCTTGACAGATCATTATGTTTCTCTCATCTTTCTGGTGCTTGCTTAATGATTAATGCACCATGCACATAAAAATTATGGATTGAAGGTTAAATTCTCGGACATAAAAAAACTGTAATTCACTGCTTTGAAGAATTTCTACAAATTGATACAGTACTGAGAAAAGGAAAAAGGAGGAAGGAAAGGAATAAACTACGAAAGGTGCATGGGAAAATTGTTAGGATTTAGACAAAAGGTACTTTGACGTACAGTATCTCTTGAAGGGATTAAACTTTAATACGAGAAAAGGACGGGGATATGAAGAAGCACAATTGTACATGAACTTGTTTGGGGTTCACAAAATGTGATGTACGAGCAATATGAGTCCAAGAATGGTAACAAAATATCAAATACAAGAGCAATATGATTCCTTGAAATCATTGCTTTGCTTCTCAAGGCTCTTGATTAGAGATGGGCTTTAGAAGCTCTCGGCTTTGCTCCAGCTCATTGAAAGCTTAATTGATATAAAAATTATCAAATTGTTTTAGTCAATATTTCCTTGAATTGCTACAATCAATAGTAAAATAGTTGTCTTTTCGTATGAATGTTTATGCATATATTCATGTAAGAAAGGAAGATTTCAATGTTTTCCAATATCCAACTTGTTCTAATGGTTGTTTCGTTTATTACTAATTAGTTTTCATCACCAAAGAGTGCCACTGGTTATTTTGGTATGTGGAACTGCATGTGCTGGTAAGTCAACAATTGCTACTCAACTTGCTCAACGCCTCAACTTACCTAATGTTTTACAGGTGAATCACTTTTTACACGTCAATTACCAAATTAGAACATGCTTTTCCTAGAATTACAGTAATGCCTACTTTGATCTTTTTATACAGACAGACATGGTGTACGAATTACTACGCACATCCACAGAGTAAGTATCTAATAATTCCCTTTACCATTATTCTTACTGTGAAGAATGCTTAACTAAAGTATTACTATCCAAATCCCAGACTAACTCCTACCGCCTTAAAAAAATGCATGAAACACCTCTTGAAAGTACACCATCTCTTCACATGGCTTAATAATCCATAAGTGCCGACAGGGGTTCTTTCAGTGGCGGATCCAGAAAATTAATGACAAGTACCTATTTATCTGACAATAAAAATATAAATTATTAAACTATAGTACCTAATGGAAATGCACTCAATACACTTTATCGGCTATATTGCATCATATTTTGTCGGCAATGTGATAGATAAACAAAAATGAGTATTTTCATTAATAATTTATTTTCACTAATGAAATAAAAAATGGATACTTGCTAGTTTAAACAAAATCTGATGTTGCAATTATATTCTAACATATTTATTGTGTAACAGAAATAAATATATATCAAGATCAAATTCATAAAACAAATTCTTGATGCCTTAAGTAGTTGATAAAAGATTGTCCTTTAAATGTATATATCAAAAGACATAAAAAGCATACAACAATTTGCTTTACAACAAAATATTAAGGACATATTGATGTATACTTCCACAATTGCTTTACAACAAAATTCTTGAAAGTGTTGCATGAGACTTTCAGTGTCAAAACTATCAAACACATCTCTTTCTGTACATGTTAGAATGTTGCATGTAACAAGACAAACATTCATCCATTTATTTTTCGTATGGCTATGCATACGATTTTTCACAATCTTCATTGCAGAATAGGCTGGCTCCTTAGTTGCAGTCGCAATCCGTAAGATCAAAGCTAACTTCACAAGCAAATGCCCCAAAGGTTATACAATTTTTTTGTCTCCACCAACATTTTGGAAAGATCACCACTGTCTTTAGATTTGAGAATTAAGTATTCCAAACGTACATCAAGGATATAATTCTCAAGTTGATTATCAAGAATTATGAGATTTACTGGATGAAACTCTGATAGATAAAACCCAACAAAGTGAATCAAACTTTGCTTATCAAAACAGAAAATGACTCCATAGATTCATGATACGAGTTGCCGTACGAGCACCATTTGGTCGCGGAATTACTAAAAGGTGGGTTGAGAAGAGGATGACCAAAACACAAGAACAATTCAGTATGACGAAGGAAATTACCTTATCTAGATTATGAGTATGAAAAGATTACAATCCCTCTCTCACAATCTCATTAGAATCGAGAACAACCTCTCAACTCTCTCTCTAAACCCTAATACAATTATTAGAATTTCTCTCCCTAAGGTCTCCCTTTTGAAACCCTACAATAACCTATTTATATCAGGTATAACGTGGGTGGCAATCTTGTAAATAAACAAGCCCAAAAAAAAGAGGAGTCCCTGTCAGAACAGAATCCAAAACGAAACAGGAAACCCAGAATTCACGATCCGGTCGACCGCCAAGCATGGTCCGGTCGACCGGCCAGAGAACTTTCTGTTCCCTGTGCCCTGCAGGGTTGTCCGGTCGACCGGCATGAGTGCCGCGGTCGACTGGACAGAGAACTGTCAGTTTACCCTGTTCTTCTGTGTTTCGTTTCTTCCGACTTTTTTTCGCCGTCATCTTTGGCTCCAACCACGACTCTATTTTCAAGATACCATGAGAATCATCTATCCTCAACCTCCCATGAGGATCACTAAGCTCCCGAGACAGGGAAGAAGATACACCCGTATCATGAGTCCCCCCTTTAGGAACTTGAAGTCCCGTTCAAGTTAGAACTGAAGCTGAGGGAACTCGCGAGCCCCTCCTCCTTTTCTGAACCACCTGGCCTTGCTAGTAATCTGATCTCGACGTCCGATCGGAAATAACTCATTCATCCCGTATCTCGTCGTAGTCACTTTTCACTCCAAGTTACAATCCTTCATCGATGGCTTTTCTGGAAGTCTAATGCACAGCGAGACAAACTTCTTGCTTGCATTCACTAACCTCTTCGCTCGCGTCACCGTCCCCAAGCTTGTCTCCCTCGGAAGAGACGCTGAACGAAATATGAACTTTTCACCACCCTTGGTGAATGTATACTTCTGAGCCCGCCTCTCGTAGATCGCATATCTATCCATAAGTACGGATTACCCAGTATAATCTGACAAATATCCAATGGAACTACGTCGTTGTGACGCCCCTGGGTTCACACAAGGCTGCAGTCCGAGGTGAAACCAAGAATGTCAAACCTGCCATGCACCACACCGTGCAATAACATGTTTCACCATCACAATTACTATAAATTTATACAAAAATAGTTATATAAAAAAAAAAAATTTTTCTCAAAATTTTGAGATATACGCATATATCGTCCTCACTCGTACTAGGAAATCCTTACGGACTCTATACATGAATCCTAAGAAACTTTATCCTAGCTCCACGACTCGACACAGGATGATCCTAAGGATACTAGAACTAGAGCTCTGATACCATTTGTAACGCCCCGCCCCGGAATCTCGGAGTCGGTACGCTACTAGATCTGATGGACTGGCCTCACAAACCACCACATGTCTTTTCAGCACGTTTTGTCCTCACTCACGTGCTCCTTGGAAAACTTCCCAGGGGGGTCACCCATCCTAGAATTTCTCCAGGTCAAGCACGCTTAACTTTGGAGTTTCTAAGAGTTGGGTTCCCGAAAAGAAGATGCATCTTGGTGGTATGAGTATTCCAATCAAATCTATCAATACTAATCACATCACCCTCTCAAGGGTTGGGGTATTACAAATGGTATCAGAGCAAAACCAATCGGAATTGTGAGAGCTAAGTGCTATGCTGCGCAAAGTGCTACGTCGAGAGGGCGGGAGTCACCTCTTGAGGCTGTAGGAGCCACCTCTAGAATCTCACACGGATGGTACGGTCTTGGATGATATGATTTGACGCAACGAGGACGTTGCGAGTTTAAGTGGGGGAGTTTGTAATACCCCAACCCTTGAGAGGGTGATGTGATTAGTATTGATAGATTTGATTGGAATACTCATACCATCAAGATGCATATTCTTTTCGGGAACCCAACTCTTAGAAACTCCAAAGTTAAGCGTGCTTGACCTGGAGAAATTCTAGGATGGGTGACCCCCTGGGAAGTTTTCCAGGGAGCACGTGAGTGAGGACAAAACGTGCTGAAAAGACATGTGGTGGTTTGTGAGGCCAGTCCATCAGATCTAGTAGCGTACCGACTCCGAGATTTCGGGGCGGGGCGTTACAGTCGTATGTGACCTCGTCAATATACGGCTCATGGAGCGCAAATCTAATAGTGCATTGATCAACTACACTTAGCTTCTCCTCATTCTGAATCCAACCCAATGGATAGGGCTTCAGATGCTTGACCGTCTTCAGACCCAGCTTCTGAACCAAGTCTTCGGATATCAAATTCTTTTCGCTGCCCGAATCAACTATGGCATCAACCAAACTGGTCTTCATTTGCAACTTAAGCACAAAGAGCTGCTTCCTCGGGTCGTCATCTTCTTTAGTGACCTGCTTCCCCGTCATAAGGTTGAGACTGCTATTGGGTTCCGTCATCCCCAGGATTTTTTTTGGACCTTAAGCTATCACGTACGTCTTTTTCTCCTCCTTCAACTCTCTTGGCTTGAGATGAGGATACTTCTCCCAGCACCAATCAGCTATGTGCCCAGTCTTCTCGTAATGATCACAAATCAGTCCTGTTTTTTCTGGATCACCCTTCTTCTTCTCCTCCTTAAACTGAGAACCACTAGACTCGTCTCTAACTTGCTTTGCATCCCCCTTTGCTTCGTTGCTCTTCTTTTGCTTGCCCTCAATGGTAATGGCCTTCACGCTCGCCTCTGTAATAGTCTCGACCGTGAATAACCTCATCTCCTTTCGGATGTAATCGCTCAATCCCGTCATATACTTCATGAACACGGAATATTCCTCTGTCGCAACGTTAAGAACCATTGCCTGTTGCTGGAACTCCGTAGTGTATTTTTGAACGGTTTTATTGACCCTTTGGCGCAAGCCATACCATTTGTACCAACGCTCCTCAAGGAATCCCACCGGATAGAACTGTTTCCTAAGTAGCTCCTTGAACTTGTTCCACGACACCGCCTTCTTCTCCTGCTTGTAATAGGATTTTCACCACGTCAACGCGTGTCCTGAAAGCTTCAATGTCGCGAACACTATCTTCTCCTTGGACGAATATCCGTAGAGAGTGAAATACATCTCCATACGTTCGATCCAATCATCAAGCTTCTCCACATTGATACTCTCATCATAAACAAGAATCTCAACCTTAAAGTCAATCTTTAGATTCTGATAATTATTCTTACCCCCTTGATGTCCAACAGTCTTGACAATCTCAGTCTCCCCCTCTGAATCAGATTCCTCGCTCTCTTCGTCGGATTTGACTAGTTTTTTCTTACCATTCGAAGAAGATTCCTCCTTGTTGTCACCTCCGTTGATGAGACCCATGAGTTGAGTAAGAGTCGTCCCGATCGTCTCAATCTGCTTCTCCATGGCATCAAGTCTTGCTGAATTATCTGCTTCAGTCATCTTCTTCTTTCTTAATTTCTGGACTCCCTCTAAGGAAATAAGGTTCTCGCCAAGCTTCTTGTACTGTGAGCGAGTAAGGATCATACACAGGCTCCCCCTTCACAGGATCTAGGTGCTTTGATACCAACTTGATACAAGTTGCCGTGCGAGCACCATTTGGTCGCGGAATTATCAAAAGGTGGGTTGAGAAGAGGATGACCAAAACACAAGAACAATTTAGTATGGCGAAGGAAATTACCTTCTCTAGATTATGAGTATAAAAAGATTACAATCCCTCTCTCACAATCTCACTAAAATCGAGAACAACCTCTCAACTCTCTCTCTAAACCCTAATACAATTATTAGAATTTCTCTCCCTAAGGTCTCCCTTTTGAAACCCTACAATAACCTATTTATATCAGGTACAACATGGGTGACAATCTTGAAAATAAACAAGCCCAAAAGAAAGAGGAGTCCCTGTCAGAACAAAATCCAAAACGAAACAGGAAACCCAGAATTCACGATCGGTCGACCGCCAAGCATGGTCCGGTCGACCGACCAGAGAACTTTCTGTTCCCTGTGCCCTGCAGGGTTGTCCGGTCGACCGACATGAGTGCCGCGGTCGACCGGACAGAGAACTGCCAGTTTACCTTGTTCTTCTGCGTTTCGCTTCTTCCGACTTGCGTTTCGCTTCTTCCGACTTTTTTCGCCGTCTTCTTTGGCTCCAATCACGACTCTATTCTCAAGATACCATGAGAATCATCTATCCTCAAGCTCCCATGAGGGTCACTAAGCTCCCGAGACAGGGAAGAAGATACACCCGTATCAATTCAAGCAAGCAATACAAGTATGTAACTCAGTGTTAGCCTTCGTAAAGCAATTGTTAAGCTATTGAAGTTACTTGTCAATCACTTGATGGAAAACTTCAACACGCAAATGGCGTAAATTTCTCTTTCTCAATATCATGACCTGGTTGTCTACAAAGTACAAACATATCATTCATGTTTGGGATATGAATATCATGTTTTTCACAAAATAAAAAGAACTTCACTTGACAAAGATTCCCGCATGTCATATCTCATCATTTGTAGTTGTTGCTTGACTACTTTAACTAAAGTAATAACATTGTTGATATCTTGATCTTTGCATTGTAGGGCTTAAACATAGCTCGTGTGTAACTCCTAATATATTTTTCATTATGTGTATGTTGAATAAACTCAACAGATTGCATGAAGTATAACAAAGCACTTGCTTGTCCCTTTTGCTCTAAGATTGTGCCATCTTTGAAAATAGTATCAAGCACCTCAATGATGGATGAGAACATTAAGATCAAGCTAACTAACATCCCATAATGCGACCCCCAATGAGTATCTCTAGCTCGGTGAAGAGATGTTTCTTTCTCGGTGAAGAGATGTTTCTTGATTTAAACCTCTTCCACTTAAAAGTTCACCACTTTTTAATCCTTGTAAGGTCTTGCTAATTTGCTTTTCTCGAAGAATATCTCCACACTTGCATGAATCTCTAATCACATTAGCCATATTATTAAGCATTGTAAAAAGTTAAGCAATCTCAGTTTGTTGCTTTGTGATGCTCACAAGTGCTAGTTGAAGTTGATTTGCATGTGCAAAGCAACCAATATAGAAATCACTCATTTTCCTTTATGATCAATGTTTTGAGACCATTAAATTCTCCTTGCATGCTGTTAGCATCATAACCTTGACCATTGACCTATGATAAACTTTAGGGGTGAGCAAACAGTCAATCGGTTCGGTTTTGACAAAATTTTGCCAAATTGAGACCAAACTGATTATGATTCAAAATCAAACCGAAGCGATCAAAGTTGGTTCAGTACGGTTCGGTTCGGTTTGTCAGTTTTGGATTTAATTAGTTAGATATGTAATGAACTTTGGACCCTAAAAAACTTCTACCTATAGTCGTACAAAACGTCAAAAATACTGCAACTACATCTCACTGAGCCCATTAAAAAAAATAAGAAACACGTATGGATAATATGAGACAGTTAAAGTAATGTGATTATCAAGTACCTATATAGCAGCACCTTAACAGAGAATAAAATACTATCAAACAATAGCCACTTAATAAGAATATCTCTCTAAATTCCTTGTAAAGTATCTAACAAGCAACTAAAAATGCGAACTTAATAATTTCTTCGGCTCTAAGAGATCCACATACCATCACTATCAACAACTACTCTGCCTTTTCAACTAGCTGAATCTGCAATAGTAATGGCATGTTAAATCAATTCTTCATATATTATAAAACAATAATTGTTACCTTTGCAATATTCTTCAATGATTCTCCATTACATATCGGTTATTGTTGACTCAATGGCTATCTTACTCAAATCTGAAATACAAATAAAACATAGTAAATTAATAAAAACATGAAGCAACTTTAGATATATCTAGAAAATATAGTTTACCTATATCCAACTTCTCAAGAGCATCCAAGTCTTCTTCAACACGAATCTTGTTTGATCTAGGTACAGTCATAATATTTCGAAGCCAATGCGCGGAGCATCATTCTCGGAGTCGATGAGCTCCTAAATGGGTCGAGGACTCGACCATCATTACTAAATGGCGGACTCACATGCCACCGTAGAGATAAGAACATCTAATACATCACGAAACATTCGAGAGAGGATTGGAAACCTTGTACTATTTACTTTCCAATAAGCTAGAATATCAAAAATTCTTTCATCAGCTTCAACGTCTTCGCTTAGAAGTCTTTCGAACTTTGATTTAGTTTATGTACCTTCCTTTGCAGCTGGCAATCTCTTAAACCAACTTCTTACATCTGTTACCTGATTTGCATTATCATTATCAATATTATTTAAAGAAACACAACTTGATTGCCCACTTGCACCTATTTGAGCGCCATATTTATCTTTGTACTCATTATACAACGCAGATGCTACATCTTTGATAAATTTGACATTCTCGTTGCTTTCATGCTCACCATATGTAAGCTCAATCATAAAGGTCACAAAGTCTTCCTTGTTTCAAGGATCAAGAAGAGCTGCGATATAAAATAGCATGTTTATCTTCTCCCAGCTTCCCCAATATTTATCGTATTTCTCTTGCATTCTATTGGCAATTGTGACATAAGATAAATCTTCACTAGATTTTCAGTTGTTTAAATCACAAGCAACATTACCAACCTCCCGAAGAAAGAAATTACTGGACACATAAGAACTAGATACACATAATGTTAGTTTGTGAAATTCATCAAGTAAACTGCACAACCTTCTTACATTAGCCCAACCATCCTCCATCAGCATTCCATGATTTCCATGCCCACAATTTAGTTCATATCTAAAGAAAGGATCTTCATCACCATAAGGATCTTCATCACCATACCTCTCAAAAGCTTTTTCATACTTTTGGACAATGTGTAACATGAAAAACGTGGAATTCCATTTGGTACACACATCAACGCATAAAGATGTACTAAATTCAGGTTTTTCTAGTTCAATACAATGTTTAAATTTAGATAGTATCGATGGTGATTGCCTTGCATATCTAACGGTTGAACGAACACAAGCAACTGAGTCTCCTAAGTCCTAACTCTTTAAGTCCATCATTAACTACAAGATTTATAATATAAGTAATGCGTCGCATGTGAAGATACTTCCCTGTAACATTGTGCCTCCCTAGTTGTTAAGCCTTTTCTTCAAGTATGTAATCGTTGTATCATTTGAGCTAGCATTGTCAACTGTGACAGTGAAAACATTCTCAATTTCCCAATTAATTAAGCATTTTTCTACTGCTCGTCCTAGGTCCTCTCCCTTGTGACTGGAAATAGGGCAAAAATTTATAATTTTTTGTTCAGTTTCCAATCACTATCTATCTAGTGTGCAGTGAGACACATGTAATAATATTTTAAATGAAAGTCTATGTGTCAGTAGTAAGACAAACCTTCTGGCATGTTGCTTTTGACAAGTTTTTTAAATTCTTTTTCTCAAGATAAATCTCATAGCAATCCGTTTGAATCGTCTAACGAGATAGAATGTGAAATCAGGGCATGCAGTAGACATGAAATACTAAAATCCTAAACCCTCTACCAATTTAAATGGGAGTTCATCAATGATTCTAAAGTAACTAGGAGCTTCTCTTATAGCTCCATCATGAATCTAGTTAACAAGAGTCCCCAACTTCTCACTACCTTCCCTTTGAGATCCAAAGTCCTGTAAGCTTAACAATTTTTGTCATGTGTCAGCATTGTGTGGGTGCTTCTTACAAGTATCCATATGATTGTTTAGTGATGTAATACCATTTTTCTTCCCATCAGCAAAATACTTTTTTTCATAGTATTTACATTTTGCTTTTAAGATGCCGTTTTCATCCTTAGATCTAGTGAAATGATCCCACACATTCAATCTTTTTTATCTGTTTCCTTTTAGATTGGATCTTTCGAGAAGAGACATTAGCATCCCTTTGAGCAGCTTTAGCATTAGTATTCTTTAGTGAAACCTATAACTTAAATGCAACAATTAAATTAAAACCAACGTAGCTTAGAATATCAAGCACACAATTATTTATCATACTCCCTTTAAAAGCACGAGTTCGGGAAATCTTTTTTAGACAAATATACCCCTTTATAGTTTGAACTACCTTATCTATAATCAAATTCTAATTTTCAATGGTCAATATTACCCTTCACTATTTTGAATATTTCATATATATCTTAATCTATCCTAATCATAATCATATCTTATCCTAATCCTATGTGAACAATGTTTAGCTTAACAATTTAAAAAAACTAATATTAGAAATATATAAAACATAAAAATGATATTAGTTTGTTAAGATAAAGAAATTACAAATAGATAACATATTATAATATATGAAGTTTTACAAAAAAAACCATAAAATTTTTTAAAATTACAGAAAAGACCCTAAAAAGTTTAAAATTATAAAAATCATCCTGATGTCTCAAAACTTAAAATAAAAAACATGAAATTAAAAAATTAACATCAGTTTGCGAAGAATTTAAAATTTACAGTTAACACCTCAATGTCTCAAAAATTATAAAAACACCCTCAAAAGTTTAAATTACAGACAAACACATTAAAATTCTAAAATTTTAAAACTTACAAACAACACAGATGAATTCAAGAGATTACCATGATACACCTAAAGTTTTTGACATTTTAAAACTTAAAATAACAAATATAAAATTTTAAAAAAATTAATAGCATCCTCTGAACAAATTTAAAAATTTTAATTAACACCCTCAATATCTTAAAAATTATAGAAACACCTTCAAAAGTTCAAATTATAAAAAGCCATTCTAAAAATCTAAAATTTTAAAATTTGTAAATAACATCAGATGAATTCAAGATATTACCCTTAGACACCTAAAAAATTAAAATTTACCGAAATTAACCTCAAAATTTTAAAAAATTGTAAAAAAACTCTTTCAAAATTTAAAAATCGTAAAAAAACTCTAAATTTTCAAAATTTTTAACTAGCACACATCAACTTCGTCGATTGGTAGACCGCTGAAATTTAATATTTTTTAAAATTAATCTATAGTTTTAATAATTGCAAAAGACACCCTCAAAATTTTAGAGTTATAAGAAATATACTAACATTTAAAAAATTACCACCAACACATGAAACATAGAATTTACAACTACCAAACTTAAAAATAATTTTTTAAAAAAAATCTTTTAAAGTTTTAAAAATTACAAATCACACCCTAAAAGTTCAAAACCACAAAAATGGGCTAAAATTTTAAAATTTGGCAAAGAAAAGTGTAATTGTTTGGTATTTTTTCATATATATATATATGTGTGTGTGTGTGTGTATTAAAATTTCTAATTTAGGGATTTACTATCCATTTTCAGCATCTAAGAATTGTCTAAGTTGATACTGGTAAACAAAAACAATAAGAATTGATTAAAATCCGGTTAATGGATAAATTTTTTAAAAAATATTATAGATTAAAAATTATCGGCACTATATAAATTAATGTAATTTCATATAATTTTAGTAATAAGTTGGGGTAGTCAAAATACATTCGTAACATTAATTGATAGATGTTTAAATCCATAGAAATGATAAAATACTATAATATTATACCTTCGCATTAATTGATTTTAATTTAGAAATTTTAATCTTAGATGTTAATAATATTTATAGGGTAAAAGAATACAAGGAATTACATATGGAGAAACAATTAGAATATTTAGAGATAACTTTAAAAGAATTGAACTATTTCCATTACAAATGGGAAAGTGATGGAAATAAATCTAAAATTCAGAAAACGTCAATGAATCACTTGAATTGACATTAACATAAGACATATATATTAATGAAGCACTAAATGAGTTATATTAAAAAATAATTTAATAACTTTATCCTAATCAAAGAAAAAATCTCCATGGAAGACATAAGAAAAATTAGTAAGTATTCATAAATTCTATACTGTGTTCTTCAAATTAAATATTAATATTATAATCTAAGAGAAATTGGTAATGAATAATGCAGGTATTTAGTTTAGATCTTTATGGAAAATGACAGTGATAGAGCAAAGGTAATGTTATGAAAATAACAAAATTCTTATTGGATGCACATCAAAAGAATTCATTTTAGAGGAAAATAAAGAGATGACTTCTAATTTATTTAAGTAATAAATTAGGAACACAAAATTTTTTATATATATGAAATTAATATTTATTCTCATTGAAATAGAAAAAAATCAAAGTCTATATTTTGAGCGGTTTGTGTTGAACATCATAAGTACAGTTGACTTCTTTGCGAAGTTAAATAAGATGATAAAAAATTAACGAGCCTAGGAAAGATAACAGCATAAAAATACAAATTTAGCTTGATGTCACAATTGATGTAGATGATGGCGATACTACTCTAGAATTACCTGAGAAATGATAAATGATAAACCTGAAGAAGGATTGATGGTAACTCAATAAAAAAATAGAAGAAATAAAAGACAATATTTTCTGAATATTTTATAGAATAGTTTAATTATTTTGAGTGAAATTAGGAACCTTTAGAATGGAGTTTCATGAATTTTTCAGTACTTTTATATTCTTATGTAGATGTTTTTATTATATAAAAGTATACTAGAGTTAGCATTAATCTTTAATTTATATTTTTTTATAAAGTTTATTAATGATTAGGAATAAACTTCATATTCACTTTTGCATCATTTTAACATACTTTAAATCAATCATTTTGTCATATTATTTTTAAATATTCACCTTCCTTGTATAACACTATTTTAATATTTTTTACTTTGCAATGTTGTACTTTCTCAAATAAAGCTTAGTTTCATATCGGTCAAAAATAATATTAAAATTCAAATTATTTTTAAATTATATTTGTTTTTTGTCAATTCAAATATCAACATGAAAATTTAAATTGGGTGTATCCCATTTAAACAAACATAAAAAATAATTGGGATATAGGAGTTTAAAGGTAAAAGTGAGCACAAACTGTCAAAAATATTTAATCATGGTATTAAATCACGTGCATTGCACGTGTGTAAAAACTAGTAAAATTAAAATTGACAGAGAAAATATTAAAAAAAGGCCAGATCTAAAGAAGATTACATCTCTGTGAATGAAAAACTAAATATTTAAGTAAATTTAGAAAATAAAAAATTAGGGGTTTGTGTTATATACACGGTTTTAAATATCGGTTATCGGGGATTTATCGGACGGCCAAAATCCTTATCGGATAACGGAAATCGGGGATATATCGGGGAGAAGTAGTATTTATCGGAGTGATATACTGGATGATGTGTATATATAATATAACAATTAAAAAATGTAATCTAATCATGCTTAATGAAATATAAACACATCAAAATGTAAATCATCATGTTTAGAATCATTAACCAATTGTAGAAAGCGAAACTTGCATCATAGCCTTGAAAAAATATGATGTTAGTCAAAATGGGCCGATAATCCCGATAAAAAAGTCTTACTTATCGGCCGATAAGTGCCGATAACGCCGATAAATCGCCGATAAACCTAGAAAAACGATAACCGATTAAAAATCCAATTTATCCTAGCGGAGAGTTCCCAAATCCGATAACTCGGCCGATAATATCGATTATCGGCCGATATTTAAAACAGTGGTTATATACCTCCACGGACGCTGAAGCCTAAGTTGAAGATAGATGTCAACTAGGTAGCTCGATGATAACAAAGGAAATTAGAGGCCACTAGAGGAGCAAAGTTGTAAAGATGAAGGAAGTCACGTATGTGATTGGGAGCAAGAGACTTGCCGCATTGGAAAAGAAAGAGATGGGAGTTGAAGACTTTTAAGTTGTAGGGTTTATTTTAGTCTTTTAGATATAGTCTATTCGTTAGTTATTTAGATATACTCTATTAGTTAGTTAATTAACTAATAAGTTGGTTGCATATTGGGTTATGAGCGGAAATAGATATCTAGCTTGATTAGAATTAGTGGGTTACCAATTACATTAGGCCCATGTGACTGTGAGTTCAAATGCTAGTTTACGCCTTAGTAACCTATACAACTATGCTAAAGGATTTCGATTGGTTTGGTTTCGAACTGAATATTTTTTATAAACTGCATTAAACCAAACTAAATTTAAAACCGAACCGAACCGAACCACCAAAATTCGGTCGGTTTATTCGGTTTGCACCGTTTTGTGCTCACCCCTAATAAACTTAGTCCATGTTTTGAAAGCAAAGGCTCAATCGCTGTCTCGAGGGATAATGCTGCAATTGAGGAAACATGAATATGCCTAAGGAAACATTCAATGACATCTCCTTCCTTATCCACATAATGCAACATAACAACCATTTGCTTTTAATTGATATATCACGAAATTCATCAATTAAAATAGCAAACAAATCGCAACCAAGATCATTGATAATAATTAAGTAGTTTCATTGATAGTTGCTCTGACAATATCCTTTTGAACGCTAGGCGATGTTAGTTTGAGATTTCCATGAGCTCTTTTCAAAACATTACTAAAAGCAACATTTTGATTAGAAGCAAAATGTATAAGATTAAGAAAGTTTCCTTGATTGTTAGAACTTGAGTGCCCTGATTCATGATGGCCTTGAAAAATCAAACCTTGACGGAAGATAAATCGATTATGGTCTATTGTTGTCAAGTGAATATGATAATCTTCTTTGGCTTGGTCTTATTGTTTGGAAATAGCAACGTCAATTTGTTGCTTTTGCTTCATTTATGCTTGACATTTAGTCAAACTTCATTATGTGAACTATTTGGACAACTAACATACTTAACTAAACTCTTCCAATTTGAATACCCATTGATGGTAAAACTATCACCACCTTACTTTTCAAGATTAGGCTTCATAAGACAGCAACACAAGCAAAATGCGACAACTTTTGATATGCTATACTCAAGCCAATTTCCAAATTAAGGGAGCCAATTAGGATTGGAATGCTGCAAACCGTTTCCTTTTTTTTGGGGAAATTTATGTTGGAGCAGTTGATAATTTTTGCAAATAAGCTCTTTAAATATCATCTTAATTATTTCAATAAAACATTAAAATACTTGGTCGAAGCCCTGGATCGGCTAGAAGATCTTTCACATTTACTCCGTTGTCTTGCTTTATACTAGGTTGTAAATTCTCAAGGTTGTGTAAATTTGGAGTAGTTGATTGTTGTTCTCGCTCCACTGGGGACTCTCTTGACGAATTTATCCATAACTGTAAAAATTTAGCAAGATAGTCAACATCAAAGTACAATTCTATTTACTCAATGACTAATTTTATATGACTCAAAAGTCTAAAAATGAAGTACATTGTCAAATGAACTAATGAAGCCTAATCTTAGGGAATAATGAATTATAAATCAAGAAACACAACTAAACAAAATTCAAATTCAATTAAGTTTTTCTAATTCACTTTTGGCAAATACATAACAAATAAATTGTAGGTCAAAGAGAGATAATCAACATCATAGTGTTGCAAGTGCATTTTTTATTTTTATGGATAATCAAACCAAAGCATCATTTATTCATCATTCATCAACCAAACAAAAATAAAAAATAAAAAATAAATAAAAGAAAAGAAAGTGACAATCACTCACCTAGTGAAAAAGTTATGAAGGAGAAGAGAACTTAGAAAAGGACTGAATGAGTCCTCTTGTTGGAGGGCCAGAGGCGGTCAATCGGCAACACGGGAGAAGTGACAGTGACCAATCGAATGAGAGAGAAGAAAGAAGACACGACCAGAGACCTCGGGGTTTGAGTTAGGTTTGAGTTAGTTTTGGGCTTGGGCCTATTAAGTTACAAATGAATTAAATCCAATGGGTTATTGGATTGTTGGATAGAGTTTGGGGGTTCGCGCGGGGGGTGTGGTGGGGGGCTGGGGTGAGTGAAAATTACTTGATTTTAAGGGTGGGGGACAAACTAAAATCTTGCATGGGGTAAAATGATAAAAATATAAAATTTAGGGGTGCAGCTGCCCACCCCGCACACCATGTAGATATGTGCTTGAGTCCTTTACATTAGATCCCTTTCCTATATAAACGTAATACATGCATGTATACATACTTTGAAACCAATTCTCAAGCAAATGTTTGCAAGAACTTTACAGTGGGCCATTTAGTCGACAACCTCTTTGTTTTTCTAGATTTATAAATGCTTAAACTGTCTAAAGATGACAAGTCGAGTGATTCGAAACGTGTTTTACTATACCAATTGATATCATTTTTTATGGCTAAATAAGACTCATGTCAAAACCATAAACGGGAAGAGTTTTCAAATCACTAATTTAATATTTTTTAGGGGTGTGAATCAAAATGAATGTAGCACATCATCTATATGATTACTCACCATAAAGTTTAGATGAATCATAGCTTGAGAACGAACCTAAAAAA
Source organism: Asparagus kiusianus (assembly GCA_022839385.1). Classification (NCBI taxonomy): domain Eukaryota; kingdom Viridiplantae; phylum Streptophyta; class Magnoliopsida; order Asparagales; family Asparagaceae; genus Asparagus; species Asparagus kiusianus. The sequence goes on along the minus strand of BQKN01067105.1, from coordinate 272,002 downwards.
AAAGTTCTCTATAAACACACTAAAAAAATGTATGTTTTTGGGTTTTTTTTGGGGTGGGGTGGGGGGGTGGGGGTTAATGGGTATGAGGTTGCAATGCATTTCACCAGACAAACTACTAAGAGATAGACTTGTGATTTTCTGGGTTTTGGGGTGTGTGTGTGTGTGTGGGGGGGGGGGGGGGTATTGAGTATGAGGTGATAGTTCATTTCACTAGATACGCTACAAGAGATAGACTCGTGAGTAACCGTTGCCTTTTTCCTAAATAAGCTACAATAAAAAAAAAGAAAAAAAAATAACTCTCACTAGGCTTAACGGAAGTTTGCGACCGCTGCCTTTTTCCTATCTACTTGTACTAATTTTGCTTGGGTAGACTTTTGGAAATTGTCTCACTTGGTCTCATTGTGGGAGTTACGAGAAAGATTTTGGTGACAGCATCATAATTCATTGCAATATTTTTCCCCACCTGGAGCTCATTCTAGTTTTCCTTGTGAGTATTTGCTAACCATCTTGACTATTTAGATTCTCATGATTTTAGCTACATCTAGCACCTTCTTTTGGCTTAATTCCACTGTTACCATATTCTGTTTAGTATCCGCAGTTCAATGATATTATACATTCCCTTTCATAATTATTTAGTTCCTTACAGATCACAAACTAGTTTCTTCCATTAGGCAATTCGGCAATCTTGCATATATTCTTCTAGAACCATAAACTTATTATATCATTGTGGTATGAACAGTGCTCCTTTAGCATCTACTCCTGTTTGGGCACGAGATTTTAATTCATCCGAAGAACTCATCACAGAGTTCTGCAGAGAATGCAGAATAGTTCGGAAAGGTAACTAGTGGATTTTGTTTTTCCATATAGAGTTCACTTTGTATATGGTAATAATAGTCTGTATTTGTTACTGTAATCAAGCCAAGATGTTTAAGTTGATTCTTGGGGCACAAAATGTTCGAAGATTTGTTACAAGTATTTTCTAGGTCAAAGCCATGTGTTTGTACTTTTCTAAACATTAAATTCCAATTGTACTAGGCTTGGCTGGTGACCTAAAGAAAGCAATGAAAGATGGGAAGCCTATCATAATTGAGGTTAGTTTTATTTATTTCTAGAAGAGCTAGTAATGAATCATAATGGTTTGCTTGCTTACAGAATCTGTATATTCCCCAAATACCATGAAGGGGCAACCCAATTTACTACCTTCTTCTTGTTGTGGTTTGCTATTGTTGTTTTTCCCCCTTAATTTCACAATGGTGCTAATCTAAGTAGGTTATATGCAGCAATATTGCCATTTATCAGTAGAATAAGATGTAAATCCTAAATTCATAACCAAACAACTGGATAATGATGGAAAATGGAAAAAGAGAAATGAATTGAATTGTAAAATCCTCTACTTCCTTTTCTTAGTCACCACCATTAATAGAACAACGTCAGGGCTGTGACTTTGCAATTCTTATTTTTAACTCTTCTCGTCATGGATATTATCACGGATATAACATCAATAAATTTTCCTCGTTAGTTGGTTCTCAATTTTCATTTTCCTCTTTTAATGACTGTTTCTTTCCAAGTCTTTTTAGTTTCTAATATTAGCTAACTTTATGTCTTCAGTTATCAATGTAGAATTTAGATTATGTTCGTATCATGAGGTAAACTTGATATTCTCAATAGAACAAAGCTCAAATTACAAACTTTGCATATGGATGAAGTGTTTATTGAGAATCTATTGCTTTGTAGAAACCCCAAATCCAAGAAGAGTACCCTCTAGCTGAAGGAGAAGTCATCTAATAAAATATTATGATAAACTCTTATATGTGTAACTCATGCTAACATGTTTTCCTATCATGTAGAAGTCATCTAATAAAATATTATGATAACCTCTTTTATGTGTAACTCATGCTAACATGTTTTTCTACCATTACATGGTAAATTGATTATGTTGTTTCTTGGTTGCTTCATCATACAGCAATTCCTGTTAGATAACTACTCACCATAATATATTACACCATTAACGACAAAGAGTAGCGCAGTATGCATGCTATTGAAATGTTGTTTTCATCATACCTTAGTGCATGGATTCTTACGTTGTTGTCTTTTTTTCTTTCCAGTAGCTTTCATTTTATTTTATCATTACCTCAAACCTACCTATGCCAGCATTTTTCATAATGAAAAATGATGGCTGACATCCGTATATATTAAGTAAGTCATTTTTTTGGACTGTTGTTCGAGTTTTTGCTTGCAGCCAACTTATGTGATGGAATGTTTGTAGATATTTGACTGTATTATCTGTTGACTGACAAATGCTCTGTATGAAGGTTTTGAAAAATAAAATTTGCTAACTTTGTCTACTTTTAGTGGAGTGCTTTGCGTTTTAAAAACAATTTTCATTTCTATTTCTTTTATTTCAATCCTTTATTTTTCTTTTTTCTTTTTCCTCTTTTAAGGTTACTCAAGATTTAGTGCCTGTCCTGAATGATGTTTTCAAAGATATTCTATGTTTGTGTTTTTTCCGCAAAGTGGTACACCACTAGCAGGTGTTCCAGAATTTGTCTTAAATTACTATTTAAAGATGGTTATGTACTAATCACTTCATAATTAAGGACTTTATGAGTTGTCTTGTTCATTTTGTACCACTTTAAGTACAGTGCAATTGTAATAATTTAAGCATGAAAATTTGTTAGTTACTGATGTTTTATCTTAGGGTTATATTTTGGATAAGTTCATAAATTACGTTACCATGTTGCATGCCTTTTAGCATTAGAAAGTATTGTTGATTGTTTACAGCATCTTGTTGAAAGATCCGTTAAAATATGACCGTTACTATAATCAAGGTTAATAATCCAAAAAGTTGCCCAATTCTTGGGTTACAAAATGGAGCTTAGGACCTCTTTTTCTCTAATGTAAAGTATCTCTCTTTGTTGTAGAGCTACATTCTAAAAAAAAAAGGCCATTTAGAGGAGTTAATGTGATATCCAAACAAAATAAGTGCATTGTAATGATTCTCAAGGAACATATATACAGCTTGGAGGACTCTCATCTCAAACAAAATTGGAGGGATTTTCCAAATATAACCTTACTCCATAACTTCTGTGCTTGATGTAAAAAAGAAAATTCCTTTAATCACTCAATTTCTACAGTATTTAATCTATTTGACATTTTCAGTTGGCCCTTTTTAAGTGTATTATAGATTGTACAAGATACTACATGGTTATATATTACATAAAACAACAACAACAAAGCTTTTATCCAAAAATTTTGGCTCAGCTACATGAATCATTCTTCCATTCAGTCTTGTAGCTATCTCTTCTAGTATGTTAATCACTATCATGTGCTTCCAACCAAGTTCTCTTTGTATATAGCTTGTCCTCGCTCCACTAATAATAATCTTATTGCTTCTCCTAATTGATGCAATTTTTAGTCTTCGTTGCAGTCTTGCAGCTCTCTCTCCCTTTGTCTCTAGTTCCTACAAATTATGCACATATCTTATCCTGCCTTGCAATATATATCTACACATTCATCTTAACATTATCACTTTTGCTATACTCAATCTTTTGCATTGTTGTTTCTTAATTGTCTAGCATTCTTGCTATATTGTGTGCAATGCCATATGTCCTCTTGTATTATGTATTTTTATAAACAATTTTCAGTAACACTTTCCAAATTTAATTGTTGGCTTCTGAACTCTTTTCTTACGTATTAATTATAGGCATGTTTAACAAGTTAAATTTTTGCATGATGCGGGAATACTTAAAAATATTTTATACCATATTTTGATTATATTCCCCAGAGAAATACATCATTTTCTTATATGAAGTGGCAACATTAATATAACTCCTACGATTTACCCTTTATGCAGAGATATCTAATAATATAAGAGCATGCTCACCTTTTTACATGCATTGAGTAATATTTAGATCGTGATAAATCTTTCTTGTTTGTTAGTTCTATTTAAAATTTCATTGTTGCAAAATACTCACAAAATCTGATATATGCATATATCAGGGAATTCACTTGGATCCAAGCATCTATTTAATGGATGAAGAGAATAGAGAGAGAACTGATGCACAAAGCGAAAATGGCACAGCAACCTCGGGGAACTTAGAGGTTGATCCTTCACAAGCTGAAGAGAAATTTGAAAATTCTTCTGGAAGTGATAGGTTGTATTCTGAAAGTACTCAAGATGAAACTAAAAAGTGCTGCCACGAAGTCAAAGGAGTTAAGGGTGGGACCTCTGATCTGCAAATTTTGGAGGATGCAAAGTCCCCAGAACATATTGATCTTTCAGGAAATATTTCAGAGGGTCAAGGTTGTCCTATGCCATCTTGTATATTTCTTCTCTACATTCTTATGAACTGTCTGACTTAACATGGAGCTAGTTGTACCTTCTGTTCATCCTGAAGCATTTTCTAAAAAGGAGTTTGCGAGATTAAAACATCGAGTTTTTGTTCTAAATTTTTTTTTTCAGTTTGAATTTTCCCCAAGTTATTTTTCCAAATGATACCAATCCTTGTAATATGCATATCATGCACTTCAATGCATTTTTCCTTAGTAATACTATGTGTGAATTCCAGGAGAAGGCCAGAAAGATTCAGATCTGCAAAAGACCAACCTTGTGATGAAGTCGAACGCTGCTTCAGAACCGATAGTTATACCTATTGTTTTGAAGATGGCCGAGTTTGATCACAAGGTCTGCTTTATTTTATTTTTTCTTTGATTATTCTTTTTATTTAGTTTCTTGATTTAAAATTCCGAGTTATATCCTTACTCATAATCATCATCTCATCCACCAATTTCAGTCTTTCTTATATTTGTGATGACAGCTTGCGAAGATGCTCAAAATAGCCTGCTAACTAACTTGAAATTCCACATAATTTTCGAGATAAATTTCTGCTTCCACTGAAATTTGAAAATTTTAAGATATCAATCCTCTTCACACCTGTAGTTCACAAAACTCGTGTTGGAGCAATTCATTTTTGTGGACCTTGCTTCATTTTGAAAACTGTGCTATTCATAGTTGAAGCACAGAAGAAGGGGAAGGATGATGGATTTGCTATGGGTCACATTCATTTATATAACACTTAAAAATACTTCTCTATTCTGTCTGACCTGTCCCTCAGCCACCAGTTCTTATTGGTTTCCTTGGTCCTTGTTTTCAAACTAGGATAAACACTTCTGAAGATGATAGGATCAGTACTCATGCATGGTTTAACTTTTAATTGTGTAGGTCTTAGTTATGAGTCCATTTTTAACGTTGTGCATCGTGTATATCAATTTTGATCATGTTTAACCATTTTCTGATGCAGGCATTATTAGAAGAATGGATCTCCACTAGAACATTTGGAGATAAATGCCTAGCACAGGTACTTTGAATAAGCATTATAAGATTGGTTGCTGATGGAAACTGATTCCTGTGTTATGTCATTTCAAAGTTTTTAATAGAGGTAAACACGATCTTAATTGCCAAAGAGCATCGAGATGTTTTAAAACTTCTCATTCTTCATCCCAATGCTTTTTTGCCTTTTGCATTTGGTCAGTACTTACATTTTACAATTCCTCTTCTGTCATGGGCACACTTTTATCTATAGCTGAGAAATAATGTGTTGCATCCTGCTTTCATCTTTTTATTCATCTTTTTATTGAGACCCGGAGAGAACAGATTGAAAGTTATCACCTTATTTTCATTTTATGAAGTCTCAAAGATTTGAAACTATGCTTCCCTTATCAGTTGAGAAGCTTGAAATTCTTATTCAAAATATCGAGATGGAGATTCCAAAGAATAATGCCTTTGGTTCTAATATTGTATTAAATCTTCAATTCTAGGATATGACAAAAATAAAAGAGTGTATAATCTATTAGTCTTCAAGAGTTTGTCAATGGTGAAATCTCTATTGAATCTTCAATTCTAGGATATGCCAAAAATAAAAGAGTGTATATAATTTATTAGTCTTCAAGAGTTTGTCAATGGTGAAATCCCCATTAAAAGTGTAGGATGGGACTCCGATTGTTTTACATATAAAATGTTTGAATCCCGAGTAAAATTTAAATATCTGATCTTAAATAGTTACATTTCCTTTTAATGGTTTATCGTGTGAAAGGGTTTAGGGCCAACCAATCTTGAGTTTTGTGTCTCACGTGCTATAACATGTATGGATTGAGTTTTCCAGTTTTGGGAAATCTAAGGTGTATGTTCAATGGTATTCATCCATTGTGTCAGTCAATGCACTAAATTTCTCTCTGGCAGTGGTATCCATTTCTGATTATGTTTTAAAGGTGACTGAAACTAGCTCCAAATTTGTTTTGGTCATGCAAAAATACCGGCAGCTAATGTTTGGTTGTTTGCATGTTGCAAACCAACGTATCCGTATAAAATAACTGAACGGAGTGAATGGGTAAATCCCCGTCCTCATTCTTACATGTTTGCTCCATACTTCAACATATTGTATTAACCCTAGAGATTCCTGCACTAAACATTTATTATTCATATTTCACAATTGCTTAATGACACACATGTTGGTCTCATTGATAATGTTTAAGAGTAAAGATATATTCTTGTAGCCTAAATGTTGGCTTCACAGCCTCTCAGTCCTTTGGATCTATGAATCCTCGTCACCCTTACTTTATTTTGCCCGAGGAACTAACAAACAACATTGCCATATGAAGGCTGGCGCTCTTATTGTATAACTAGATCTGACTATTGGTCCTCCGAGGCGAACTTTATTCTGGCCAAACCTAGTTTACATGCCTAAATTTTCCTGTGTGTGTTTTGGAATCAATAGTACCAATTGTGGGAGAGTAAATACCTTCTCTCAATGGTAAATACATGAGCAAATGATAGCATGACATTCCATTTTACAAAATTCAATCTTGTCAGACCCATAATCACAATACAACACTTGCACGCACGTCCTATGGCTTGGAGACTTTTCACCACTATTATAAATAGCGGTAAATAGCTCTGCAATAGCGATAATAATAGTGTTAGCGGTCCCTTCCCGTGACGCTATTGCCCGCTACGTTATCACACAATAGCGGTGACATATTACGGAATATGTCTTTTTGCAAAAGCGGTCAATAGTATGTCATAACGGTAAATAGTGAGCGATTGCATTCGAAATTTGCTTTTGACTGCTATTTAAAAGCGGTTTGAGGCTTATTTTTTAAAAATTAAACTCAACCCTTGACCATTGCATTCCACCGTCTCATGTGATTTTTAGTATACTCCCGCCACCTCTTATAGCCTCTGGCACTTACCTTGATACTTCCTCTCACCTCCTTCACCGTAAGCTCCTCTTAGGGCAGTTCTATCACCGCTAAGTTTTTCTTCTCGAAGACGACGACTTTTTGACTCCTCCAGTCATCTTCGGTATAACGTGATGGTTACATGTCTATTTCATGTTTAGGATCTCTTTAAATCATCCAATATATACTTTTAGATTTCTTAGTTTTTCTTTAATTTTTTTTTAGTATTTATACATATCTAAATTAGACCGCTATTTGACTTCGCGTTTTTTACCGCTATTTTACCGCAATAGCCCGAAATAGCCTTAGCGGTGCCTCACCGCTACGCGATGCTATCCGCTATCGATAACCTTGCTTTTCACATAATAAGGGAAATAAGATACAGTTGTAATTATGAAAGAAAAACAAAGAGGCTTACAAAAAAATATCTAGTATGGGTCTTAAAGAGAAGACTAGAACTAGTACAGTCATTTAAAACCTATGCTATATATTTTTATGTATGTCAACATCATGAAATAAGTTGTGTAAACTAGAACTTGTTGCCCTTCTTAACGGGGGCACACACACACATACATATACATGTGCGTGTACATACACATATACATATACATTTACATACACATATATATGCATACACATATACATTATATATACGTACGTACATCCATACACACACAGACATATAGTTGAGCCCCTTCATGTGCGTAGGTTGTCAGGTTTCTGGATATTTGATTACTCCATCTCTGATGTCTTTGCTTGAGCATAATTATATTATGTTCCTTATTTGATGTGTATAGCATAATTATATTATGCTTTCTTATTTGATATGTGTATACCGTGAAAAGTTTTACCTTACGCCAAATGACTTCGCCATCATTGTTTTCTTCCTCATTTTTCTGGGATCTGTATTGATGTAAAAGAATCCACTTAGCGCATGCTTGTTTGCCGGTAAATCTTACTTGGACCTTGTAAGTTCAGTTTTCTTAGAGAAATATCCAGCACCGTATCACCTGATAAGTTAGGTGAACTTAACAATTGATGTTTTGTTCTGTCACGCCCCGGCCTGCGAGCCATTGGCGCGGTGTAAGCCGTGGGACCCATTGAGAGCAACTCTTTTTTTGACTAAATCCACTGTCAAAAAGTGCTAGCACTTGTTACTCTTGAGGTCTTTGGATTACATTATAAACACTTCAAACTCCCCATCACTTTCCAATGTGGGACTATTCTTTTGGGTATTACATTTTCCTTCTTTTTGGGAGATAAATTTATCAGTTTAAGACATTTCTTGCAACCTGTCTTTAAAGTTTGTAGCTTTTCATAACTAGCTATGTTCTCTGTATGCATTACCTTTTCTTCGGGTCATCAGCTTGCAATGTGTCTCTTTAAGTTTTTCAAGGATAGGAAATGGAATGGCTGAAATGACTGGCTAAGTTTATTCCTTAATTAGAACAATAATTTATAAATGTTCTTCTCCTTTCTGATGGCTGAAATGGGTGGCTAAGCCCTAATAAAACTTCTAAGTTCTTCGAAAAATCTTCTTCTAGCATTTGTCTTTGAGAAATTCATTCCAATATTTTTCTTCCCATTCCTTCTAAAATCTACGGAAATTCAAAATTTTGTTAAGTCACCCTTTTTTGTTTTTGACAGGATCAAGATAAGCTGATAAGTAACCTTAAAACCATTCAAGATTACCTTTGTTCCTTTGAGGCACAGGTGAGCTTGTATCTTTTCAACTTTTGTTTGTACACTTACATAGTGGAAAATGGTGTTTAATTAATTTTTTTGGTGGAAGTGTTTATGTAATGAGCAATGTTTATGTAGTGAGCAATCTGCATCAATATCTCATCTGATTATTAAACTTTATTACTTGTTTCACAAGAGATTTGAAGTCATATCTAGTCGGAATTGGGAAGTGGCATTTATGCACAGTCTTGCAGGAGTCGGGAATAGTTTTTTCTAGTTTTTTTCTCATCTAATTTACTTTTTCCCTAAATTTCTTTTAGCAGAATAAGCGAATATATAACCTATTGTACTTTCCCTTAACCTTTTTGGCAACAAAGACATCTTTAGATGAATTGCACAATATGTTACTAGGTGTCCATAATCTTCAACAGGATTGAGCTTTTCTCTTGTTACTATGATAATATATTATCTTAAAAACTATATACTAAAGCATGATGACATTTCTAGTGTAATATATCTATGGAAATGCTATTCAGGGGTTGACAATAGTGAACATTTCTGCAACAACATTTCCTCAAACATTGGATTGGCTCCACGGTTATCTTCTTCAGGTATGATGTATACCTAAGATTTGCTCCAACTAGTATCCATATATTTTTTTTAATTTTTCTTTTGCATTTTCCCCCACTTGTGGCCATACTGCAGCACTAAAATCTGAAGTTGCATCCTCTGGGGGCTGACTTTATTTTATGAAGTTTGAGAATTAGGCTACGTTTGTTTTTTATTCCGCGACTAGTGAGTATTTGTTCTCCGGACTATAGTCCTTGAACTATGTTATCCTAGGACTATTTTAGTCTAATCCAATGTTTGTTTTCATGCGGTCTAACAGTCAGACTAGCTTAAAATAGTCTAAACTAGTGTTTGTTTTTAATGAGCCTATAATTGTTTGAACTATGGCATAACCAAATGACATTTCACACTGAAGTCAATAATATGGTATTAATCCGTATGTTTTGACAAACAATTCGAAGTTGAGAGCTTGTCTAAAATAGACATTTTTATCCTCAAGACAACTAATATATTTCTTGCATATCTGCATAGAAATTGAAACTCCAAATATAATCTTAACAATAGATGTTTATTTATTTATTTATTTTTTGTATAACCCAAGCCAGAATCTATGTTAGTTCTTTTAACATGTTACTTGCATACATATATACATACATATACGTGTGTGTGCGTGTGTGTGTGTCTGTGTGTGTAGGGCAAATCAGCAGCATATGAGATGTGTAGTGTAGGCCAATAGGTGCAAGCTTGTACACATCTAACTAATTCATAATAGAGGCAGTGGAGAAAGAAACATCATGGAAGTGCGCAGGAAAATTTTGTGAAAGAAAAAGTGGCAGAAAGATTTCATAGAGAATGAAGCTGAAAAATAAATAAATAAATGACCGATTTAATAAAATCATAGGTAAATCAAGAAAATTAACTCATAAAATCTTAATTCCCCTAAATGATTAATACCCGGATTGTAGGGAGGGGAGGGGGGGGGGGGGGGGGGTTGGGTGAGTTTAGTTTAGTCTCCTTTTTGGGTATTAATCAATCCTTCTTTTCAAATAGTCCAATCCAAAAAAAAAAAAAAAAACAAAAAAAAAAACAAAACAAAAAACAAACAAACACAAATTTAAATGGTGGGTCCGAACTATTTTAAAATAGTACCCTCACTATTAAAAAAAAACGTGTCCTTATAGTTGTGCTCACTTGTGGTCAGTCAATTGCATGATCTGATATCTTTGCTCTGGTACCATGTTAGTTATTAGTTACCTTCTCCTAGTTGTCTTCTGCAACTTACAAATTGAGGACGTATATCTATATAGATTGTTATTCATGTCCCTGCTCACACTTGCATTTACATGTGGATATACATGCATAGAAGTATACTCTCATATGCACTAGCGTAACCCATCATACACTTAAAGAGCAGCGTGTTTGATTATTTCTAACATTTGACGGTAATATACCAATATCCTTAATAGTTCATATTTTATAGATTTGATAGTATGTCATCTGGCTTAGTCGTGGTGAGTCAGTGATATATAGATTTGATGAAATCTTCAAAGCATTATTAATATGTGAATTCTTTCAACTTTCAGTGCATCGAGCATGGTGTTTCTGCTGCTACTCCCAAGATTGGCAATCCCGCAAAAGTTGAATTGGGTAGTAAAAGTGAATAATTCTCGTCACAGCCATGACGTAAATTTGAAAAATAGTGTTGTAGATTGAGCTTTGACAGATAAAACTAAAATCTACCCATCTTTATCCTTACATGCATTTTAAGCATCCATGCTGCGTAGCGTCATCGTTTTTGAAAGCGAGAGCTAAGCTGAATATTGACAAGTTGGTTCTAAATTTAGGTCTTGGTGCTCATATTTGGGACCCAAAGGACTTGAATCCTCCCTGATTAATATCCATCCATCCATGTGGCAGGCAAGATATACTTTGTATTTATCACATGAAGGCAAGATATACTTTGTATTTATCACATGAGCAGTTTAGCCCTGCATTGTTTTAAAATGGCAGGAGCCAAATTTTAGCCATTGAGTGACGAAACCTTTGCGCACGTTCTTTTGCATGGATAAATAATATATCTGAACTGTACTGTATCTGCATGGGTCTTATGTTCCTCGAACATTTTTATAACATTAATAAATAATATTTTCATCACCCAAAAAGAAGTTTTATTTTTGTCATCAGATTTAACTAGCTACAAAATTCTCTCTTTTCTCTCTTCCTCACTCTCGTACAGATTTCTAAATTAAAGAATCTTTCAAGAAATCAGTTCAAGGCACCATCTTCTTCATCTCTCGACAAGGAAAAACGGAGATGAAGGAGCTGGAGCTATTGCAACCCCATATTAATTTGCCGTTAATTTTCTTTAAAGAAAGTTATTTACTTTGTTGTGGTTCTGCTTTAATGAAGATGAAACTGGAGAATAATCAGATGAGAGGAGATGCAAAAGATGCAAAGAAAGATGAGGAAAGCAACAAAAATAAGTCATGGTAAGTATGTTCAATCTCCTCTAAATGTCACATGACTTTTCAACATAAAACCCTGATTGCACAGATAATTTCACGGTACAAGTGATAGATAATATGAACCAAGATATTATAGTATGCAAAGCCACTTTAATGTTTACATCTTGTATGGGAATGAATACACTGATCATTGGTACAACAAAACATTTGTTGGGGGTTGAACAATCGACAACCCATACCCTCCGGATCTTGTGACGAACAATTAGCAAGCAAGAAATCACAGCGAATCGAAAAACTTGCAGGAAAGAACAAATAAAAAAGAACACTAGATTTAACGAGGTTCGACAAACATTCCTACGTCCTTGGGAGCTACACCAGAAATTTCTTGATTATTGAAGAAGATTACAAAGCTTGCAATATGCCACTCTCTCTAAGATATCTGATCTCAAAGTGCTCTCAAAACCCTCTCTTTTTCGTGTATTATCCCCTCACAAAACCGTGTAAGGATATATATATAAACCTAAGTCAAAACGGCTTCCAAACCAAACCAGGAAACCAAAAAACCGCTTTCGGTCGACTGATAGCTTGGCATCAGTCGACTGATCAGAATGTGTTTTTTCTCAGGATTGTTCGTGCACGTTATCGGTCGACTGATATGAGGCTATCATTAGACCGACTAGAGCGAATGTTTCCAGCCTTGTTTTCTACAGTCGCATCGGTCGACTGATCCTCTCCCTTCGGTCGACTGATCAGGGATTTTTCAATCTTGATTTTGTTCCAGGTTTGGGTCTACACTCTCGAAACCAACAATCTCACACTTGGAGACCAAACCTCCATCAACAAGCTCTCCCGCACTTCAGCCATCTTCGCAAGCATCTTCTCCTCCCCGAAAAATTTCATTCTTCAATCAACATCATTCTCTGTGATCTCACCTGTCCTCCTAGTGTGGCTCCACCCTCATCTCCTACGCGTGAAGGCCAACTGTAGTTGCGCACAGTTCCAGTTTCTTGATGGTCACTGCCTTAGTCAACATATCTGCAGGATTTTAGCTCCTCAAAATTTTGTCGAATAATAACTTCTCGTCCTCTATCAGCGAGCGTATGAAATGGTAACACATGTCGATGTGCTTCGTTCTGACATGATATATTGGATTCTTGGTAAGGTGTATAGCACTCTGGTTATCACAATAAAGAACTTCGTTCCTCTGCTTCAGACCCAACTCTTCCAGACATCCGGTCAACCAAATCATCTCATTGCTAGCTTCAGTTACTGCGACATACTCTGCCTTAGTTGTGGACGATATTTCTGTATAATCCACTCCTTCACTTTGTTGGAACCCTTTCACAACTAATCTGACCTTGTTTCTTTTACTTTCATCACTCTCCTGCTTGACCCGATAGACCCACTTTTATGTAAGGCTTTCCTCTGCGCAGGTAGCTGAGCTAACTCCCATGTCTCATTCGAGTGGAGAGAATCCATCTCTTCTTGCATTACATGCTCCTACTGTTGAGATTCACTAACTTGCATTGCCTCCTCATAACACTCTGGTTCTCCACTATCTGTCAAAAGCAAGTAATCTAGCGACGAAAGATATCTGTGATTTGGTTTGGGTACTCTGGATGACCTCCTAAGCTCCTCGCCCTGGGTACCTGTCTCTGAACCTGGAGTCTCCTTCATTCTTTGGTCAGAACTGACATTGTCTCCACCATCTGGAAGTTCTTCTAAATCCATGTACTCGGATCCACCTGTATCCTTAGTGCTGCTTCCACTGCTTTGACTATCCTTGACATTGTCTCCGTCCTTATACATCACCTCTTCATTAAATATGACATCTCTACTCCTGATGATTTTCCTATTCTTATCATCCCACAGACGATATCCTAATTCATCAATGTCGTATCCAATAAATGTACACTTCTGTGACTTAGCTTCTAGCTTGTCCCTGACGTGGTCACTGATATAAACATATGCCACGCAACAAAAGACCCTCAAGTGTGGAGATTAACTTTCTTGCCACTCCAAACCTCTTCTGGAATCCTAAAATCTAAAAGAACTGAAGACTCATGATTTATCAAGTTACTGTATGCACCGCGTCCGGCCAAAACGTCTTAGGTAGATCTGCATGTAGATGTATGCTCCTCGCACACTCTATCAATGTTTTATTCATTCTCTCTGCAATACCGTTCTGTTGTGGTGTTCCTAGAGTAGTCCTCTCTAAGAGAATCCCATTCAGAGCACAGAACTTCTTGTATTCCTCCAGCTCGTATTCTCCACCATTGTCCGATCTCAGACACTTCACCTTTAGATCTGTCTCGTTCTCTATTATTGCTTTTCACTTCTTGAAGATCCCAAACACCTCTGACTTGTGCTTCATGAAGTATACCCACACCTTCCTCGAGTGATCGTTGATAAAGGTGACATAGTACGCCGAACCGCCAAGAGAAGACACGCTAGCTAGACCCCATACATCTGTATGAACAAGCTCTAGCTTGTGAGCTTTGGGTGGTCTTCCACTCTTCTGAAAGCTGACTCTCTTCTGCTTCCCATAGATGCAATCTTCATAAATACCAAGTTTCACTGAATCGATGTTGGATAGCTTTCCCTGAGAGCGTAGAATCTTCATATCCTTCTCACTCATGTGTCCTAACCTATTGTGCCACAGATCTGCACTTTTCTTACCAGCTACAATTGCGAGGTTGTCACTCGGATGTGAAGTTAAGTAGAGTTCCGGTTTTGTTGTCGCGAGCAACCACCATAGTACCGTTAAAAGATCTTTCTCGAATCCCGGTAAATATCAAAACGTAGCCTTCCGCTCTAAGCTGGCCACCGAAACAAGATTCCTCTTAAGTTTCGGTACGTGTCTGACGTTCTTCAGATTCCACTTAGAGCCATTTATCTGAATCTGCACATCGTCTCTTCCCACAATACTACAAGGCTCGTTGTCCCCCCCAAGTACACTTTCCCAAAGTCCCCTTCTATATAGTTTGAAAAAACTTCCTATTAGCAGTGGCGTGGAACGAGGCTCCCGAACCAATAACCCATGAATCAGTGTCACTGTCCATAGCAAGAATCAATGTATCTTGCATAATATGAGCCTCCTGCTCATTTGCATCATTCTTTGGCTCTTTGCAGACTGAAGACATGTGGCCCTCCTGGCCGCAGTTCCAACACTTCTCTTTGATAGGCCTCACCTTCGAGTTTGACCTCTTCTTCTTCGACTTCGATCGCTTCCTGTTCTGGTTACCCTTGTCCTGACTTTGGCCTCTCTGCTCGAAATTTGGGGCTGAACCTGAACCTTCTGATTCAGATAACTTCCTTCTAACCTCCTCGGATAGAATCATACTGACAACCTCGTTCAGCTTCAACTTCTTCTTTCCTGCCGAGTTGCTAATTACGATCACGCAACCTACCCAACTATCCAGCAATTACGATAGTATCAGTAGGGCTTGCACTTCATCATCAAACGTGATGTCGATGAAGTTGAGTTGATCAACAATCGTGTTGAACTCGCTGAGATGCAAGGTGAAGGAGTATCCTTCTGCTATCTTGAGGTTAAAGAGTGTCTTGACGAGATGAACCTTGTTTGTAGCTGACGGTTGCTCGTACATCTTGTTGTCTTCTCCTTCAATATGTTGTGGGTGACTAACTTTGCGAGCGACAATCAGATCTGGCCTAGAGCCTTCCGATCCAGTATTTCCCAGTCCTCGTCGGTCTCATCATTCTTCTTTCCCTTAGCTTTTCCCATCAATGAATGATAAAAATTCTTCTGGTACAGATAGTCCTCCATCTGCAACTTTCAGTAGGTGAAGTCTGATCCGTCAAACTTCTCAATCTTCGATTTGCTTTTTTCTTCCATAGCTCTCACACTTGCCGAACGAAGCTCTAATACCAGTTGTCGGGGTTGAACAATCGACAACCCGTGCCCTCCAGATCTTGTGACGAACAATTAGCAAGCAAGAAATCACAGCGAATAAAAAAACTTGCAGGAAAGAACAAATAAAAGAGAGAACACTAGATTTAACGAGGTTCGACAAACGTGCCTACGTCCTTGGGAGCTACACCAGAAATTTCTTGATTATTGAAGAAGATTACAAAGCTTGCAATATGTTACACTCTCTCTAAGATCTCTGATCTCAAAGTGCTCTCAAAACCCTCTCTTGTTCGTGTATTATCCCCTCACAAAACCGTGTAAGGATATATATATATATAAACCTAAGTCAAAACGGATTCCAAACCAAACCAGGAAACAAAAAAAACCGCTTTCGGTCGACTGATAGCTTGGCGTCAGTCGACTGATCAGAATGTGTTTTTTCTCAGGACTGCTCGTGCACGTTATCGATCGACTGATACGAGGCTATCAGTCGACCGACCAGAGCGAATGTTTCCAGCCTTGTTTTCTACAATCGCATCGGTCGACTGATCCTCTCCCTTTGGTCGACTAATCGGGGATTTTTTCAGCTTCTTGATTTCGTTCCGGGTTTGGGTCTACACTCCCGAAACCAACAACATATACATCGGCTTCTACGGAACAATGTTTTCCATCACATGCAGTGTTTATAAGAGAATGTTTTACATCATTCCTGTAGAAATTAACAGCACCCTTGTTATTTGCTCCTAGAAAATTCCTTGCAGAAAGAAGTTGAGAAGCAATAAATTTGAAGGATTGACGATCAGATTATGAAGCATGAGTACATTAGACAAAAAATAATAATTTTAATAACGATAAATTGTGTATTCTAGATAAAAAGCTGTGTACGGTGCGTTTTGCTGGCAAAGTGGTAATAGAAAGAGAGGAGACTAGTTTTAGTTGCAGAGAGACCCTTGAGAGCAGAAAATTTGAAGATAAGTTCTCAAAATAAGTCACGGTCTAAGGAAAGGAAAAACACAGCAAACAGATCAAAGACCTACAAGCATAACTTTATTCATTCATGCAAAAGATAAGAAAGGACAACTCGTCTTACAATAATGTTGGACATAATCAGGACTAGTTGCCCACATTACAGTAGCTCAGAAAAATACTTCAGACTTCACCGGAGCACTAACATTACTCCGAACCCATGGAAACCTTAGCAGGCTCACATTTATTCCATATATAGCATTATTATTAAAGTCCACAGGCCGGATATTACTCAGCCACATCCTATGGCTTAGGAGGAACGATAGTACTCGGATCCCTCAGCAGTATGCCAAGATATCCCAGCAGTTCATCGACGGTTTGAGCCACAACCTCTACTGGTTTATAATCCGGTGCTGGTCCCTCAACCACAAGTTTCTGAGGAACCCATTTATAGTTAGGATTAGCATCATAGAACAGAACACATCCAGAGAGCTGTCCCCACCGATGGACCAGGGTCTCGAGCCAACCGGGGGCTTTCAGGCTTTGCTGCCATGTCCTCCTCAGATAGTTACTAATCGGAATAAACCTCGTAGACTCACAGAACATGACAATCACAATGAGCAGCGCTTCGGCTCTTTTCTTGACGGTTGGTGGGTTTTCAAGCCATTGTGCTGCGCTTATGAGCTTCTCACGCCCAAGGGTGACTGCAACAAGACCTCCTGTTGGGTCGAAGCCAGCTGCGCGTAACAGGGCAGTGTAGTTATGCCCGAAACCAAGAAGTGTTGATTCTTTATCGATGAGGTGCTTGTCTGTTCCCTCAATCCCGAGCTCGAACCATTTACCGGCGTCGTTCACGCGAAAGCCCTGGAAGTAGAGCTGGTCGCGTCGGATCCTCAGCCTGACCTTACTCTTCCCGCCGTCGAAAGCCAGTACAATGTCGTACCAAGTGAGATTCTTCACAAAATTAGGATCCTTTTCGTCGAGTACAGTGGGGAGTACAGGACGATTGCGTGTCCAAGTCTCCGCTAAGTCCTGACGCATCTTCTCGATCTTGCTCACGTAGTTTGCCGCTGTCAGGTCAGTGCTAAGGTTGATCTCTATGGATTTGATCGCGTTGCCCTGCATTTTCTCACTCCCTGCACTAGATAATTGTACGAATAGTCTTAAAATGGAAACGACCAGACGATTATGTGAGTTTGGTCTAGGGGGGGTAAAGGAAAAGGTATGAAAACATTGCAAATAGAGTTAGATGATACATAGTTAAGTACTCATGACACAAATAGGATTAATCATTTTGAGTGAACTGGGGACAAATACATTATCCTAGTAGCTCATCTCGATACTTCAACGATTTGATGAGTGGAAGAGATCTCTAACAATAATCAAGATAATCGTGGGATTTGAGCTCTCTCACTTCACTTTAATGGTTTAATGATAGACATCTGATGATATCTGAATGATATTATAATTTGTTCATACCTTCAGATGAAAATTGCGCTCATTCTCAACCTTCACTTTAAAAAGGCTTAATATCAGAACCCCCCTAACTTTGGATGATTATTAGAAAAAAAAACCCCGTTAACTTTTAAAATATTAGAAAACCCCGCTTAAGTTTAGGGGTTATAAGAAAATCCTCTTTAACTTTAAGGTTTTATCACAAAACCCCCACTAACTGTGTTATCCTTTAGGGTCTATTTGGTTTTAATGAAAGTTAAGGAAAAGAAATGAAAATGATAAAGAACATAAATTTCTGCAGTTTGGTTGGAGGGAGAAGCAAAACGAAAATGAAAGTGTCCGGGCTGAACTTCGAAGATGCCACGCAACCTATGTCTCCTGCTTCTTGCTAATTCCACGTGGGCCCCACATATTACTAAAACGGAAAATGCTGTTTGGCTCGCGGCCGCCCAGCTCGCGGGCAGCACGCAAGAGAGAAACAGGGCAATAATTATGCTGGGGTTTTCTGATAATCGTTTAAAGTTAAGTGGGCTTTTCTGATAATCGTTCAAAGTTAACGGTTTTTTTTTTCTGATATTATGCCTAAACAAAAATCATATCGTAATTAAACGATATATGACAATAATTAAAGAACCGGTGTTAAACATGCAAAGCAATAGAGAAACCCAGATGCCAAAAACTACCATACCTTCACCTGCTATCTTCACCCCTTCCTCGGTGTTGCTATCCTTATCCAAGGCTGAGGGGGGTATTTATAAGTGCTGAGAACCAAACCGCAATAATTCATCTTGATGCCATTGTTAACTCGTGTCCTTGAATGAATATTATCCTCTATGAAACGTCGTACATCTTGATATATTTTTATGTAGAAGTGAGACAAGAATTCAGCATTATTAGAATCGGACAACCACATGCAAGGTGTACGCGCACAATAAATTAACTAAATGGGTGTATCCAACTTATAATCTAATGCAGTAAATGTTAAAAACACATGAAGAAAATAATTAAACAGTTTCAGAAGTCAGTAATGTATACTTATATTTCAATTGGGCTTAGGACCTTGGTTTGGTTAAACGTCGTACCTCTCTCTCTCTTGTTGAGCCTCGAGAAACCAAAACCAATCGCCGAAAAAGATAAAGAACCAATCACAATCAACAGCACAAACA
>BQKN01067105.1:209556-252580 GCA_022839385.1 Asparagus kiusianus | reverse complement strand
ATAGAAGCCCAAATAAAACTCTCTCAATCTGCTCAAATTCGTCCTTGCTCTTAGCCCTAAAAAACACCCAAAAGGTATTTATAGGAACCCAAAACGAAACGGGTCAGAAAACTAACCCAACTCAAAACCGCATCGTCGGTCGACCGGTACGGTCGACCGCGAACAATTCCGATCGACCGGCCCGGTCGACCGACCACCTTCCAGTCAGATGCCGAGAGGTCCAGAAACTCATCGGTCGACCGCGCCGGTCGACCGCCACAAAGCAGAAACTCCTTCGGTCGACCGGGTCGGTCGACCGGCCCTGATCCAGGCGCACAGTGGCTTCTGTGCACGAATGCGGTCGACCGGACCGGTCGACCGCCGCCTGTTTTGCCTGATCCTGAATTTATTCTGCAATTCCTTCATCTCTCCTCTCTCTCTCTCTCATCTCTTTCTTCTTTCTCCCCCAATTCATATCCTTAACTCAATTAATTGGCCATTTTTTCTTCTCTTCATCTTGAAGAAGATTCCCTTTTTTCTCCCTCTAAATCTCTTAAAACTAGGGATTGCTTTAATTTTTCCATATAATGGCTGAAAACGCCCAATCTCCAAAGATAATCTTTCTAATTGGTGATTTCATTGAAGATGACTCCAAATATGTAGTTGAGGGGAGAAATACATATACGGGGACAACTAGACTTAACAACAAAAACATAACAACTAACAATATATGCTTAAGCTAATGGTCACACTGAGTAGTTGACTAAAAAGCTTAACAAACACATAAGCTTAACAACCAATATGTAAACTTAACAACTAATGAAAAAGCGTAAACAAACACATAAACTTAATAATTGACAGAAAGCTTAACAACAAATACATCAGCTTAACAACCAATGCATAAGCTTAACAACTGAAGAAAAAGCTTAACAACTAATGCATAAGTTTAACAATTGACCAAAAGTTTAACAACAAATGCATAACATTAATAGCTGACGGGAAAGCTTAACAACAAATGCAAAAGCTTAACACTTGAAGAAACAATAATCTGCGGGTTAGATTTTCAAGAAAGAGAATCTCACCCTGCCCTAGAAAGTTTCACATGGGGCATTAATTAGGTGTAAAATGGGAAAGAAAAGAAAAGTATTATTTAGGTGGCACCGGATTATTATTTTTTTTTTGGGGGGGGTTCAAAAAGTGGATTTAGGGGTTTTTTGCCTTATTACCTAGCCTTAAATGGCTGCAAATTTGCTTCTTGATTTTTAGGGATAAGAAGCATTTTCTTCTTCTTTTATTTATCCAAAAAAAAAAGGAATTTAGGGATCACTGCACATTGACCCCCTTAATATAATGCTTTTAAAATTATTACTCATGTAGTTCGTTTTTGGCAAAAAGGCTCTGAGTGAATATTTGAACCTTAAATTGGAAAGGGGTTTATCAAGCTTTCTAGTATATAGCTAACATACATAAAGATGTAACTGTTGTCATCTCACATGCATAAAGGATTATGAAGAAGAATGAACCTGAGGTGAGGAGAGTCGGAGCTCGCCTGAGGCGAGGAGCTCTCTTGCGTGAAAGGGATTCGAGCTCGCCTGTGGGCAGACTATGCATGGACCTCGCCTGGAGTGAAGGACCTCGCCTACTGGAGTGGAAGAACTCGCCTGACGAAGGAGCTCGAGATCGCCCGTCGTGGGGAGAGCTCATCTGGAGAGGCGAGGCGAGGGAGCTCGCCTGTGGGCGAGGGTGAGCTCGCTTGAAGCATTCGTGGACCTCTTCTGTTGCGTAGTGGAAGCCAGCTGGACCCAGCTGGAGATCGCCCTAGGGTTTTCCTATAAAATGGAAACCCTGTTCACGAGTGAAGTTTTGAGCGGAGCTTCATCTCACGATTTCTCAAGGTGTTCTCTAGTGGCGGCTATTCTTAAGGAGATTTGAGAAGTATTTCGCTACAGTGAGCGGTTATTGAGAAGAGAAATTGAGCAGTGATTTTGGGATTAAAAATCACACGCAGTACTTTGAGAGATCTAAAGTTTGAGATCTTCTCTGTTGCAAGCTTTGTAATTTCTTATGGTTAAATAAGAAATTATTTGTGCATCTCCCGTGGACGTAGGCAAGTTTGTGAACCACGTAAATCTGTTGTCTCGTCTACTTTACTTATTGTTTTATCTGTGTATTTGCTATTGCTTGATTGGTTAGTTTTGAGTTTGGCTTAAACTCAAGCTAGTGTTGTTTTCTCTCGGGGACTGATTTAGCTTCCGCGACGGTTTGGGCGTCCTCTCGACCCCAACAATTGGTATCAGAGCCCTTTATTCAGATTGGTGTTGGTAGAACTTCTGATCTAAGATGGTGCTTGATTATTGTTGATATTCTTAAGAGAAGCTGATTCACTAAAACAAGTGGAGGATGACGTCTACCAGTATAACAGTTAAAGTTAGAAAGTATGAGATCGAAAAATTCAATGGGAAGAATGATTTTTCTTATTAGAGGATGGAGATAAAAAATTCACTGATTTCGCAGAAATTGCACAAGGCTTTGGTAGGAAGAGAAAAGAAGCACAAATTGTAGGTTATAGCACACAAATTTCAAAATTTAGGCCCCACAAAATTATTTGCTAACAGTTTGAAATGACGAAAAATGACCAACAATCGCGGGTTATGGCTCACAAGATCATGAATTTTGGCTTTTAGGAAAATATTTGGCAACTGGTCAAAATGACTAAATATAGCCAAAATTCATGGTTTATAGCATACAAAGCTAGAATTTTGGACATCGCAAAACAATTTGCTAATGAGTTGAAATGACCAATAATGGCCTAAGATCATGTGTTATATAGCTAACGAAATCGTGAATTTTATTTTTCGCAAAGTTATT
Organism: Asparagus kiusianus; assembly: GCA_022839385.1. Lineage (NCBI taxonomy): Eukaryota > Viridiplantae > Streptophyta > Magnoliopsida > Asparagales > Asparagaceae > Asparagus > Asparagus kiusianus. The sequence continues at coordinate 249,733 of BQKN01067105.1, read as the reverse complement.
TGTTGAAATGTCGAATGATTAGTAATGGCCAACTATTATTCGTTATAGCTCATGAAATGTTTAAGTTTGGCCTCCGCGAAATTATTGCCAATGATTTGAACCATAAATTTTAGTCTCCGTGGAATTATTTACCAATCTTCTGAAACGATTAAAAATAGCCAGAATTTGTAGGTTATATCTCTTAAAATTGTAAAATTTTGCCATTACAAAATTATTTAACAATGGGTCAAAATACTAAAAATGAATAAAAACATGGGTTATAACTCTGGAAATCATTAATTTTAGGTGCCACAAAATTATCATTAATTTTAGCAGCCACAAAATTATTTAACAACGGGTCGTAACAACTACACTACCAAAAACATGGGTTATAGCACAGGAAATGATATATTTTGACCTTCATGGAATTATTTGCCACGGGTCAAAATGACTAATAATGACCAATATTTTTGGATTATAGCTCACCAAATAGTGAATCTTGCTTCATTAAATTGTTTGCTAACTGGTCAAAACAACTAATAATGGCCAAAAATAGTCAGCTATAGCATAGGAAATTATGAATTTTAGCCGAAGCAGAAGTATTTTCTAATGGGTTGAAATAATTTAAAATAAACAAAAATTGTGGTTTATAACACACTAACTTGTGAATTTTAACCTCCGTAAAGTTATTTGCCAATTGGTCGAAATGACTAATAATAGCAAAAAATCATGGCTTATAGCTCATAAAATCTTCAATTTTGGCCTCCACGAAGTTATTTGCAAATGGTTTACAATGACCAAAAATAGCCAAAAAAATCGTGGATTATAGCTAAAAAATGGTGAATTTTGTCCTTCGCGAAATAATTTACCAACGGGTCAAAATACCTAAAATGGTAAAAAATCATAAGTCATTGCTCATGAAATCATAAATTTTGGCCTCCATAGAGTTATTTACTAGTTATCTAACAATATCTTAAAATGATTTAAAATATTCAAAACTTGTGAGTTACAAGTAACAAAATCGTGAATTTTAGCACGTAGAAAATTATTTTACTACGATTCCAATGACTAAAAAGAGCTGAAAATCATGAGATATATAGGACATGAAATCGTGAATTTTGGCCTTTAGGAAATTATTTGTCAATATGTCAAAAAATGATTAAAATTGGCTAAAACTTGTGGGTCATAGCTCATAAAATTTTAAAAATTGGCCTTTGTGAAATTATTTGCTAGCTTGTCGAAACGACTAAAAATGGCCTGAACTCATGGATTATAGCTTATGAAATTGTGAATTTTAGCCTTTACAAAATTACTTTCCAACAAGTCAAAACCACTAAAATTAACTAAAAATCATTGGTAATAGCTTACAAAGTCATGAATTTTTTCCACCACGATACTATATGACAACATGTTGAAATGATTAGAAATCGCTAAAAATGTGGATTATAGCTCTCTAAATCGTGAATTTTAGTCTCCGCGAAATGACAAATAATGTCTAAAAATTGTGGGTTATAACTCATGAAATCTTTAATTTTGGCATCCACAAAATTATTTGCCTAAGGTTTGAAATCACTAAATATGGTAAAAAGTCATGGGTTATAGTTCTCAAAATTGTTAATTTTGGCCTCTACAAAATTATTTACCAACAAGTCAAAATGACTAAAATAGTATAAAAATCATGGATTATAGCTCATAAAACTGTGAATATTAGCCTCTGCAGGATTATTTAACAACATATTGAAACGACCAAAAATTACCAAAAATCATAAGGTATAGCTCATGAAATTGTTAATTTGGCCTTTGTGAAGTTATTGGACAAAAGATTGAACTAACTAAAAATGATAAAATATCATGGGTTATAGCTTACGAAATTAAGACTTTTGGCCTCCATGAAATTATTTTCCCATAGGGCAATATGAGTAAAAATGGTAAAAATGCATAGGTTATAGATCATGAAATTGTGAATTTTTACCTCAAAAAAGTATTTGGTTATGGCTCGAACGACTAAAAATGACCAAGAATCATGCCTTATAGTTTAGGAAATCGTGAATTTTAGCCTCCAGGAAATCATTTGCTAATAGATTGAAATGACTAAAAATGGCCAACACTCGTGGGTTATAGCTCATAAAATCATGACATTTGGCATCGATGAACTTATTTGCCAACTAGTCAAAATGACTAAAAATGGTTGATTATAGCTCATGAAGCCATGAATTTTAGCCTTTGTGGAATTATAGCTCATGAGATCATTAATATTGGTCTTTATGAAATTATTTGCTACAAGATCAAAATGACTACAAATGCCTAAAGGTTATGGGATATATGCAAAACCCTGAAAATTTGAAAATTTTGTGATAAATAATAATAAATTTGTTATATATTGATAAATAACATATTGTGATGTTTGAGTATGCTAGGAATTGATTTGAGATCAATTCAATGTATATATGTATATATGAGTGCAATTGCACAAAACATGCATGATGTATAAATCTGGAAAATAATAACCAGTGGAGAAATTTTAAATTTCACACACTGATAAAGTACGAATATGGAAAAACTTAAAAGACCAAAGTTGTAGATCTGTTCAGTATCTTTCCAACAAATCTTTAATCACCTCATTTTAAGGTCGGATACGAAAGTTACAGTCAAAATACCGATAAGTATGTTTTTAGTCAGACTGGGTTTCCAGTTTCGGGTTTCGGTTTTTGGGCTGTATTTATTCGGGTTTGCTATCATATATATACATGTTTATACACGAAAAACACCTTTTTATTCTTTGTTCTAAACCCTAGCAGCCCCTCTCCTCCTCTCTCAAACCCTAGCCCTAAACTTAAGTTCTCGGGAGAGTTTCATGAGGCGAAAAGTGAGGAGAAGGCGAGATTTGCGGCGTTTGGCATCGAGGGATCTTTTGCTAATTGTTTTAGGGGGTTGTGCATATGATAAGATAAGATTATCTACATCCAAACCTTTCCCTTAATCAAGATTTGACTTTTAATGGTTAAAGTGATGTTTTTCATGGTAAAGTTTAACCCGACATGATAAAGTTTAGATTTTTGATGATAACTCTTTAAACCATGATAGATCTATAATAACTCCTTGCTGTTTATGATAGAAATATAATCATGATCATTAAGGTTATTCATAATTTCATTTTTAATTTATTAATCATGATTAAACCATGTTTAAACCCTAATTTGGCAATTAAATAATATTTTATGTTGATTAGAGATGGTTAAAACCCTAGGTTTGGGGTAAAACAAGATTTGAAAACGTGAAAAAGCAATTGTTACATCGGTTTCAAGTTTCATACAAGTATATTTATGTTAATTTTATCGATAACTAGGGTTCTTGTAAAGAATTTGATTATTTGGGTTGTTAAACTTGATTAGGTTAAATCACGTTTAAGTAAATCATAAGATATTTTTTTGATATGTAGAAATAAAGTTTTTGTCTTGTTATATAATTTATAAATGACAAAATTCATATTTTTGATGAGTTAAAATTTCTGCAAGTTTAAAACCTGAAAACCTGTTATGCTTCTGTGCGGTCGACCGCGGTGGACGCGGCGGTCGACCGCGGTGGACGCGGCGGTCGATTGCTGGACAACGTTTTAGTGCAGGAAGCTCTCTGTTTCTGTGCGATCGACCGCAGTAGACGTTGCGGTCAATCGCTAGGTTATATTTTGTGTAATGTCTTTCCGCTCATTTTACGATCGACCGCGATGGTCACGGCGGTCGAGCGGTGGACCTGTTTGTGCATGTTGTTTACATGCGTTTGTGTGACCGGCGAGTTGTCTGGGTTATCTGGTATTTTAATACATTGTAAATTGCGTATTCTACACATGAGTTTAGGTTTCACTCACCGAGGCACGAGTGTGAATAGTATATATGCATTTTACTTACATCATTTATTTGTATTACACTCATCATATGCAGTCCTCGTGTTGGACATTTATCTATTGCGGCCCATGTGTTGGACCTTAATCATATGCAGTCCTTGTGTTGGACATTTACCTATTACGGCTGATGTGTTAGACCTTAATTATATGTAGTCCTCGTGTTGGACATTTACCTATTGCGGTCCATGTGTTAGACCTTAGTTATATGTCGTCCTCGTGTTGGACATTTATCTATTACGACTGATGTGTTGGACCTTAATTATATACAGTCCTCGTGTTAGATATTTACCTATTGTGGCCCATGTGTTGGACCTTAATCATAGTCATCGTGTTGGACATTTACCTATTGCGGCCCATATGTTGGACCTTAATTATATATCATCCTCGTGTTGAACATTTTTCTATTACAGTCCATGTGTTGGACATTCATCATATATAGTCCATGTGTTGGACACTTATTCGAGTTGTCTTATCTAATATGTAGCAGGTGAAGTCCATGTGTTGGACACGTATCTGATATCTATCAGGACACCTTTGATATGGTTTGAGATGGAGTTGTCTTTTCTTATTGCTCCACGTAGTAGCTTTTGGATTTGGTATTTAGCTATTCACAATTTGAGCTAACGGGATATTTGACATACCTATGCTCGTGTTATGGATTTCTAAATATCAACATCCATTTATTTCAGAGTAGATGATTGCTTATATGTATGTATTAACAAGTATTTTCCTTATATACGGGGAAAATGATCTAGGTAGGCTATGTTTAATAGATAGAGCGCCTCCACTTTATTTAGTAACCCTTCCCCGGGGGCGGATGGAGGTAATCTTCTTGCTAGCACTATGACGCTCTTGTTGTTATCCTTTTTCTTTTATTTTATTTGAACTTACAGGCTCAGAGCATCGGAGGGCCGCAGGATGACGGAGTTATTGCATAGTCGCCGTCACATGAGTTACTAGTAGAGACTCCACAGTAGAGTTATTTCCATTCGGACATTAGAGTTTTATATCATATTTTGTAAAGGCTATGAGCCTTAGTTACATTTTTAGCTGTTTCATGTCGAGACATATTTATTTATTTTGGATGTCGGATGTATTCCAGATTGTTCACTGAGACATAATTTATTTATGAGATATTCCTTTCTATATCATGTCTGTTGTAGTTATTTTCTTTCTTTTACCTATTTTGTACCTACACTTTACTTTGATTACACTAGAGGATATTACTGTGATTGGTGATACTTGTTGTTGTATAGTATGAGTGCATGGCAGGTTTGATATCTCTGGGTTCACCTTGGACTGTAGCCATGTGTGAAAACAGGGGCATCACAATTGGTATCATAGCTCTAGTTCCAGTATTCTTAGGATCATCTTGTGTCGAGTCGTGGAGCTAGAATAGAGTTTCTTAGGATTCATGTATAGAGTCTGCTAGAAATTTCTAGAATGTGTGAGGACGTTATATACGTATATTAAAAAAAATTATGAATTTTTTTATGACAACTATTTTACTTTGATTGAAAATTAATTACCTAAATACATGTTATGATACGTTATGTATATATATAATTGTGATCTCATTTACTGTGAATAAAAATTAATTTCTCCTACTGATATTATGAATATCGGGATAAGAACGTGGTCGAGGTAAACTCGTACCTGGAGAGCTGAGCAAGCAGAGCCCTAAGTCGCAACAGGCTCCACAGTATTTGATTGACTTCATGATGCTATTTACAGTAAGATTTTACAACGCTCGAGGAGCAAGAGGTGTATCCGTTTCTACCAACAGTACCACTTTCAGGAGTGCCACCACCAGTTGTACTAGTTATGTCTATTAAAGAGGAAATACTAATGATTATACCATCACCACAAGCAGTTGTTGATAGAGTTGCAGAACATGAGACTTGGCTCTGTAAAATAAGAAAGACGTCAGACACAAAGAGCATTATAGTTTCAGGGCACACTAGATTCATGTGCAGCTTATAAATAAAAAGAATATGTGAAGGTTTTTTAACGTTGATTTAGTACCAAACCAGAGGTTAAATGTATTCAGTATAGAGGACATCATCGGGGAATGGCAGCAAAGGATAGTAACGACTTCATCTTTTCGTAGGGGCAGCGAATATCACTTATTTGGGAGAATTTTATTTACTCATTCGACAAGCAGTTAGAGCTAGTTCAATTGAAGCAGAGAGATATGCCTGTAGTTAATAAAGAAATCAAAACCAGTATGGTGATGATGGCAAGGGCAAGGGGCCTATTGTAGGATCTAGAAGACCCCATCAGCGGGGTAATGATTTTTACCACCAGCACAAGTACAATATAAGAAGGGAGTACAACATGATTCGAGAACACCGTAGCAACACAAAGTTTGAGATATATGTTATAATTGTAACAAGATAGGATAAGAACAAAGTATTGTCATAGCACACCAACAGGAGGCCAACATGACAAAGGTCAGGACCAATAATCTCAGAGCCACGGTTACGACCAGCAACGGATGATAAAGGCACTGCCTATGATTTTAAGGATTAAAGGGCCAGTAGGCTAGATTTGTGTTATCCAGGAGATTCCTGAGGGACAGATGGTTCCATATATTTTTCCTCACCGGCAGAGTTTATATAGCCGTACCACGTGAATCATGGTGCGAGCGGAACATTCTTCGCGAATTTCTTTCAAACACAAACCTTATCTTATTCAAGCATTTCGCATTTCTTTTATCTTTCATACCTTCGTGGATAGGCTTCAACTTGTAGCACATCCTTTAGATGTTTCGTTATCAGTCTCTAGTTCTCTGGAGGAGGTGTCCCTATTAGAGAGTATCTGTAGGAGATGTGTCATTAGTCTAGATGAGTTCGAGTTTTTTTTATAGATCTGATAGTATTGCGTATGTTCGAATTTGATATTATTTTTGGTATGGAATGACTATCTTCCTACCACGTCAGTATTGACTATTTTACGAAAACAGTCAATTTGCGAGCGTCCGATGGGTCTGAGTTAGTTGTAGCAACCTCTCAGGGCAACCAGTTTGCGGAGTCATTTCTGGCATATATCGAGGAGGTGATGTTGTGGGATCAGAATGTTGATTGATATGAGACTAGAGTCATCTTAGAGTATCAGGATGTCTTTCAGGACATACCTGGGTCACCTCCTGTGTGAGAGGTTGAGTTTTGTATCGAGTTGTAGCCGGGCACAACCCCGATATCCCGAGTACCCTATCGTATGGCACCTGTTGAGATGAGGGAGCTACAGGCCCAGTTGAATGAGTTATTAGGCCAGGGCTTTATTCGTCAGAGTCATTCTCTATAGGGAACGGCGGTCCTCTTCGTGAAGAAGAAGGACGGTAGCATGCAATTGTGTATCGATTACCATGAGTTGAACAAAATCATTATCCGGAACAGGTATCCATTACTAAGGATTGATAACTTGTTCGACCAGCTATGGGGAGCACAACATTTCTCAAAGACTGATCTTTATTTTGGTTATTTTTTTACGAGTTTGGAAGATGAATATTCCCAAAACCGCCTTTCTAACTCGATATGGATCCTTTGAGTTTATTGTCATGCCATGTGGGCTGACCAATGCACCTGCGGTATTTATGGATTTAATAAATCGTGTTTTCCGTCTATATTTGGTCTAATTTATGATTTTATTTATCGATAATATCCTTATCTATTCGAGAGCAGAGGCAGAGCAGGAACAATATTTACGTTTGGCATTGCAGACCTTACGGGAGCATCAGTTGTACGCTAAATTTAGCAAATACGAGTTTTGACTATCCCGAGTAGTGATAGAACATTCGTTGTCTATACGGATGCATCATTAGCGGGTTTAGGAGATGTTTTAATGCAAACATAGAGAATAATAGCTTATGACTCTAGAAAATTGAGGACGCATGAGCAGAACTATCCCATGCATGACTTAGAAGTAGCAACAGTATTCTTTGCATTGAAGAAATATAGGCACTATCTGTATGGAGTACAGTTTGAGTTATTCACAGACCACAAAATCTAAAGTATCTATTTTCTTAGAAGAAACTCAAACAGAGGTAGCAACAATGGGTCGAGTTCATCAAGGATTATGAGTTCGTGATTCAGTACCATCCGAGAAAGGCGAACGTCTTAGCGAATGTTTCGAACAGGAAGCGTCAACACCGTAGTGTGGCTTTGAGGTGCCCGTTGTGTCAAGATCTTCATACTCTTAGCTAGTTTGAATTTAGGCCGAATGTTTTGAGCAGGAACCAGCGTATTTATTTTTTGGAGCTATGCCAGTGCAGCCGTCTTGGAGTGATAGAATGGCTAGAGCTCAGTTAGAGGACAATTGAATTCAAACTCGGAAAGAATAGATTTCCAAAGAACCCAAGGCCGATTTGGACCGTTGGGGCAGATGTAGGACTTCGGATGATAGTCTAATTAGTGATGCTGGTTAATGCATAACTAAAAGGGAATTGTTTAATAAGGCCCATTGCACCAGATACACATGTTTTCGCCAAAAGTTGCTGTTGTCATGGAATTCATTATATCTTCGGTCGATTACAACAAATTCGAAAGAGATAGCCTTTTTATAAGACTTCTTTTACACAACAAAATGAAAATTATAACTCTTGAGAAAATAACACAAAAATCGTTTATCGATTCTTGTTTTGTAGGACTTTGCCTGTGTCGGGAGTGCTTTGGCTCGTGGACCACCAAATCACAGATCGTGAAGGGGTTTAGAGTTTCTTCCTTCGTTTATCGAAGTAGGAATTTGAAGTGAAGATCTTATCAAAGTAAGACGATCACTCTTCTTAAGATCAAGTCAAAGCTCGAATCTCAAGGAATCACACCAAGAACTATTCTGTCTGCTCTCTCTGCTCTGAATTGCTCGATAAAATTCTCGATCCTCGTCAGTAATGACCCTAGGGGGGTATTTATAGCCTCTGGGACATAACTGAAAAAATACAACAAACAATAACATTTAGCTGGCAAGACAGTGTTTACTGTCTCGGCGGCCGAGACAGTGTTTGCTGTCTCGGCCTGCGAGACAGTAAATACTATCTCGAAAAAACCAACTGCCTGACAGTTTTTGCTGTAACTGCCTTCCTACGTTTCAAACTCTGTTATTTTGGTAGTTATTCACGTGATTTTCGTTCACGATGTTTTCCACGTTCCTTGGCAGTTAATGGACACGTGTGTGACAGTTATTAAGTGATTTCTGATCATTTCAAAACTGTCTTGCTGGCGAGATAGTAAACACTGTCTCGCTACGAGATAGTAAACACTGTCTCGCTGGCAAGACAGTAAACACTATCTTGCTGGCGAGACAGTTCATATCTGTCTTGATTTTTTTTTAACAGCATAAGGTCAATTTTTTGTGATTTTTGGGTGATCTCCTCTATGTTTGGATATCTATTAGCATTTTTTGACGCCTACAACACAGTGCATCCAGACACAACAAAAATGTACAAGGACTTGAAGGGACATGTTTGGTAGAACGACATGCTTAGGGAGATTATAAAGTATGTAGCTAAGAACTCTACCTGCCAGCAAGTGAAGACAGAACATCAGAGGTCAACATGGACCCTATTAACTTTACCCATTCCGGAGTGGAAGTGGGTAGTTATTTTTATGAACTTCATTGAAGGATTTCCAAGATCGAAGAAGGGGAACGATTCAGTTTGGGTGATAGTTGATCGGTTGATGAAGTCAGCACATTTTATACCAGTAAGGACGACTTACATGGAGGAGACTTATGCGAAGAAATTCATCCAAGAGATCGTAAGATTGCATGGAGTTTCAGAAACGATTGTATCATATCGAGGCTCGGTTTTTACTTTACATTTATGGAGGAGTTTCCAAAATTTCATTCGGCAGTAAATTATCTTATAGCAGTGTATTTCACCAAAGACACATGGGCAGGCGGTGAGAGTAAACCAAATGTTGAAAGACATGTTGTGGGCATGTGTTATAGATTTCCATGTTAGGGAATTTAGCGATTCGATGGACGGGGGAAACTTACCCCGAGATATGTTGGACAATTCAGAATTTTCAAACGTGTTGGGGCAGTTTCATATAGACTAGATCTTCCAGCATCGATGTCGAGTATACACAATATTTTTCATGTTTCGATGCTTAAGAAGCATTTACTTGACGAGGAACAGTAACGAGTATTAGATGCGCCGGAGATTTAACTCCATGATGATTTGACTACGATTGAGATTCATGTTCGTATTCTTGTTATGAGAAAACAAGAGACTTATAAATAAGGTGATTACATTAGTCAAAGTTCAAATGAACTGGAAAGGAGCTAAGGAGACTTTTTTGAGAGCGCGAAGAGGATATGCGTCGCGACTACCCATACCTCTTTGAACAGGTAAATTGATTTGATTATAATTTGCTTATAATTTATAATGATTTGGATAGTCATATTTATATTTAAAACTAGCATGGGGATATTAACATTTAGCTCCTAATTATTCGGAATACATGGTATATATATGAGAGGTTCATCGTTTGGATTTTTTGCCCGATGTACTAATTCCATTTAGTTGGGGGTTAAGTGGGAGTATTCGCATTCTAGATGGTTAAGTGTAGATATTGCTATGTTTTATATATAGAGGTTAATAATAATGTATTATTAATCTCTAAGATAAGATGCGGAATTTCGGGGACGAAATTCTTTTAAGGGGGAAGAATGTAAAACCCCGAAAATTTGAAAATTTTGTGATAAATAATAATAAATTTGTTATACATTGATAAATAACATATTGTGATATTTGAGTATGCTAGGAATTTATTTGCGATCAATTCAATGCATATATGTATATATGAGTGCAAATGCATAAAACACGCATGATGTATAAATCTAAAAATAATGACCAGTGGAGAGATTTTATATTTTACACGCTGATATAGTCTGAATATGGAAAAAAAATTAAAGACCAAAGTTGTAGGCCTCTTTAGCAGCTTTCTAAAAAATCTTTAATCACCTCATTCTGAGATCGGATACGAAAGTTATAGTCAAAATACCGAAGAGTATTTTCTAGTCAGACTGGGTTTCTAGTTTCGGGTTTCGGGTTTTGGGTTTTGGGCTGTATTTTATTCAGGTTTGTTGCCATATATATACATGTTTATATACAAAAACACCTATTTTCTTCTGTGTTCCAAACCCTAGCAACCCTTCTCCTCCTCTCTCAAACCCTAGCCCTAAACTTGAGTTACCGGGAGAGTTTCATGAGGTGAAAAGCGAGGAGAAAGCGAGATTTGTAGCGTTTGACATTGAGGGATTGTTTGCTGATTGTTTCAGGGGGTTGTGCACATGATAAGACAAGATTATCTGTATCTAAACCCTTCCGTTAATAAAGATTAGACTTTTAATGGTTAAAGTGATGTTTTTCATGGTAAAGTTTAACCCGACATGATAAAGTTTAGATTTTTAATGATAATTCTTTAAACTATGATAGATCTATAATAATTCCTTGTTGTTTATGATAGAAATATGATCATGATCATTAGGGTTATTCATAATTTTATTTTTAATTTATTAATCATGATTAAACCATGTTTAAACCCTAATTTGGCAATTAAATGATATTTTATGTTGATTAGAGATGCTTAAAACCCTAGGTTTGGGGTAAAACAAGATTTGAAAACGTAGAAAAACTTAAGTTTCATACAAGTATATTTATGTTAATTTTGTTGATAACTAGGGTTCTTGTAAAGAATTTGATTATTTGGGTTGTTAAACTTGATTAGGTTAAATCTAGTTTAAGTAAATCATGAGATATTTTTCTGATATGTAGAAATAAAGTTTTCATCTTATCATATGATTTATAAATGACAAATTATATATTTTCGATGAGTTAAAATTTCTGCAAGTTCAAAACCTGAAAACCTGTATGTTTCTACACGGTCGACCGCAGTGGACTTGGCGGTCGACCACTGGGCGACGTTTTTGTGCAGGAAGCCCTCTGTTTTTATGCGATCGACCGCGATAGACACGGCGGTCGACCGCTGTGTGATATTTTGTGCAATGTCTTTTTGCTCATTTCACGGTCGACCGCGGCGGTCGCGGCGGTTGACCGTTGGACCTGTTTGTGCATGTGCATGTTGTTTACATGCGTTTGTATGACTGGCGAGTTGTCTAGGTTATCTGGTATTTTAATACACTATAAATTGTGTATTCTACACATGAGTTGATTATGGACATGAGTTTAGGATTCACTCACCAATGCACGAGTGTGAATAGTATATATACATTTTACTTACATCATTTATTTGTATTACGCTCATCATATGCCGTCATCGTGTTAGACATTTATCTATTGTGGCCCATGTGTTGGACCTTAATCATATGCAGTCATCGTGTTGGATATTTATCTATTGCGGCTCATGTGTTGGACCTTAATCATATGCAGTCCCCGTGTTGGACGTTTACCTATTGCAGCCCATGTGTTAGACCTTAATCATATGTAGTCCTCGTGTTAGACATTTACCTATTGCGACCTATGTGTTGGGCCTTAATTATATGTCATCCTCGTGTTGGACATTTATCTATTACAGTCCATGTGTTGGACATTCATCATATATAGTCCATGTGTTGGACACTTACTCGAGTTGTCTTATCTAATATTGTAGGCTGTCTAAAAATCACAATAGATAGCTGATCCCCATCAAGCTTCAACAAACAAAAGCTACAAACAGAGGACTTTTCACATAGATCAAGAAGAGTTACAAATCAACGACACTTCTGATAGCTGATGAAAACTCTATTCAGTAGCCTTCATAACCAACTGTGAGAGTTACAATCTGACGACTTTCACACCCCATAACAAGCAAAGATCAATGAGCAGTAGCCTTTGCGATGTTGTAATGGACGAGGTTACAAGCCAACAACCTCTCCCAAACGCAGAGTCCACCTCTACGTTTCCCAAACTCAAAACGCATACGAACTGTGCGTTCTCCAGTAGACATTCAACTCTGCAACACAGAGTTAAAACACAAAACGCACAGACTGTGTGTTCTTCAGCAAAAACTCAACCCTGCGTCTCAAACTCAAGACGCAAAGTTGAGATTCAGCACACAAGCGGCCTGTGCGTTTCAAATCTCTAGCAGAGATTTAACTCTGCGTCTCAAGCCTTAGGCGTAGAGTTAAGGCCCAGAACGCCAAGTTAGGCATTTGACTTGTTCAAACACAAGCTGAACGGCCTCACAACCGTTTATCCCACGTTCTGAGGGATTTTCGCCCACTTAGGAGAGGATTTAGGGGTTGGTTACACCCCATATCCCCCTATAAATAACCGCATTACTCAACTGTGTAAAGGGTTAATCAGTTCTTGGCAGTTAAACCGCACAGGGTTGGAGATTTTGGAGATCAAAACCGCATAAGGTTGGACGGAGAGGGCGAATTTTCTGAAGATCAAGGAATTGCTTGGCAGTTAGTAAATCAAATCTCAGAGAATCCCTTCACCAACGACAGATCTACTTGGCTATTAACCGAATTTTCGGTTCTAACAACTCTGTTACAGAGTTTCAACTCGCTCTGAGTGCTTAAACTCGTTAAGAGTTCTTAATTAAACTTGCAACGCAAGCTAATTATACTAATCGATTATTCGGTTTTTTAACAACTCTTTTCAGAGTTTTCAATTCGTTCTGAGTTTCTTAAACTTGTTAAGAGTTCTAAACCAGATTCATCATACAAGCCAATCGTTCTCGTAAGATAGTACGGTCAGATCGTCAACGGAGAGCAAATTCGACGCAAGCATTCGAAGGAGGCACTCCATCGCTACCAAGAAGAACCCAGAATTAAACAAAGGGGAGAATTAAATTCATTCTCCTCTCTTTTGTAATCGGAATTCAAATTGTAATCGAATTGGAGAGAATACAAATCAATTTTTCTTTCATTTCTTTTACATCAAATTTTCCACAAACAAAAGATGACGACTCTGCTGGGGACTAGCTTCTCGGAAGAAGAAGTGGTGGCGCAATCTGACGTTCACCTCACGGGAACCACCGTCGAAACTCTCGTCGTAGAGTTCGACCAAGCCAAATACGAGGAGGCCCTCTCCTCTGGGTTGCTTAGCCCTAAAGCTAGGCACGATACCCGCAAGATCTCTAAGGAGGTCGTAACTACTGCTGAGACGCCGAAGAAAGCCCTCTCCTTTGGCCAAGACCTTAAACTCGCTCTGCGAATTGAAGATTCCACACCCGTATCAACACGGCGTGTAATAGGTTGTAAGAGGCCTATGATGGAGGAACATCCGACCAACGCCGACGATGTTACGACCAAGGCGTTGAAACAAGCCAAGAAAAATGCTGCTCGACGAAGGAAAAGATCCATACGGCGAGCATACTTGCGGAATAGCCGAACTATCGCCCAACGTGAAGATTGCGTTTCTGAAACTTTGCCCGAACCGTGCGCTTCTGCTCCAGAACGCACACTTCGTGGCAATGAACCCGATTATGAGCCTCGGGTAATCCAACTTAACCGCGATCCTCAGTGACGCGTTGTCCAATCTAGACGCACACCTCAGGGGTGCGTCTCGAAATCAAAACGTGACCTTCAAAGGCACGTTCAATCATCCAAACGCACATCACAAGTGTGCGTTCAATCAAAACCCGACCCTCAAGGGTCTGGTCAATCATCCAAACGCACACCCAAGTGTGCGTTCAATCAAAACCCGACCCTCAAGGGTCTGGTCAACCAACCAAACGCACACCACAGGTGTGCGTTCAATCAAAACCCGACCCTCAGGGGTCTGTTCAATCAACCAAACGCACACCACAAGTGTGCGTTCAATCAAAACACGACCCTCAAGGGTCTGTTTCATCGTCCAAACGCATACCACAAGTGTGCATTCAATCAGAACAAGACCTACAGGGGTCTGTTTCATCCGTTAAACATAGACCTCGGCCTAGTGTTTATAAACCTAAACGCAACCCTCGCGTTTCTTCTCAAAAACACGACATGGTCCGTCGGGTTCAAGAGAGTCAACATGGATTTAAAGTTCATGTCCAACCTACCCAGGGGCAGGGGGTTCCATCTCCACCCTCACGAGATTTTTCCCAGGTCTCTGACTTGCGTAAGCTACTGTCAAGAGGAAGACCAACATAACAAGGGGCTCATTCATGCCAATGTGAGCGACTTATTTCTGCAGTTCTTTCGGAATGCCACTGCTGTACATCTGAACCTCGACAATCCTTGTTTAACAGATTAACGAATGTCGTTAGACTTGCCAAACAACAACGTCGCCACAAAAAGAAGACCTCTGAGATCGAATATCCTGAGGTCACTATCAACGTGATTGGTAGAGGAAAAGCCTCGCATCCCAATTCTGATGAGTCGCAAAGAAGTCATTCCCCGATTGTTCGGGAAATTTGTGACGAATTCGAAGGAGTATACCGGCATACTCAGACTCAGACAGGAGCTATCCGTTCGATTGACTATCAAAAGTTAGCCAAGGGGATTACATCGAGTGATGAACATTTGGCAATTGCCGAGTCTAAATCTTCAAGCTCCGTTGTGGCACGAGAGACTTCCATTTATATGACCGGAAACCCTGAAGACCTAGCCAAAAGAGTGGACGAACATCACGTCATACTCCAGGCGCAGCAAGAGACCCTTCTTCAGATGAAGGATATGTTGGCCCAGCTTCTGGCTGAAAAAGGCCAAAAACCTGAGGCCTCCCGGAGGACTACGTTAAAGGGAAAGCAAAAGCGACTGAATATTCAGATCGCGAGACTCACAACCTGGAATCCTCTTCTGAGAATGAGAAGGAGATAGAAAGAGAATTGCATCCTCAGTCCGCTAAGGTGGATGAACTGGAGGCTCGCCTCAATGAAATCGCTAACAGAAGCGAGCTCCGTGAAGAAGGAGTGGTACGGCCCTATCCTGCTGAGTGGGATACAGCTCCCTACCCATCGAAGTTTAAAGCCCCTACCTTGCAACCATTCGATGGCACCGGTTCGCCAAATCAGCACATCTACTACTTCAAGTCTCAGACTAGAGATGTGGTAGCAAACGACGCAATCCTAACCCGCTTGTTCATCGGCACTCTTAAAGGAGTCGCCTTCAAATGGTTTATGAAACTGCCTGCCGGATCTATTCAAAAATGGGTGGATTTGGAAAGGCTCTTCTTAGCCAGATTCTTCGAGGACGATACAGAAGTTTCGGTCCCGACTCTTCTCGCCACCAAACAGAGGAAAGGAGAATCTATCAAGACATATGTGGAGAGGTTCCGCAGCATAGCATTACGATGCCCTTCAGGTATGACTCAATCAACTCTGGTTAAAACTTGCAGGCACAACTTGCAGACCCAGCTCCTTGCTCAGATGAGAGTAGCGGAATGTCGCTCCTGGAGACAACTGGTTTCGCAAGGAGAACAAGCCGAAGAGATTGTTGCTCGAGTTAAAACCGAAGAAGTGATGCAACCCAAGCCGTAGCAGCAACGCAATCAGCACAACGCCCAGCGGTCTAAGGGAAAAGAGACTTTGGCGGCTGACGCCAACACGCGAGCACCACCTCCCGCTAAACAAGGTAAGGCGCCAAATCAACAAAGAGCGCTCAAACAGTATTCGTTTAAAGAGAAGCATGTAGACACTTTGTTCCAATTGCTTCGGAAGAACAATAAGCTACAGCTGCCCGAAATCAGGAAGCCAGATGAAGCAGAAAAGGTGGATGACCCTAATTATTGCCGTTATCATAGGTTCCTAGGGCATCCTACCAGAAAGTGCTATGTCTTCAAAGACATTCTGTAAAATTTGGTGAATGCTAATGTGCTCACTTTAAAGCCCGAGCAAAAGACCGTATCCACCAATATGATAGCGGTCCAATTCGGTGACTTCCCTCCAGTGGCGACTGCAGATGGCGTTGTCCCCATTCATAAAGGAGAACTGTGTCTGAAAAACACTGACTTATACAGTCAGAAGGATAGGGGGTTGGTACCCCTAACTACCCCAAAAGGGGAGATCATGTGGGTACATCCCGACCTAGTTAAAGATCGGCAGTGGACGAAAACCACATCCGAAAAGAAGGAAGGAAAGGCTAAGTCATCCAACATGATTAGCCCCTCTATTAATGAGGATGATGATCACCTCAAACCTCTTACCGATTCAGAGGAAGAAAGGATTGTCCTGATAGCATACCCAGAAGGCAACCCTGGCACTCGATCAGGAAAAACTTACTTGAGGGACTACAACCAGAATGCTCAAGAAGCTGAAGAACAGCCCCAAGACGCTGGGGGTTCTGTACCAAAGAAGCCGGTCGATAAAGGGAAATAAAAAGAACTCCGGTTTAATAAAAATCTTCACCAGGAGCTCAGGGAGTCGAGCGCTCCCTTCCAATTCAATGTCATGGCGCAGCTGGCCAACATACCGGCCAGGATTACCCTATATGAGCTCCTGAGGTTGTCTAAAACCACTAAGGAAGCTCTAATTGAAGCATTAAAGAACACGGAAAGCTTCATTACACAAGTCGCTCCAATTCTTGAAACTTCTGAAGACCAACCCTGCCTGCAATGTCTGCAAGCTGCGAGAAGTTTACCTTGCATATCGTTTACTCAGGAAGATATGTAGGTCAAACACAAGCACGACAGACCGCTATACTATACGGGGTATATCGGATCCTTCAAAATCAGTCGTGTCCAAGTAGACCCAGGCTCAGCGCTCAGCTTCATGCCCTATAGGGTCATGCAGGTCTTAGGGATTCCTATGCATCGACTGAACACTCCTCAGACTACCATCTTCGGGTTCAACGCAAACAACACTCGGCCCTTAGGGAAGATCAAACTCAGGTGTCAAATCGGAGATCTTAAGTCCGAAGTGACTTGTTACATCATAGATGCGGACACGTCCTACAATCTTTTGCTAGGACGACCATGGATACATGCAAACCGTATTATCCCATCTACCCTACATCAGGTCATGAAGTATACTAATTATGAGGGAGAAGTTCGAACCCTAATTGCGGAAAAATACCATTTCCGAGGAGTGGTGAACTTTCACACCGACTCCGTCTTCTACCTGGAATCCCAGGAGAAAGGAGATGTGGACAGCGGCAACGAAGCTGACATTGAACCGGATCCTGAAGAAGATTGTCCTTGGGAGTTGAATCTAAATGTAATGGGTTAGGATGAGAGTAATAATAATGTACCGAGTGAGGGCGAGTGGTGCATTAATGAAGATTTTATTTTGGCGTACTTGTCTGATGTGTCCTCTAAAAATAAACAAATAGAGAATGATCCTAATGCAGGTACCAACCCATGGCACGCGCTGTGTATAGAGGCATCCCTCACATTGCTAATTGAGTCATCCTTCGCTTCAGATGAAGAAGCAGAAGATGCACAAAAGGCTTTCTTTAAAGTCTCATTCAAAAGGAAAGGGCAGAGGCCGATCCATTTTGGTAAAGTTAAAGCCGAACCACTTAAACGGGAAAGCTCCGAGGAAGATGATGGAGTTCCTCAATTTCATTACCATGAACCCAATTCTATGTATTTAATGAAACGAATGGGGTATAACTTTAATGAAAAACAGGGTTTAAACTTCGGGAAAGGAAGGCGAACACTAATTCGAAAGTCTCTAACCCCCGAAGGAAAACCTCCGGACTACTATCAAAAAACCGGAAGAGGTCTGGGCTACGTCACAACCGCCTCTGTCTCAGAAAATAAAATCAGTAATTATCTGCGTTAGGACCATTCATCCGAGACATCTTCTTGGGAATCCGACGTCAGTGTCGGACCTTTCTTTAAAAATCTGACTGTGAATATAGTTTCAACTAGTTATCCAGATGAAGACGCAGGGGGTGATGAAGAGTTACTCGAATCAACCAATGATCCTTGGATCAAACGCCTTAATATCTTGTGGGATATGCGATTCGAACAACGCAAACCACCCACTGAAGATAAAGTGATCCAGGTCAACATGGGAGATGAACATGACCCTAAACCCATCTTCATAGCTGAAAATTTATCATCATTCGAGAAAGAGGACCTTATATCTCTCATTCGAGAATATATAGATGTCTTCGCTTGGAATTATGAAGACATGCACGGACTTGACCCAAAAGTTGCCATGCATCGGCTTAACATCGATCCAGATGTAAAACCCGTTAAACAACAACAACGCCAGTTTCGTCCAGAGATCATGGAAGCAATTAGTCCGAAGTTAACAAGCTTATAGACTCGGGTTTCGTCAGAGAGGAACAACACCCGGACTGGGTAGCCAATATTGTTCCAGTCTCCAAAAAGAACGGTAAGGTCCGAATATGTATCGACTTTCACGACCTTAACGTAGCTTGTCCAAAAGACGAATTTCCTCTTCCCATCACTGATGTCATGATCGATAATACCTACGGATATGAAAGGATGTCTTTTATGGATGGATTCTCCGGATACAATCAAATCAAGATGTATCCTGAAGACGAAAAACATACTGCATTCAGAACCCCATTGGGGGTGTATTGCTACACAGTGATGCCCTTCGGCCTGAAAAACACGGGCGCAACTTATCAACGCGCAATGAACGCCATCTTCCACGAACATCTACGTAAGAAGATTGAGTGCTACGTTGACGACATAGCAGTGAAAAGCCAACATAAAAGAGATCATCTTATAGACTTGAAGACAATGTTCGACATCATGCGAGCACATCAACTGAAGATGAACCCGACAAAATCATTCCTTGGGGTATCAAGCGGGAAATTCTTAGGATTTATCTTCACATCCAAGGGAATTTTTCTTGACCCAGAAAAAGTGTGTGCTATCCAAGATATGCCATCTCCAAAGAATCTCAAATAACTTAGAGGCTTGCAAGGTAGACTGGCCTACATTCGGAGATTCATATCCAATCTTTCGGGGTGCTACCAACCTTTCTCTAAGCTCATGAAGAAAGGAGTATCCTTTGTTTGGGATGGAGAATGTCAAGAAGCGTTCGAGGAGATTAAGAGATATCTTACTCAACCGCCAGTTCTCGTGGCCCCAATATCAGGAAAGCCATTCCTGTTGTATGTGAGGGCCATGGAACATTCTCTTGGAGCTTTGTTAGCCCAGAATAACGATCAAGGGCAAGAGCAAGCCATCTACTACTTAAGCAGGACCATAATGGGAGCCGAGCACCGGTATAATCCGATCGAAAAAGAGTGTCTCGCTTTGGTATTCGCAGTTCAAAAGATGCGACATTACCTGGTTGGACAAACAATTCACGTCATCTCTAAGGTGAATCCCTTGAGAGTTCTAATGACGAAGTCATCATCTCTAAATTGCCGGCTCGCAAAATGGGCCATTCTCTTGTCACAATATGACATGCAATTCATGCCCCAAAAGGCGATCAAGGGTCAAGCATTGGCAGACTTCTTAGCTGATCACCCGGTGCCAGGAACGTCTAAGCTGTATGAAGAATTGCCCGATGAAGTCGCTGAAGCTTGCGTCACTCGAGAAGCTACACAAGTGTGGAAATTATTATTCGACGGTGCATCCAGAGCAAATCCTCATGGAGCGATTACCGCGGGAGTAGGAGTGGTGTTCATTTCTCCGAATGGTCACGTGATCCCAGAGGATTTTCCCTGATCAAACCCTACACTAACAATGTAGCCGAGTATAATGCTCTGCTACTAGGAATGCAATTTGCTGAAGAACTTAATATTCGACATCTTGAAGCTTACGGTGATTCTCAGCTAATCGTGAATCAAGTCCGAGGGGAATACGAAGTGCGCCATGAAGACCTGATCCCGTATTACTTCGCAGTGCTAAAGCAAGCCCAGAAGTTCGAAGGTTTCTTTATTGAATATATTCCACGAGCTCAGAATGCTTACGCAGATGCTTTAGCCTCGTTGGCAACCTCATTAGCATTGCCTCCAGGGGCCGAAACTACGATTCCTGTTACGGGACGTGAGTTATACTGTTCTAAGATTCCTGTAGAGGAAAGCTTAGACAAGACAACGACAGGAGAGGTCTGCACAACCTCGATAGAACTTGAAGCTAGAGATTGGCGATTCCCGTACATCGACTATGCCATATATGGAATTTTGCCTGAAGACCCTAAGGAAGCGGCCGCTATCAAACGAAAGGCCCTTCGATTCTATTACGATGCAGTCTCCCAAATCCTATATCGTAAGTCACATGATGGAGTGTTGCTTCGATGTCTCTCTCGAAAAGAATCAAAAGAGGCCCTCAAAGAAGCTCATGATGGAATGTGCGGAGCTCATCAGCTTGGAGCTAAGTTGGGAGATCGTCTCTGACGAATCGGTTATTATTGGCCAAAGATGTTCTCAGATGTAGTTGATTACGCTAAATGTTATCACGCGTGTTAGATTCATGGGGACTTTATCCACCATGCACCGGGGAACTTACACCCCACATCGGCGTCCTGGCCATTTGAAATGTGAGGTATGGATATCGTAGGACCGATCTCTCCTCCGACTTCCAAAGGACACCGATTTATTCTGGCCGTTACCGATTATTTCTCCAAATGGGCAGAGGCAATCCTGCTGAAAGAAGTCAAGACTTCAAATGTAATTAAGTTTATCAAACATCATGTCGTCTATCGTTTCGGAGTCCCGAGATGGATAGTTCATGATAACGGGACATAATTCGTCAGCTTTGGGTTTCAGAGGTTTTGTGATAAGTTTAGATTCCAAAGTATCGCATCTACGGCGTATTGTCCGCCAGCGAATGGTCTTGCAGAAGCTTTTAACAAAACCATTATGAAACTTCTCAAAAAATTCGTTTCTAAGAGCCGACGTGATTGGGATGAAAGATTCGATGAATATTTGTGGGCCTACCGCACAACGGTGAGGACCCCTACAAGAGCTACGCCATTCTCGTTGGTATACGGTTGCGAAGCTGTACTACCACTTGAGATTCAAATCCCTTTCCTGAGAGTCACGATTACAACTGGACTAACAGAAGAAGAGAAACATCAACGACGTCCGCAAGAACTTGAAGCCTTAGACGACAAACGACTTCAAGCTCAGTAACAGATCAAATTATATCAAGCCCGTATTTCTAAAGCCTACAACAAAAAGGTTAAAGAAAGGATTTTCAAGAAAGGCGATTTAGTTTTGGCCAACAGACGACCCATGGTAATGACCCACAAAATCAAAGGGAAGTTCAATCCCAAATGGGAAGGGCCCTTCGTAATAGAACCAGTCTATTCGAATGAAGCTTATCGCCTCATTGATCAAAAAGGAGACAGGCTCATGATGCCAATTAACGGAAAATTTCTTAAAAGATATTTTCCATAAATCATACAGCTCCCTAAACCTCAGCTAAGTTAGGCTGGGGGTTGCCAATTCATAGTGTATTTCGGGAATAAATTTTAATTTTCTTGTATTGTATGTCGTCATGTTAACATTACACCTCTGACAATTGAAGTTTTCTGGAGTTATTCTAAGTAATAATAAAGAGAATTTCAATTTCATGCCAAGTTAACCCTACACTTATGGCATTTGCATTACTTTTCATTGTCCGGAACTAGATTTCAACAAAAGAGATGATGAAAAGCAAAATGATATCATTTTCATTCAATATTGTTAATGTGAATACAAAGTGAAGACAATTGAAATGAAAATAATACAAAATTATTCTCTAGCTAAAAAGCAATTCAAACCCTAAGCGTCGGGGCCCATCAGCCTAAAGGACTTGAGCTTAGATTTCAAAGCCGATATTTTCTCCTCACGAGCCTTTTTGACTTCTTCTGTTATCTTGCTCCTGAGCTCCTCTTTATTTGGTGCTGCTTCTGCAATCTCTCGCCTAATCTTGTTAGCAGCAACAATCTCATCGCAATAGCCTTTGAAAAGCCCGTCACAGTGAGCAGCCAGCCCTTTTATTACTTCCATATCGTCAGCTAATTAGGCATTTATCTGAGATAGCTCAACACCCGCGCGAGTAAGTTCCGCTGTAGTATCCCGGACACCCATAGCAAGACTGCCCATGTCCACTTGTATTTGGAGGTGTTCCCCACACAGGCTGGCAATACGAGACTCTTTCTCAGACAGACTCTTTTGAAGTGACTCTTGACGTTGTGCTCTTAATATTTTAGCCTGAGAAAGAGCCCGATCCACTTCTAGCCCTATATCGTCGCGTTGCAGCATTGAAAGGAACTCCAATTCATATTCCAGGATAATAATGCTTTCACAACAATTATCGGTCCATAATGCATTCCCCTGGTGTCCGATCTTAGCTAGGCACTACAGCAGATGGGGTTCAAAAACTTTGAAGCTCACATCCCCAAGACTAACGACGTCGATAGTCATTTGCATCCAATACTCTAATTGCTCGATAAGCTTCCTCAAAGTTTCCGAGCTTGGGGGTGGAGCAGTCGAATAAGTAAAGATTTTCGCATAATCAGTGCGAGTGGGGCGATGGACAGATTCAGATGATAACCTTTCGGGTGTATTGGACACCGAGCCTTGGATGGTCGACCCCCGCCCACCTGTTGTCATTTCAGGACCGGGAGGAGCAGTTTGAAGCATAGTATCCCCTTTGCTCTCAGGAGATGCAGCACGTGCTGACTTTATGGCATCCCCCATCAACTTGGTTTTCTTGGAATTCTTAGCTGCAATGGGTTTTCGTTTGCGAATGCTTCTGTCATATTCACCTACTTCCTCAGCAGTAAGAGGCCTCTTCCCTGATGATCTTAAGGATCGAGGCTCAAGAAGGGGCGCTCCCTCAAGAACTTCTTTAGTAGCCTCTCTTTCAGAAGGCTCAGCAGTGGGTAACTCCTCCGGGATCTCCTCGATTCCAACCGCCTCTCGCTCGCAGGACAGATAATCCTCTATACCTGGTAATCGAGTCCTGGTAGAACCACTTCTCGATTTATAAAGTTCCCGGGTCTCATTTATACATGAGGTATATACATCATATTCTGGGATTTGAGAAGCTTTGTCAAACCAATCGTGGAAGTCAGCTACGGTTGAGCAGCTAGGCGGCAAACTGGGCAGAGTGAACTGCGCATGAGTCCCTCTGGCAGAAGAGAAAAACCAAGCACGAGCCCCTTCATATAGGTTCCCGATGTGAGCTAGTCGCGGATTAGGGTTACCAACATAAAGTTGGTCGTACCCAAATTGTCGAGCAAAACGCGAAGGAACGTATGGTTCAATTATACATCTCTCGCCCAGGCGGAAAACTAGGTAACCTACCCTGATAGCGAGAAGCCATTGGAAAACCCCTGTGTTTAAGAGTGATGAGCCTTCAAAGACTACATCACCAAACTTCAGACCCTCTTCTTCAGCCCCATCAAAACAAGGGTGGCAACAAAAAAGATCGTAGTTGCTCCCGAGGGACAGGAATTGCCTAGCCCGGACTATATACACAGTCATTCACGTGGCTGACTCAAGCCTCTGCACAAAAGGCAGAGAAGTATTATTGTCATGCATAATCCCTATCATTAAAGAAGGACAATGCAGCACAAACCAAGCCTCTAAATAAGTATAGGGCATTGGTGCGCGTGGCTGAGGAGTCTTCCAAACTTTCCTCCCAGCTACGCTGATCTCCTTAACATCGAGGAATTCGGAAATTAGATCACGCAGGACTCTCTGCAGACAACCTGTCATTACAGAGAGAAGATTTAAAGGTCTTTCGTGAGCCAGAAGAACGGCTGGATAGACTACCTCGGCCAGGATCGATTCAGCCGGTTTTGTTGGCACGACGCACCGCTTCAACCATAGCATCAGGAAACCAGCTAGGAGGGCCGTGTCAGAAATGAAAATTGCAGCTTGATGATGAAAACTTTCAAATTCACTATCAGCTTCAAATCCATCTTCTAAATACTTGTTCTTGTAAGTGACATTAGGAGCCTTGATGCGGGCTTTAACGCTCTTAGAAGAGCTTACAGCAAGACGGGTCACCATCAAATCTTTCTAACCCAAATTCTGAAATAGATAATCTGCCCAGGCTATATGCATGAGACCACCTCCGCGCATCCCAGCGACCTGAGCGCAAATGTGGAAATGACACATTAACTCCCAAAAAGTGATGTATATCCCTGGATGAGCAGTTTTCAAAATGGAAAGTTCCTCAGTTGTTGGAACAAATTCTTCATAGGGTAGTTGCCCAAAAGATAGTCCTGATACTGTATGCATCTCGTGGAGAGCAAATCCTAATTCCCCGACGGGTGTGAAAAAGGTGCAGCTATCCGGATTGTACCGCTCCAGCATAGCAAAGAATAAGGGGTAATTCTGAGCGATTCCACGCCTTGTAGCCTGTACTGGTATTGTAAGGCCAGACTGAGCGAGAGGATCCTTAAGTTCCTCAAGAACAAAATCCACCATTCGGATCCACCAACCATCCTCTCCAGAGAACAACCAGCCAGGAGAACGAAAGGCTTGTGCAGGAAATTCGCCTCGAGCAGCAATGAACTGGCGTATGAAGATGTTCGCCAGAAGAGGTGCCTCCTGAGTAAGGTTCTTTTTCTTAAATCTGTCAGGTCTCAGACCCTTGAGTTGCCCACCAATGCGTACCCGAGATGATCGACTAGATCCAAATGAGATGTTCTCTTTCTCCTTGACAAGATCGAGGGCCAAACCTCTACGATCACCGACACTCAGGAAGTATGAAAGCGGATACATTCTCTTCAGGCTTGGGAGAAAGAAGAAACAATCATCGACCCGGTACAACATCCGAGAATCATCTACATACCCAACTTGGTCATCAGCCAATATATGATCTCCGAACAAAAACGCCGGTTTGACAAATTGATCCAGACCCGCAGGTGTTTCTAGATCCAGACCAGTGATTAGAATCCTAAGAGTAGAATATCCGGCAAACCTAATTAAATGTGCCCGCTCCAAGCTAGGGAAAGTGCATAAAGGAATCTCTCTACGAAGACCAAAAGTTCTCCCCACTTCTGGATCATCAGTATAGCTGAAATGCTGTTCCGGCAGAAGCGGCACATTGGGAAAAAGCACTGCGAAACAAGAAACAGACGTTAGTAATTAAAAGGAGTTGTTAATGAAAGGAAATAATCCTGAACGCAGACTCCAAATCTGCGTTTTTAATCTTCAACGCAGACTTCAAAATCTGCGTTATTGATCTCAAACGCAGACCTCAAAATCTGCGTTATTGATCTCAAACGCAGACCTCAAAATCTGCGTTATTTATCTTGAACGTAGAATTCAAAATCTGCGTTAATGATCTTGAACGCAGACTCCAAATCTGTGTTATTTATCTTGAACGCAGACTTCAAAATCTGCGTTAATGATCTTGAATGCAGACTCCAAATCTGTGTTATTTATCTTGAATGCAGACTTTAAAATCTGCGTTATTGATCTTAAACGCAGACTTCAAAATATACGTTTTAAACACAGAGTCTAAACTCACGTTTGGAGTTCATAATTAACGCAAAGTTCTAACTGTGCGTTCCAATTATAAAGAAAAGAGTCATCTTCCTTGTTAACAAGAACCTATCTAGGGTTTCCAGAAAACTTGTCAAAACAAGTTCTTATGGCCGCCACTTACCGCAGCAACGAAGTCCATGCAACAGCGCCGCCGATGTCGAGGCCCCCGCGAGAGCAGCAACGCCACCGGCGTTCTCAGCCGGCGGTGTCTCCAAAGCCGCCTTGGCGATCTTCTTGGAACCCGAACTCATCCTCCTAGGCGCCATGCGTGTAGTTGATCGGAGAAGATGGAGTTCGTCGGAGAATTGATTGAAACTCAAATGAGAATTCTCGTTCTTGGAACTAAGCTAAAAGTGGAAAGAGTCAAATGACTATTGATGTGACCATACAGGCCTATTTATAACAGCCGTCAAGCTGTTAAATCGGTACGGGATTCTAGGAGAGAATCCCAACCATTTTTGGAATGCTATTTACAGCGTTAATGGATAAGAAGTCTTTTAGACTTCAACCTTAACGCAGAACTCATCTCTGCGTTCAAATTCCCCAAATGCTAGGCTCAGACCAACATTACGAGGGTTCTTAACCCCGCGACTCGAATCTCGAACGCAAGGGTCACCTTTGCGTTATAATTCTTCCAAATGAAGAATCTACACTTATGTTTTCAAACATAACATTTATTCCTCAAGAGCAAGAATGGAGCGTTGTTCAACCACTGTGCCTCCTCAGCAGAGCCTAAATCCTCGTCAGGTTAATATTACACCTCAGACGAATATCATCCCCACAGAGATTGAATTTAGTTATTATTACTACCAATATGACTACAATTCCTCTGTGGAGGTCCATTTATTGATTCTCATCAATAGAATGATAAATCTCCAAAATCATCCAAATCCTGGTTAATTGGTCAACTCTCTTCAGCAGAATATCAAATAACCAATTGACCTAATTCTTTTCGATGGAATGATAAAATTCCCCAAATCTTGTTCAAATCACAAGTAATACAATTCATCGCCCTGATGATAAAACACTTAGCAGTTCTCCCTAGTGAGACGCTACAATATTCTTCCTGTCACGTTAATACCGTACCTCTGACAAAATCCACTTATCGACTCTCCTCAATAGAGCGATAAGTCCTCAAAATTGCCCCGATCGTAATATTTCTTTCTATCACGTTAAAATTACACCTCTGACAAAATCCACTTATCGACTCTCTTCAATAGAGCGACAAGTCCTCAAAATTGCCCCGATCGTAATATTTCTTTTTGTCACGTTAAAATTACACCTCTGACGAAAGTCAACTTATTGACTCTCTTCAATAGAGCGATAAGTCTTCAAAATTGCCCTGATCGCAATATTTCTTCTTGTCACGTTAATATCATACCTCTGACAAAATTAATCTATTGACTCTTTTCAATAGAGCGATAGATCCACGAATCTCTGTTATGTTAATAAGATACCTCTAACAGTTCCAACTCGTTTGAATAAGTTGATTCTTCTACGTAAGAATAACAAGTGTTCATATACCCACCCCCAACAGATCAATATTTTCTAAAATTATCACGAGTGATAATAAAGAGAATTTTGAGTTGGCACTTGCGGATTTCTTTCAGTGTTTATTACAAAAAAAATATAACACAGGAAGAATTCTATTGAACGAGTCATATCCTAAGGGAATGACGAGTACGTATCCCCGACAAGTTAAAGTTTTTTTTTATTATCTTAAATGATAATAAAGGAAATTCTATAAATTTGGCATTCTTCATATAATTTCATTGTTGCAAGTCAGAACACAACACATGCAATAAATAGAAAAAAGCCAAGATCACTCTTTTTATTTTACTCAGAAATATTAAGAAGTGATACAAAAAACCTTGTTCTTGTCAAACAAAAAGGACAATACACAATTAAGCCTCCGGACCAGTAAAAGTAAAAGACGCAAGGCGGGACTTAATAGCAGATAGTCTTTCTTCGTGAGCGGCCCGCATCATCACCTCGGCTTTCTTCTTAAGTGCAATCTCATCCGGCGTCATCACCATAACTTTCTTTTGGATAAGTTCAAGGTCCTGGACCGACGAACGATAGGTGGCGTAAGTCTTCACGCTTTCTAATGTGAGTCTCTTTAAAATTTCCTCCTCTCGCGCAAGCTCAGCCCTGTGTCGAGCCATCTCCACCTCTAGTCGATCAAGTGCCGCCCTGGACGTTTGTACGGCAGCATTAGAAGCATCCACAGCGTGTTGCTTCTGAATGCATTGCCCCTGTAAGGATGCAATCTCGAGCTCCCTTTTAGTGATAGTTTCTTGAAGAGTTTCGTATTGGCGATTTGCTTCAGCCTTAAGATCATCAAAAACTAATGTGGCCTGGGCAGTAAGAACGGCGCAACGCAATTCTTCCAAAGTCCTCAGATCTTTTTCCAACCGGGAGATGTTCTCGGAGTAGTGCTGAAACCAACGAGCGTTATCCACATATCGAATGCCGCTCAAGAAAGGCATGAGTATTGGTTTAAAAGAGTCAAATGTAGCTCGTCCGGCACCAACCTCCTCAATAGCCACCTTCATCATATCCTCCAGGGGTCGTACAAGAATCTTAAGCATGGAGGGGATGACCACTGGACTTAAGGAAAGCTTTTGATACTGTCAGCTGGGAATTCTTAGAAAATATGCTGAAGGGTTTGGGGTTCAACAAAGTTTTTATCAAATGGATCATGATGTGTATTTCTTCTCCAAAATATTCTATCTCCCTCAATGGTTCTCTTCATGGATATTTTAAGGGTGCTAGAGGGTTAAGGCAAGGTGACCCTCTCTCTCCTTATTTGTTCATCATTGGTATGGAGTATCTGTCCAGGAGCCTGAGCTTGCTAAAGTTTGATAAAAAAAATTCAAATTCCATCCTAAATGTGCTAAGCTAAAGATCACTCACCTCATTTTCAGTAGAGGTGATTTCTATTCAATACAGAAAATGCACCAATGTGTTGTAGATTTTGGGAGCACATCAGGTCTTGAAGCTAATCTATCTAAGAGTGTAATTTTTTATGGTGGTGTGGAAGAATCAATCACAAGCTTAATACAATGTAGCTTGGGTTATACTGAAGGTAAATTACCTATTAGATATATCGGTATGCCATTGATATGCAAAAGGTTATCTTTCCTGGATTGCTCTCCCCTCTTCAAGAAGATCACTAGTCAATTTCAGGCATGGCTGACTCAAGGGAAATTGTCATATGCAGGGAGATTACATGTCATTAGAAGTGTTATATTGGGTGTGCAAGTCTTCTGGACATCAAACTACACCTTGCTAATAAAAGTACTTCAGAAAGTGGATGATATGTGCAGGGATTTCTTGTGGGGCAAAACTGATCAGACTTTCAAAACACCCTTAGTTTCTTGGGATAAAATCTGTAAGAGTAAAAATCAAGGTGGATTAGGTGTATACTCTGCAGAAATCTAGAATCTGACCACTTCCTTAAGATCTATATGGTATATTCATATCAACAAAGAGCTATTGTGGATAAAATGGATCCATGGAACCTACCTAAAAGATAGCACAGTATGGAATGTGAAAATCAAAGCAGGGAATTCTTGGATGTGGAAACAATTACTTAAAGCTAGAGACAAAGCTATCTTAAGCTGTGGAGGTGTTGAAAACTTGAAGAATATTATTAGCTCATGTTATAAGAACTCAAAGGTCATCCTCTCTGATCTTTACTCTGCTATCTCCCTAGTTTCCAGTAGGGTGCAATGGTCTAAAATAATATGGGAGAACTCAAGCTTGCCTAAGCATTGTTTTATCTCTTGGCTAGCAGTCAATGACAGATTGCTCACAAGGGATAGATTGATGAGGAGGGGCATCATTCAAAATGCACAATGTTGTTTATGCAATGACATAGCTCCTGAAACACGAAATCATTTATTCTTTCAATGCAAATTTTCACAAGTTGTGTGGAATGAAATAATGGAATGGCTTCAGTTTAAATGGAGGGCTTGTGAATGGAACACTTTGATAGATTGGTTCAGCTGTAGACTAAGAGGGAAAGGTCTCAAGCAAAGGGTGAAGAGGATAGCCTTATCTTTTACTATATACTCCTTATGGAAGGAAAGGAATAACAGGATTTTTAAACAGGTAGCTAAGAGCACAGATCAAACTATTATGGTGATTAAGGTGGATATTATGACTATCTCCCTCAATTGCCCTGTTTTGGTAGAGATTAGAGACTGGCTCATCACTCTATAATAGTGCTGCAGGAGTTGAATTCACACATTGGAAAGCTAATTGCTTGTGAGGAGACTGTCACATAAATGAGAGTTGTTACTGTGATATGATCTCAGTTTTCAACTCTTATCTAGAAGTGTGCATAAATACTTAGAAGGTAGTTTTTCTTTTTGTTAAGCTCAGGTTTTACATGAGCTATCTTTTGAGCTTTCGATTTTTCCAGGTTTTTGTTTACTCATACACTTCATGAGTTTCTTGATGTACATACATTTTCTATATTTGGTGATGAATAAAATTTCTTCATTTACCAAAAAAAAAAGCTTCCTCGGTGTTGCTATCTTATCTATGGCTGTGGGGCGTATTTATAAATGCTTAGAACCAAACCCCAATGGTTCATCTTGATGCATTGCTTACTTTAACAACACCTGACGCGAAACATCGTACATCTTGATATATATTTATATAGAATGGAGACAAGAATTCAGCATTATTAGAATTGGACAAGAGCACACGCAAGGTGCATGCGCACAATAAATTAATCCAACTTATAATCTCATGCAGTAAGGGGATGTTTGTTTATGCAAAAAAGAGAGAAATGAGCGATTTGAAATCTGACTCCTTAGTCACATAGGATTTTGGTTTCAAGACATTTCCAATTCCAGCGTTTACTTTGCTGGTTGATTTAAAGAAAAAGGGGGCTGAAATAGGGTGTCACGTTAAAATTTCGAAAAAACTTATTTCAGAGCTTTTGGGTCCAAAATAGGTGAGAAGTGTCCCATCAATGAATTTAATATTGCTCAAAGCACTATTGAAACGACGGTTTGAAATAAAGGGTATTATTTAATGTTCCGTCGCTGAATATTAAATTAGAAAACTCATTGTATTTCTTAAAATTTGGATGTTGAAACAAACCCAAGACATGGTAATCCTTGTTTTCCAGCCTATGATTTCAATGTGAAACAAACCAAATAAGTCAAATAGGGGGAACTCTCTAAAATATCCAGAAATGGTTTTCTAACTAGTTTTCTGTTTCTTTTTTTTTTCTGTAAATGTACCAAACAAACCCTAAATGTAAAAAACATATGAAGAAAATAATTAAACAGTTTCAGAAGTTAGTAATGTATACTTATATTTCAATTGGGGTCCTCAAATAGGGGAAACTCTCTGAAATGTCCAAAAATGGTTTTCAAACAAGTTTTCTGTTTCTTTTTTTTTCTTCAGAAATGTACCAAACAAACCCTAAATGTAAAAACCATATGAAGAAAATAATTAAACAGTTTCAGAAGATAGTAATGTATACTTATATTTCAATTGGGCTTAGGACCTTCATTTAACCAAGAAGATAGTAATGTATACTTATATTTCAATTGGGCTTAGGACCTTGGTTTGGTTAAACGTCGTACATTTCTCTCCCCCTCTCTCTCCCCCTCTCTCTCATCTCTTTCTTCTTTCTCCCCCAAATCATATCCTTAACTCAATTAATTGGCCATTTTTTATTCTCTTCATCTTGAAGAAGATTCCCTCTTTTCTCCCTCTAAATCTCTTAAAACTAGGGATTGCTTTAATTTTTCTATATAATGGTTGAAAATGCCCCATCTCCAAAGATAATTTTTCTAATTGGTGATTTCGTTGAAGATGACTCCAAATATGTAGTTTTTTTAGAGAAAAACAAGGGATAAACCCTGTTCATTGATAAAATACATATATGGGGACGACTAGACTTAACAACATAGCATAAACTTAACAACTAAAGTATATGCTTAATAGCTAATGGTTACACTGAGTAGTTGACTAAAAAGCTTAACAAACACATAAGCTTAGCAACCAATATGTAAACTTAACAACTGATGAAAAAGCATAACAACAAACACATAAACGTAACAACAAATACATCAGCTTTAACAACCAATGCATAAGCTTAACAACTGAAGAAAAAGCTTAACAACTAATGCATAAGTTTAACAATTGACCAAAAGCTTAACAACAAATGCATAACATTAACAACTGACGGGAAAGCTTAACAACGCGTAAGCTTTTGGAGGAACTTGGTATATCGCAGCGGTCCGTTACTATTTATTATGATAGCATGAGTGCTATCTATTTGGCGAAGAATCAGGTTTTTCATTCGAGAACGAAGCACATTAACGTTCGTTATCACTTCGTTCGGGATGTTCTCGAAGATGGAGATGTAGAGATAGTGAAGGTCCACACGAAGAATAATTCGGCGGATATGCTTACAAAAGTGGTTCCGAGCAACAAGTTTGATCATTGTCGAAACTTATTGCACATTCGTAATTGTTAAGATCGTTGGCGGCCATTTGGCAGAACTATGATTAGCTTGATCCCGGTCAGAGGATACGTAGGCAACCATTGTATAATAGTGCAGCTGTTTTGGGCCTGACTTGGCGTTTGCGATGTTCTTCTGGTGTTCGTCCAAAATTTAAGGTTTATCAAATGATGGACGAGGTGGATAATTGAAGAACTGACCTCGATTCGAAGTCGGAGGTGAGGATCGAGCTCGCCTGATGCGGGTGGAATGTCGCCTGTGTGGATCTTGCCTGCAGGCGGGCGTAGCGAGGCGAGGGGGAGTTACCTGATGGGGCTCGCCTATTCGAGCTCGCCTGTCGGGAGCGTGGAGCTCGCCTGCGAGTGGAGGCCAGCTGGAGGAGGAGATCGCCCTAGAGTTTCCCTATAAAAGGGAAACCCTCATTCACGAGCCCATTTGAGCGAGCAGAGAGAGCCTGTCGAGCTTGGCGGCGGCATCTCTTTTCCCCTGGGATCTTGAGCTCCAATTTTGTTCTGCTCTCCGTTATTAAAGAGGGGAATTAAATAAGGGGCTGTGATTAAAGAGGGGAAGTTGAGTTATATCAAGTGAAAAGAGATTGAACAGTGTTTAAAGTTAAAAACACTGTTATTGTTTTAAGAGATCTCAAGTTTAAGACCTTCTCCTTGAAAGCTTGTAATTTTTTATGATTAAATAAGAAATTATTTATGTCGCTCCCTGATACGAGTTGCCGTGCGAGCACCTTTGATCGTGGAATTATCAAAGGTGGGTTGAGAAGAAAATAACAAAAACACAAGAACAATTCAGTGGTGGCGAAGAAAAATACCTTCTCTAGATTATGAGAATAAAATAGTTTACAATCTCTCACAATCTCACTAAAATTAGAGAACAATCTCTCCCAATTCTCAAATTACAATCTAATCTCTCATGATTGTTTTCTTTCCCTAAAACAATCTCTTATATAGGTGTAACAACGTGAATGGCAAAGTGGTAATTAACCAAGCCTAAACCCAATAGGAATTTGTGCAAACAGAAACCCAAACGAACCAGGAAACCTTCGATGAGTTGACTCATGACTTAAATGAGTCGACTCATTCGAAACTGAACAAAACTCAAAAACCAGCAATGAGTCGACTCATGACTGAGATGAGTCGACTCGTCAGAGACTTGTGATAAACGGCTGGGTTTCATGAATCGACTCATGACAGGCATGAGTCGACTCAACCTGATGAGTCGACTCATGTACATGTTTGAGTCAACTCACGGGTTGAAAACTGGATATTTCGATTCTTTGATTCGTTGTCTCGTTCCACGCTTCAACTTGCGTTCCACTGTGTTGTTTTACACCTCTATTCTCATACTATCATGAGAATCATCTATCCACAAGCTTCCATGAGGATCGCTAAGTTCTGAAGAGAAGATACACCCATATCACTCCCGTGGACGTAGGCAAATTGCCGAACCATGTAAAATATCTGTGTTTGTGATTGGCTTGTCATATTTATTAGATTGTACTCGTGTTGGGTTTGTTAATCTTCTCCCGTGCTTACAGACTCGTTCTGTGTGCGAGCACGCTTCCGTACAGGCGCACAACATTTATCACATGAGCGGTTTACCCCTGCATTGTTTTAAAATAGCAGGAGCCAACTTTAAGCCATTGAGCAACGAAACCTTGGCGTGGAACATGTTCTTTTACATGGTATGTTGCGCGCAGCAAAAACTTCAGCAGCACAACAAGAGAGTCAGGTCACAATAGGAAATCCTGTTTCACAAAGGAAACGAGAACCTTAAGCAAAATATCTCAACCAAGTGAGATATCAGCTCTTCCTCTCATCAGTTCTAGGACTCACCTATCGAGGAAACCTAAATAAGCTATTACAAATCACACAAAAACGAGACAAACTAATTTTACGTGGTTCGGCAAATAGCCTACGTCCACGGGGCAAGGAGGGGGAGATATACTATTAGAGGGAGAGAATACAACTAGGGTTTACAATCACACAAGCTAAACCCTCAACCAAGCTCTTAAATCCCTCACACAAATATCTCTCTCAAAAGACATCCGCCAAAACACGACCTTGCACGAAACCCTAGAAGAGATAGCCAATTTTCTCATCTGCTCTCCTCTGTCGGGTCGCGTTTTTCTCCAGCAGCCGTAAAACAAAAAAATCTCCTTCGCTCAACCCTAGGTGATTTTTCGGCGTGCATTTACAAGAACGAACAAAGAAAATCTCGGGTGGGCCTTCGTTCATGAGTTCACTTCACGCGGCTTTGGATTTTCCCTTCACGCGTTTACTGAACATGGTGGCCCCCATGTTCACAATTTTTCACCTCGGTGAAGTTTTTCCAAAACTAAGCCGACACCAAAGCAACCAAATGTCCCACTTGTTGTGTCCAGTACGTCGTGAAACAATTCACGACAATAGACTTAATCCACAACAAGTCAAGAACCCGAACGAGAGTCTCAACAATCTCATCCCCATCAAAATCAACTAATCTAACCGGTTGCATCTAAAAGATTGCCTACATATCCTCTTACCCAAGGAATCAAGCCTCACGTAGTTTACCCAAATGGTCACCAACAACCTCAATAATCATGAATATGCAACAAGTTTCGACAATGATCAAACTTGTTGCTCGGAACCACCTTTGTGAGCATATCCGCCAGATTATCCTTCATGTGGACTTTCACAATCTCCATATCGCCATATTCAAGAACATCTCGAACGAAGTGATAACAAACGTCAATATGCTTCGTCCTCACATAAAAAACCTGATTCTTCGCCAAATAGATAGCACTCATGCTATTACAATGAATAGTGAATGACCTATGCGATATACCAAGTTCCTCCAAAAGTCCTCGAAGCCAAATAGCCTCATTCACAGCCTCCGTAACTGCCATATACTCTGCCTCCGGCGTAGACAAAGCCACCGTAGACTATAAGGTGCATCTCCAACACACCGGCGCACGAGTCAAAGTAAACACATACCCCATCGTAGACCGGCGCTTATCCAAATCTCTGGCATAATCCGAATTAACATAACCAATGCATAGCTACCCACCTGTAGTGTCCCGCTCATAAACTAAACCAACATTAAGCGTACCTCGAATGTACCTCAAAATCTATCTCACGACGTCCCAATGACCCACTCCTGGATCGTGCATGTATCTCAAAATCATTCTCACCGTCTATGACAAATCCAGTCTCGTACATACCATCACATACATTAAGCTCCTAACCGCGCTCGCATATGAAGTCTTCGACATCAAGCTCCCAACCGCGCTCCCAAAGGTACACCAACTGGCTTCGTATCCATGCTAACATAGAATCGCTGTAGAACCTTCTTCAAATAAGTCACCTGTGTCAAACAAATTCTGCCCTTCTTCTTGTCTCTATCGATCTCCATTCCTAGAATGTGCTTCGCCTCATCCAAGTCCTTCATCTCAAACTCATTTGAAAGCTGAACTTTCAACTCATCTATAGCCGACCTGGAAATAGAGGCAACCAACATGTTATCGACATAAAACAACAAATAAATGTACGCACCTCCTCTCAACTTACGAAAATACACGCAAGGATTAAACTGGCTCCGAGTGTACGAATGACCAAGCATAAAACCATCGAATCGGCTATACCACTGTCGAGGAGACTGCTTCAAACCGTATAGCGATTTCTTTAACCTACAAACCAACTTATCTTTCCCTATAGCTCGGAATCCCAATGGCTGAGTCATATATATTTCTTCATCAAGATCACCATGAAGAAATGTCGTCTTCACATCCAACTGATATAACTCCAAACCATACTGTGCCACCAAAGCTAGCAAAATCCGAATCAAAGAGTGCTTCACCACCGGAGAGAAAACCTCGTTATAGTCAATTCCTTCCTCCTGTGCATAGCCCTTCGCAACCAATCTAGCCTTGAACCTCAATGGAGTGCCCTCAATGCCCTCCTTCTTCGTGTATACCCACTTGCAACCAATTGCCTTCCGTCCTTTTGGAAGCTCAACAAGCTCCTACATATCATTCTTGTGAAGAGACTCAATCTCCTCCTGCATAGCTACCTGCCATGAATTAGCCTCCGAATTCTGTTTGGCCTCTCTGAATGTAATAAGTATCCACTCATTAATACTCTCCATAGGAAGTGCATACGCAACTGTGTCGGCATACCATGTTAGCATCCGTATGTCTCTCCTCTGTCTCCGAACCGCATAGAATCCTGAACCTGAGTCGTCGGTCCCTGATCCTACATAACTGTACTCGTATCCTCCTCCTCGTCATCGTGCTCGCCTAGCATCACCTTAGTCAGCACTCTAATAGATACTGTACCATCTGGACAATGTGGAGCTGCATCGATCTCCACTACCTGCGATATCTCCTCTGTCGTGTTGCTCTCCACCTGATGAGAGCTGGGAAGTTTTAAGATAGAAGCCTCATCGAATATAACATCCCTACTAAGCACAATCTTTCTATCAATTGGATTCCATAACTTGTATCCCTTGACACCACGCTTGAATCCTACAAATATGACCTTCCTAGCTCGAGGTTCCAATTTATCTTTTCTCACATGATAAAATGCAGGGCATCCAAATACCTTGAGCTGGTCGTAGTCATGTGCTGGCTCTCCCGACCACATTTCCATAGGGGTCTTCCCCTCAATTACAGATGAAGGCAGCCTGTTAATGAGGTGACTCGCATATGTAAGTGCCTCAGCCCAAAAGATCTTCTCCAAACCACTCTGCGACAATAAACATCAGACTTTCTCCAACAAAGACCGATTTAGCCTCTCTGCCACCCCATTCTACTGCGGTGTATGACTAACCGTGAAGTACCTCTCTATGCCCTCATCTCGACATAGCTGCAGAAAGGGGTCTGAAGTATATTCACCACCGTTGTCGGATCGTAACGTCTTGATCTTTCTCCCAGTCTGCAGTTCCAATCTCTTCTTCCACTCCACGAATATATCTAGGACTTTACTCTTCTTCGTCATGGTGTACACCCAACATCACCTAGAATAGTCATCAACGAACGTGACGAACCAATGTCGACCACCAAGTGATGCTGTCTTGGTAGGATCCCAAACATCTGTGTGCATATAATCCAGGATGCCCCTCGTCTTATGAATGGCTGTCTCGAACTTCACCTTCTTCTTCTTGTTAAGAACACAGTGCTCACAGAATTCCACTTTACCACTCTTGGCTCCCTTCAATAGCCCCTGCTTACACAAAGCCTGTAGTGACTTCTCACCTGTGTATCCTAATCTGTAATGCCAAAGTCTACTCATGTCTGCCTCTGAAATAGCTGAAGCTACCTGGCCAATTTTGGTGTTCCCCTTCAGATAATACAAGTTCTGACTGCGGACTCCCTTCATCACCACCAAAGATCCCTTAGTAACCTTTGCTACAGCATCCTCAAAGGTCACCTTGAATCCCTTCGCCTCCATAGCTCCAACTGAGATAAGATTCTTCTTCAGCTGAGGAACGAATCTCACCTCTTTTAATTCACGAACTACTCCATTGTGCATCCGGATCCGTACAATACCTATCCTATAAATGCCACAGGATTGATCATTTCCCATAACAACAACACCCCCTTAGAGTCTCTCGAATGATGCAAACCAATCTCGCTTAGGGGTCACATGATAGGTAGCGCCGAAATCAAGCATCCAATCTGATGCATCCAAGTGGTTCACCTCTGGAGTAATCAGTAGAGAAAAGCTCGAATCATCGGAATCATCGCCTTTCGTAATATTCACCTCATTTGCCTTCGGGCTATTTTTCTTGCCATTCTCCTTCTCCTTGAGCTTCGGACAGTCTCTCTTCCAATGTCCCTGCTCCTTGCAGAATGCACATTGGTTCTTTGCTAATTGGTGACGGCTTATTGACTTTGACCTCCCTCTATTACCACCTTTTGGATATGGGCTTCTACCTCTCGTCGACAAGGCCTCGTCTGAAGTACTAGCACGGGAAGTCTCCTTGTCATTCCTCCTCAAATCATAATTCGTCAATGCATTAGTAACTTCACTATAGCTGATAGAAGATCTCTCATTCGACAAAGTGAGCATGAATGTATCATACTCCTCATCCGGTAAGGAGTCTAACAAAATAATCGCCTTGTACTCATCCGATATCTTCTCCTCAACATTCGCCAAGTTCGACAACAACTTCGTATAGTTGTTCACATGAGCCACAAGCGAGGTGCCTCTGGACATCTAGAATCTGAATAATCTACGCAGCAAATGCAACATGTTCTAAACACTCTTCGTAAGGTACTTATTGTTGAGAATTTCCCACATCTTCATCGCAGACGTCACCCAATCACATCATATTTTAACTCCTGTTCCAAACAAGACCTGATCACCCCACAAACATTCCTATTCATCTTTTCCCATATCACCTCTTCATATTTTAGTGGCCTTTCGTGGACCATGATGGTCTCCTCCAAGTTATGAGCATTGAGCGCATCCTGTACGTCGCTCATCCACAAACCAAAGTTGATTTTACCGTCATACTTCACCACACTAATTTTGATGTTCTGAAAACCAACTTGAACTGTACTCGCCATCGACTTGCTACTTTCACCTTCTTCTCCCATTGCAAACTAACTCCAAGTTGTAGAGAAATAATCAAACTTTATAGAAATTAAGAATTACCCAACTGAACCCTAGATTAGATTCCAAATAGATCTCCTATTCACACGAGGAAAACAAAATCTCCAACGGCAACTCCTAATGCTATCTCCACCGAAGCCTAGAACTCCAAGAACCAAGCTTCACACAAGAATATTTCTCCACCTAATTCCAAAAAACCCTAGATCTAAAATCTAGGCTCTGATACCACTTGTTGCGCGTAGCGAAAATTTCGACAGCACTTCGGCAGCACAACAAGAGAGTTGGATCGCAATAGGGAATCCTGTTTCACAAAGGAAACAAGAACCTTAAGCAAAATATCTCAACCAAGTGAGATATCAGCTCTTC
This sequence comes from Asparagus kiusianus, assembly GCA_022839385.1. NCBI lineage: Eukaryota > Viridiplantae > Streptophyta > Magnoliopsida > Asparagales > Asparagaceae > Asparagus > Asparagus kiusianus. The sequence goes on along the minus strand of BQKN01067105.1, from coordinate 210,084 downwards.
CTCTCATCATTTATAGGACTGACCTGTCGAGAGAACCTAAATAAGCAATTACAAATCACACAAAAGCAAGACAAACTAATTTTACGTGGTTCGACAAATAGCCTACGTCCACAGGACAAGGAGGGGGGAGGATCTACTATTAGAGAGAGAATACAACTAGGATTTACAATCACACAACCTAAACCCTCAACCAAGCTCTCAAATCCCTCACACAAATATCTCTCTCAATAGACAACCGCCAAAACACGCCCTTGCACGAAACCCTAGAAGAGACAGCTAATTTTCTCCTCTGCCCTCCTCTGTCGGGTCGCGTTTTTCTAAATTAAAGAATCTTTCAAGAAATCAGTTCAAGAACCAAGAATGATCAAGACGCCATCTTCTTCATCTTTCCACAAGGAAAAATGGAGATCAAGGAGCTCGAGCTATTGCAACCCCATACTAATTTGTCGTTAATTTTCTTTAAAGAAAGTTATTTACTTCATTGTGGTTCTGCTTTAACGAAGATGAAACTGGAGAATAATCAGATGA